>CM028367.1:24389603-24702859 GCA_016624345.1 Platycodon grandiflorus | reverse complement strand
AAGTTACTAATACAACAATATGGCATGGCATTATACACATCATTGCTAACAGATAATAAACAAAAAGTTGTAGCACATAAGACAACCAACCTTATATTCGAGAGCCTCGTAGCGCCAACCATCATGCACTGGGTTGAAGACCACGACCAACATTCGCTCGTATAAGAAGCACATAAAACGTGAAGTAAACACATCAAGGTGGGTATGTGGATTCGAGGTACACCTCTCAAATCCCTTGAAACACTTCCGACCTTATAGCTCCATGAAGCCGTAGAAGACGACATACGCCGTCTCACGTAACTATAAAAGATGCCTCACGTTATCCAATAAGATAATAATAATCCTCCCTCCGTCCCGCATAAATATTCCTAGTAGATAAAATACGTGAATTAAGAAACATAATTAATGATGTTGTAAAATGTGTTCGACCATAATACCCATGAATATTAATTGAGTTCAACTACTTTAAATAATTGAGTTTGTTTGGGATGTGTTATATTAAATGAAGCTTTAAGGGTATATTAGGAAGAATGATAGAGAATAGGTAGATCAAAAGTCTTTAGGAACATTATTTGGGACATCCCAAAATAGAAAGTAGGAACATTTATCCGGGACGGAGGGAGTAATAATAATAACAATAATAATAATAATAATAATAATAGATTCCTACGCTTCTGCTTCAGGGAACCAAAATAAACAACTGTGCCACTGACGTTGGACACATTTCCCAATATCGACCAACGAATAGAAATAGATGATTGTGCTGCTGCTGCTGCCGTACACAAACCACAAAGGGACCGGTGCTCGTATTCCAAAACAAATATATGTACCCGATCACGTCAAGCACGATCTACAAGTACCCAACAAATAAATGTACCCGACCGCGCAAGCAGATCTACAAGTACCCGGTGGATAATTTTTGTATCTACGTCAATGTATCTCTCGATCCCTACGACCTGAGACAATACGGCTTAAGACACTTACAAGTATCACAAGGGATCGGTGTCCGTATCCCAATTCATACAAAATAATGTCGACAATGCACAGTCGCCGTTTATTCCGTTCAACTGTGGGAGTAGAGAAAACCCATACCGTGGCCAACGGTAGGGAGAGGCCCAGTGTATCGGCCTTCGACTACGAAGCCCCGTTCCCGCAATAACCGAGCGTCAATACACCTTCAATGCACATATGCCACTGGACTCGATGCAATGCACAAGTAGATGTTTACTCATGCCAAACTAATCAAAGTGTGTTCGTTGAATCACAACTTAATAAATCAAATCATGATGTATTCTATTGAATCACATACCAATCAACATAATGTGCTTGTAAATACTAAACACACAATCAATCATCAAAGTAGGATGATTGTCCTATTGCTTACTAGAACAACCATATATACACCAAATCATTTAAGTCCGCGAATGCTAGACTTTATAATCACAACATATGTAAGCCTACTCGTACTTACAATCATAAATCAATGCGTCACTAACACGCTCAACTTAGGATCTCTACGGTATCCTATGATCACAATATGCTCCAATAATATGACTCATAATCCACTACATTCCAAACTCACTACGTAATATGTTCGTAACAATTCAACACTAATTCCCGCACCTTATTGGGTGATAACTAGGTATCTCAAAACTTTAACTCATAATAAACACGTCACTCAATGTGTAGTGACTAAATCATTCCCAACGTACATCACACATGATCGTACGCAACTCATTAGCAACTTATATGAAGTCACGAGTACCTTTAATAATTAATCAAAGCTTAGATGTAGGGTATATATATACTCATCCAACCCAATTTAAGTAGTCATGTGATCAACAACGTTGACTAAATCAACCTAGCTCAAGTTATTAGATCAAAATCTCATCAATGCGTCATCCCACATCGTAGGAGACTAAAATACTACTCGTCAACTCATTACACGACGTATATTCTTAACGTCCTATTCGACTCCGCTAAAGTCGGTCACGACTAGAGTCTAGTCCATTCAGTGTAATATACAATTCACAATATCCCAACGACTGCGCTCGAGTCTTACAAATATTCAAAACGTCGGGACAAGCCGTAGCATCATCCCTACATACCCATCTCAATCACGAGACTCAATATACCGAAAGTCTATTACTCATAACAATCTCACGAGTGTACTAACAATAAAAATCTTAACGAGTTATAAATACTCGATATAACTAAAACAAGTCATCGACGACTTTACTTGCCGGAACCCAACTATAAAACAAACCCACGAGTCTACAACTCGAGAAACAACGGTAATATTCACAACACAATCTCGAGGAGTCTCTAATACTCAGAGACAACAACCATCACAATAATAACAACAACGTGTACAACAACGAACTCCACAAGTCTCTAATATTCGGAGACCACAAAACTAATAACAATTCATCAATACCCATCATTTCGCATGCTAGTAAATCATCTTGAGCAAGTATAGCAAGTAGGGAGTTCATATACACATGAATAACACGTAAACATCGCAATACTACTCTACGATGCTTGAAATCTAAGAAAAAAGTTTAGTAACTTACTACACAGCTTAAATCTTCCATGAAATCCAAGGGGCTTCAGGTGGAAATGTACTCCTCTGCGACCTCTACATCGCTGCGGAGTCCACACGTCGATCCCAAGCTCAATCCAAGTCCGAATCAAGCTTTCTCTCTTAAAATTAACCTTTTCTCTCTAAAAACATGGGAGAAGAGGTGAGTGATTCCTCAATAGATCGAATGATCCCTTCGTTAGAATTATGCTCCTCATCGCCCTCTATGCAACGGCGAAGATGGATCGTCAATCGACCAACAGAGCTCAAGATATCGCGAATTCTCTTCTCTCCCCTCTCTCTCTAGACTCTCTCTCTATCAATAATCTGGGTTAAGGATGAAATGAGGGAGAAAAATAGGTTGTGATCTTTTATAAATACCATGGGTAAGTATTTGGTCCAATCCCGGCTTGTTTGAGCATTTTAAACCACTTAAAACACAAAAATCAAAAAGAACAAAATCGGACGAACATGGTCGGGTGGCGATCGCTTACCCTCCGGATGCGTGGCGATCGCTTTGATCTCCCTGGCGATCGCCGTGTCTAGATTATTTGAACTCTCCGAAAATGCTCCAAACGCTCCCGAATCTAAATGATCCCAAAGTGATTCTAAGTCTATGAGAAGGTCGAAACACTCGAGAAAGGTTCCCAAAAGGTCCGAAACAATGCTAGAAGTTCAACGTAATGCTCACGCAATCAACCATATAAAGATTTGAGTACAAATTGGGGCATACGAAACACTTGAAATGACTCGGCGTGCGGGTTAACAACAAGATCGATATGATCATCAATCATGAGGAGTCTAAACAAAGATTAGGTCAATGGGACGGGAAATGAACATCATATACGAATGTTAATCAAATTCAGGAATAGTCCGAAATGAATACAAAAATAACGCACGACACAACGTAGACTAACTACGTGTCAAATACGGTTCTCAACTCAACACGCCATGCTTAACGAGCATCACCTCACTCTTTGAGGGTTTCAAGGTCAATAACGAGAGACTACAAGAGAACCAGAAAGAAGTTGGGTCGGGTGTTACATGGTCTCGTACACGGAGGGAAAATTTCCCGTTCAACATGGTTGCTTTATATCATGGTTATATAGGGGCGCAAGATGTTGTGGAGCCATACCATCCTAACCGGTGCTTAGATAATTCGGTCATGTTTAGACCATTCCATCTTGTTCTATTGCTCATGATATTATTTATAAAGGTAAGAAGAATAATAAGGCAACATTGTTGACGCTTATAAAGTACTTCAGAGTTTGGGATAGTCATGTCCTATCTGCCAAACGTCTTGGTAGACGTGCATAACCACCATCAGAGTACACACCTGATTATTTTAACTGGTATCGCATGCATTCACATCCATTCATGCAAAATCCTTCAAAGAGGTCTGGTTATGTTGGCAACCAAGCTGATACAAGTGTATCGATACATGGAGATGGTCGTTTGCACGTAGCTTAATGGGACCAATTATGCAGAGATGGAGGGCGAGAAACCAATCTCTAACATTCAATGAGGGAACGTCCGTGATGGCATAAACATATACTATATTAGAGGGTCCGATGAGGCGGGACCATCTACTTGCTCGAGATGAGGCAGACCATCTTATGCCGATTCTCGTCGTAGGAGAGGACATTGACGTAGTTGATACACTTTGTTGGATACACTTTGTTTATCTACTTTTTGATTATGTATGAATTTGACATTTATGTTAGTATTTGACGTATGGTTGAACAAACTTTTCTGATAGTTGTGAATGTTATGTATTTTCACTGTTATATATTATCGCTATATATACATTTTTAGTTATGTATTGTTGAATATGTTTAGCTTGAACACTTAGCAAAAATAGGGCACAAGTCAATGTTCGGCTAGTACCTACGAACATTCTTAGAAATGTTCGGCTAGTACCTACCGAACATTAGTAAGAGTGTTTAGTAGGTACCTACCAAACATTGCTATAAATGTTCAGCAGTACTTGTCGAACAATGCCTTATTTTTTCAAAGCCTTGGTCTTTTGTGGAATATGTCACTGTTACAATTGGTAAGATTTACACAAGCCAAGAAATTGAAAAATACTTGAAAATGTACATGAAAATATAAAACAAGACTTAAATTACTTCAAAAACATTCTTAAACAAAGTTAATAATACAAAGTTTCGACATTTCTATTCCAAATCGATAGTTTCATTATTACAACCAACATGACTATTTCCTATACTATCATTGTACATATCAAGTTGTTTGCTATAAATATCCTTCCAACGTGTGCATACGTGTGGCGACCAACCTCATTGAAAACATTGTTGTATAACTCTTTGTTGTTTATCAACTCATTATAGAGGTCTCATCGAACCATAGCCCATGACTCCTCGCTGTAGCCAACTAGGTCGGCTACGACACGAAAAGCACAATGACCATTACCACGGACATTCTTAGTGTCGCAATAAAGTCGTGCAAGTGTAGTGGTAATTGATCCAAAAAACCACTAGCAGAGTGTGTCGTGGTTCGACGCACAACTTATTGAAACAAGACACATTAAAGTGAGTACTCTTTATGAACATTACTATAATAAATGTTTATGCATAAAAAAAAAAGACAAGCTTTACCGATATCTTTTTCTTAATCGTTGTAGTGAACATATGAGGTTCATTTGATGGACCAACCTCGTAAGTTACCAACCGATCACACGATAAACAACTATCTTTGATCGACTCCACGTACTCAAACTTGCTAGGATTCCGTTTGGTTGATTTGGATTGTTTACCCTCTGCAGACTTAGGACAACCACGAGCGTGAGTCTAGACCTCGGGTCTGGGCGTAATCATTGGTGTTGTTTGTGGATTTGAAACCTCCATCAATCTTTTCAACATTAACAATTGTTCCGACTTAGGGACGTCGTCAAATTTATTGAATATAACCCCAACACACTCACCAATCTTTATTTTAGTTCCCCACCCACACCAATATCATCTCCCTTGATTGGTATCATATCTAATTTCCTCTAAAAACATCAACCTGATCCTAGGGAATTGGCTAGTCTAATCTCATATACTCAGAAATCTCATGAGCACAAGACAATCCACATATCTTTCTCAGTACACAACCATACAACATAGAGTCTACACCACCTTCTCTAACACATACCATTTATTCATGTATCTTTTTTAATGCATAGATCAAAACTATACCTCGCAAGGACAACATTTTTGCTCTTCTCAAATGAGTGCTTGATTGCAATGTGTGATGTCTCAATGAGCGTATGAAGCTATCGCCAACATGTCTCGAAGTTACCTTGGCTTGATCCAAGCTGTCTTTTTAGCAATGCATGATGACTCTTAACCCTAAAATAAGATACAATCAATAATATTTTAGGTATGTATCTAACAAATATAGTAAGCAATGAAAGTTATATTAGCATGAAATACCTATTTGTTGTGTTATTGTCAAAATGCATGAGAGTATCTGTCCAACAAGACACAAATCTCTCCTTATACGGCAACACTCATTGGTCAATCACATACTTAACGGCATATGGATATTCTTTGATGTCTGAATGCAGTCTACTAAGTAAGTCATTAAATGATGACTAAGTATCTGTGGCCACCAACATATTCCAAGCATGATTAAACGAATCTCATTTCTGTTTTCTTCCAGGCATTTTCTTGCAATTCACCAATACGTTTTTATTAATATGCCATCGACAAAGGAGGTGTCTCGAAAAGGGAAAAGTTCGCTCAATTGCATTCATCAACGCCTTTTCTCTATCGGTAACAATGACATTAGGTAGCTCGGATTGATGCATTAAGGATTTCAACACTGTGCATGCCCACATATAATTGTCTTCCCGTTCAAACTCCAAATAAGAGGCTACAATTGATAATGTCATATGTGTCGACGTCATACCAACAATCTCTAACAAATGTAACTTGTACTGTTTGTCTTGTAAGTACAGCCCATAAAAAGGACATTCGGAAAACACCGCAATAAGTCAACGCTCTTTGGGTGAGCCAAAAAAAGGTCCTTGACAGTATTAGTCTTCTTGTAGCGTATATGATGAAAAAAATTACCCATGCTCCTTCAATTTAAACATAAGATGCTGCATTTTTTATCGACCATCACGCTTGATAACTCTACTCTTAAAATGAACATTGTAGATATTCCTTATTATCGAGCTATTATGTTCGAATCTCTCTTTTAAACCAAACAAAATGTCTTTAGGTATAGAATTCTCCTTAGACATATCTACAACAAAGTTCTCCTCTAGCGTTAATAATCGACCAACATAAAAGTGACCCTCCAAGTAATCCGTAGCTGCATGATTGTGCACACCACATTGAACCTCTAATTCCCACTCGTCAATTGATACTTGCTTCCCCTCAAACGAAAAGGGCAATCACACTTTTTGTTTCAGCTCCCTTGCTTTTCCCTTTACTCTCATGAACCTCTTCGACATTTTCTGCTGATTGACTTCCTCGAGATAATGCCCCAACCTTTTTCTTTTCACGGTATTGTGCACTACAATTACAAGCCAACAACATTTGAGTTTTTCTCTTACCCGCACTGCTGTCTAACCTATTGATTACTACCATAATGCCATGTTGTGCATCGAATCAAATAATTTATCGCGAGAAGAAAATAATTCACACGTCGTGAATACGTCTGTGAAATCCATAACAATATCTTACACATGCACAAGCTGATTATTTTTAAGACAATCAACACTAGCCTCCGTAGATAACATGTTTGAATCTTGTTAACAGCTACAAAAATACATCAATAAAAACAAAGCAAGCGGTGTTCGGCAACACCGTAGAAGTGTTCGCCACCAAGATTGTGATAGAATACCAAGAAGAACTGCCGACCATCGCAATGAATACGTAAAGAAATATTCGGTCAGTAGTGATAGAACACACTTAGAGTTGTTCGCTATCAGTGACCGAACAATCCTTGGTGTGTTCTATCACTCTTGACCGAACATTACCAACCTAGGTCATTCGTGTGTGCTTCTCATAATGCGGGAAATTAAGTCAAAATATATATAAAAAAAATACTTACAATATTTGTCCCTTTCAATTCTTTATGATCCATGATTGTGTTTTTCAACAATGTAGATGATTTGGAGGTTTAGGGTTGAGAGAGAGATTTAAAAGATGTGAGAATGAAAATGTTTGTATATTGTGGGAAGATTGTAGGGGTGAATGAAGATTATTGGAGGGTGGGTGTATTTAATGATGTTGGAATCAAATAAAAGTAAAGGGGTGTACTTGGTAAGAATAAGTACTCCATTTAAACCTGAGTGGCGCTATTAACACCCTCAAAAGCTATTAATGCACCACTTCTCTCAATACACTCACTACACAAATTCTACACCAACATAATTTTTTAATACACCACCCCAAATTTCTTATTTTACCCCTCTCAATTAATTAACTCATTTTTTCCCAATACACCCACCCAATATCATCACACCCACCCAAATTTCTTAATACACCAACCATACAACAACTAAAACACAACACTCCCAGTAGAAACATCGCGAGAACCAGGCTTCAACTTCCATTGCTTCGCAAACCCCCCAATTTCAAACTCAACAATTTGCAAACTCCCCAATTCGCAAACCCCCACAGTAGACAAGGAAGAAGAAAGAAGAAGAAAAGGAGCAACTCTGATTTCGAGATGAGGAAGGCCCTAGGTATGAAATCTATTCCATTTTTATGTTTAAATAATAATTTCGTTTTAAATTTTGTGTTAAATTTCATTTTAGTTGTAATGTGTATGGGACATATTGGGTTTCTTCTCATTTTCGGTTCGGGACTAGTTTGAGGAACACCACAGTGGTGTTCCCAAGCCACTGATGGAAGACCATAGTGGTGTTCCCAAGCCTTTACCGAACACCACGGTGGCGTTCCCAAGCTATCGATGGAACACTATGTTCCCAAGCCTTTACCGAACACCACAAAGGTGTTCCCAAGCCTTTACCGAACACGGTGGTGTTCCTTCATCCTTTACCGAACTGTAGTTGGTTTCTTCAATCTCTCTGAACCATATTATGATTATTGCATGTAAATTAGCAAATGTATATGAAAGAAAAAGACCCACCGCTTCAAACAAAAGAGAAAGACAACGTGAACAACAACTCGAGGATCCCCACACGTCCCACAGGAACAAGAACAACTTCCTATATAGATGGCTAATTATAATTTTGAAAGAGATACTGGTTTTGGAGAGAATAGAGAGAAAGATGTTGGAGATAAAAATGTTAGAGATGAGGGAGAAGAAAATGTTAGAGAGGAGAGAGAAGACAATACATATACCCAATTTCTCGGTGGTCCTGTCAATCCATCTCTTCTGACTACTTCTGAGACACACGTAGCAAGATGGATGTAGCAGAGGGAAGAGAGAGAGCTTCTCAGGTGTAGCAATCATAGTGAGAAACTAGTTCAGTGGAGTAGTCATAGAGAAGTATGTGACCCTCGGTGGTTGAATGTCGTCAAGGCCTTTAAGTTGTATCGATTAAGGCAAACATCGTGCTTTGAAGTTGACAAAGTCTTGGTCAGTGCATTTATGGAACGCTGGCACCCTGAGACCAATAGCTTTCACCTACCCTTCAGCGAAATGACAATCACATTGGATGATGTATTTTGCCTTATAGGTCTTCCGATCACAGGGACTCCAGTTTTATCGAAACGAAGTTTTACACCAACCTCCACTTATGATGTTGAGCAATGGTTGGGAGTTTCTTACGCTGAAGCGATAGAAGGAATGCGACGTGCGAGGGGGTCTTCTATGAGGATAGAGTGGCTTAGGGAGAGGTTTAGTCAAGATGCTATGTTTGATGATTCGAAAAGGCGTACATTCTCAGCTAGGGCTTATTTATTGTACACCTTAGGTTGTACAATTTTTGCTGATAAGAGTGGCACTTGGGTCCAGACATCTTACTTGGAGTTCTTGGTTGATCTTGAGAGGGTTCATACGTATGCATGAGGAGCTGCCAGTCTAGCTTATCTCTATAGACAGCTAGGGCTAGCGTCTATATTTATAACTAAGCAGATAGCTGGATATTCCACGTTATCGAGGTAATAAATTCATATTTTTACTTATTTTCAATATGTTGAAATAAATATTATTAGATTATGAACTAATTATTGTGTCTTCTTATTGCATTTCATGTAGGCATGGATATACGAACGATTCCCAATGTTTAGACCTCCACATAACGTTCAGTATGATGAGGAAAATCCTCTTGCAAAGAGGTGGCTACCAAAGGCTAGACAAGGAACATCTATAGAAAGATTAATGGCAGTGCGTGATGTTCTTGACTCCCTTAAACCCAGTGAAGTGAGTATTAATGTATTTTTATATATTTGTATACATTAAAATTTCGTGTCAAAGTTACATGTTGTAATTTTTTGTTTCTTAAATTGTTACAGGTTATTTGGAAGCCCTATACAAACACTATGGATGCATCTCAACAAACACTATTGTGGATCTATATCATCCGAATGAGTCCGCGACAGTTTGGATATGTGCGACAATTCCATACGTCCCTATTGCTCCTGGTGTCCCCAGAAAGAAAACCCAACAGACTGCGGCGATGTGGGGGGCCCTTGTCAAGTGTTTTGTACAATGGGATAGTCACGTGTTATCTGACGAGAGACTTGGTAGACCTACCGGACCAGCAGGACAGTGTGACCATTTATATCTTGAATGGTATTACACACATTCATATCCCATACTTCAAGACCCTGACCGTCGGTCCTCCTACATCGGCAATGCAGCTGCTACTGCTCCGCTAGATGCTTAGGACATTGTCAGATCTGTACGGGGTTTGATGCAATCGATGGTGCAACGATTGAGATTTAGAGACTGATATATCTATAGAGAAGAGTTTGAGTCAGTGATCCTACGAGCATATGATGAGGGACTAGATCAGCCAGGACCTTCGCATGTTGCGTCTAATCGTAGGAGGAGAAGTGTCAGTTGAAGTTGACAATAGCAATGTATTATGTATTTCAATTTGGATATTGTTGTATTTAAATGACGATATTATGTATTAATTAAAGGCAAGATGTTATGCATATTGGATGTTATGAATTTTGGTAGTATTTAGTACTATTATATCTTTGGATGTTATGCATTTTGTATTAAATTTATAAACAGTAGTTATATCTTGAAATGTTCGGCCAAGTCTTATGGAACATGTTCGATGACAAAATAAGCAAAAGATTGATTTACAATCAAGTTAAATGACAAAATAAGCAAAAGATTGATTTACAACGCAAGTTGATTTATAAAATAAGCAAAGGATCTGCTTCTACAACCAAGTTGATTTACAAAAGTAACCAAAAGATTAATTTACAACTCAAGCTAATCTAAATCTACAGTCGCAACGCTTCTCCATAACAATATCTTGAATGGGTTCTGCAATCTCGTTTTGAATGGGAGTGAGAGCAACACTACCCTCCGTAGACAACGTGTTTTGACTCCTGTTAACAGCAAACAAATAAAATTCAACAATAAGGAAGTTGAAAAGTTTCTGTTCCCAAGCCACTGATGGAACACCACAGGTGTGTTCGAAAATCACTGTTGGAACACCACACTGATGTTCAAAAATCACTTTTGGAACACCACAGTGGTGTTCCCAAGCTACTGATGGAACACCACTGTGGTGTTCGATAAAGGCTTAGGAACACCACTGTGGTGTTCCTAAAACCAGTCCCGAACCGAAAATTTAAACTTTAAAATGATATTTAACACAAAAAATTTCATATACATTGCAAATAAAATGATATTTAACACACAAATTGAAACGAAAATGCTATTTAAACTTTAAAATGAAAGGAATTTCATACCTAAGGTCTTCCTCATTGTGAAATCTGGGTTGCTTTTTTTCTTCTTCTTTAAGTTCTTCTTCCTCCTTTTCTTCTTCCTTCTCCAAAATTGAATTGTCTACTGGGTAACTTGGAGAAGTTGGAAGATTTTGGAAGGTTGTAAGTTTGGAAACATGTTATGGAGGTTTAGTTTGAAAGCCGATGTATATATTGTGTTATAGAGGAGAGTGTATTGATAAATTGTTAGGTGGTATATTTAGAAATTTAGTAGGTGTCGTAATATGGTGGTGGGTGTATTTAGTAGAAAAATGGTATTTATGTCTAACAAACTAATGACATTTTTGTAATTTATTTTAGGGGGGTGTATTTATAGTAAGAGCATCCACAGCGGTTCCATCCTATACCACACTCTAAACACATCGTTTTCGTTTCGCTTCAATTTTTAACACTCTAAAGAAAAATTCACTCCAACAAGCACTCTCTATACAACCTTCTAAAAATTAAATATTTTTCATCTCAACTAATAAATCTAACTACCATTCTATTTTTATTTTATTTTTTAGCACAATTGGAAAGAAATATTTTAAATTTTATATTCTATAAATATTATAGTACTTATGTTTTAATAATTTCAATTTTAATTATTTAAAACACATATGTGAAAAAACTAATAGTTTAATTACATTAATATATTAAATTTTTTATTATATTATTATATTTAAAATATAAAGAGAGAGATAGAGAGAGAGAGAGAGAGAAAGAGAGAGAGAGAGAGAGAGAGAGAGAGAACAGATCTTTCTTTGCGTGTGTGTGTGTGTGAAAGTGAGGGGAAGGGGAGAGGGAGAGGGAGAGGGAGAGGGGAGGAGAGAGAAAAGAAACGGAGAAAAAAAGTTTTTAGTTAAAAAGTATTTTATATTTGGTGGGAAGTTTAGTGGAGTTTAGAGAAAGGGGTGGGATAAAGGATCTATTCTTGGATTAAGGATGGAAAAAAAAAAAGGTGTTTGCTATTCTCACCCCTAAAATTGCTAAGTATACCCCCTTTACCATTATTACAAAATTACCACAATTTCAAAAGACTATATTACCCTTAAAATAATTACATTACTAAGTACACCCCCTCCTGATTTAGAGAACTCTAAAACTACTAAGTATACCCATCTCCTATTACTCCCACCCTCCTTCACCTTCATCATTTTGAAAAAAAATTCTTAAAACCCAACACCAAAAATGGAGGGAAAAAATTTAAACCCTAGCAATGAATCAATCCACATTGATGAAAAGGAGCACAAAGAAGTGGAAGAGATGAATTGTGTAAGTACTATAACTCATTTTATAGTCATTTTACCGTTTAATTTTTGTTAAAAATAAAAATTTTTTCAAAAAATTCGAGTTGTTGGGTCGTCGTGTGTGACACGACCCTGCCACACACTCTTAAGAGTGTGCAACCTGAACCTGCCGCACACTCTATAAAATGTGCAACAGGGTCCTGCCGCACGCACTATAGAATGTGCAACAGGGTCCTGCCGCACGCACTATAGAATGTGCAACAGGGTCTTGCCGCACAGTGCCAAAGAGAGATTTTTTGTTTTGATTTTTTTTTTAATGTTTCACAGGATTCAAACACGTTAACTACGGATCCCAGTGTTCTTGGTCCTCATAATGAAGAGATTGTTGCATTTGAACATGTTGTGAATGACGAAGCCGTCGATGTTGATTTCACGGATGTGTTCACAACTCAAGAATGTTTTATTTCTCGGGATAAATTGATTGAATGCGTGCAAGCTAGAGGAAAGGGGCATGGCATTATTATCATCATCGGTAGGTCGGACAGTGGTGCCGGTAAGAAACGAGCTCGGTTGTTATTGATTTGTGAATGTAGTGGTGTATATAAAGAAAAGGTCAAGGTTGGGCCATCATCATTACGAATTGAAAAGGAAGAAAAGGTTGAAAATGTTGAAAAGGTCGATGATGTGGTGGGTAAAGGGAAAAGGAAGAGAGAAACCGGAACTAAGAAGTGTGGTTGCCCATTCCGTTTGAGAGGGAAGCAAGTCTCGATTAATGAATGGGCATTGGAGGTTGAATGTGGTAAACACAATCATCCAACCACTGATCACATGGAGGGTCACTCATATATAGGTCGATTGCAGAAATATAAGGAGACCTTTGTTATTGATTTTTCCAAGGGCAATACTAAGCCCAAGGACATATTATTTGGGCTGAAACAAAGATTTGAGGGAAATAAGTCAACAATAAAGACAATCTACAATGCTCGGACAAAGAATAGAGTTAATGAGCATGATGGTCGATCTGAAATGCAACAACTTATGTTCAAGTTGAAGAAGCATGGTTATACCTTCTACGATAAACGTTGCGAATTGACTAACAGTGTAAAAAATCTTTTTTGGGCTCACCCAAAGAGCATTGACTTGAGGTGTTTTCCGAAAGTCATCTTCATGGATTGCACTTATAAGACAAACAGGTACAAACTACCAATGTTGGAGATTGTTGGTGTGACATCTACACAGATGGCATTTCTGATTGCAGTCGCAATTTTGGAGTGCGAGCGGGAAGAGAACTATACGTGGGCCTTGACAATATTGAAATCACTAATGCACCAATCTTCCCTACCCACTGTTATTTTGACTGATAGGGAAAAGGCTTTAATGAATGCAATCAAGACAACGTTCCCCTCGTCGACAAATTTTCTTTGTCGATGGCATATAAATAGGAATATTTTGGCGAATTGCAAGAAACTGCTAGGCCTAAAAAAGAAATGGGATGCGTTTAATATCTATTGGAATGTATTAGTGATTTCAGTGAATGAGGCAGAGTTTGAAGACGGACTTAAAAGACTACAATCTCAATTTAAGGAATTCCCAGCTGCGGTCAAGTATATGAAAGATGAGTCACATGTGTTGGGATATGAGGAAATCACGTTTGAGCCCGATTTGTCGTATGTAGAACATCCGATGAGGATTCTCGACACTAAGGAGCAAATATTGAGGACCAAACGGATCCCACTTGTAAAAGTGTTGTGGAGAAACCACGAGATTGAAAAGGCTACGTGGGAAACCGAGGTTGAGATGCGTGAGAAGTACCCTCACTTATTCGATGGACTTGGTAAGGAATTTAGGGGCTAAATTCTTTTAAGGAGGAGAGGATGTAATAACCTGAACTTGTTATGCTTTAGATGCTTACCTTGTTTGTGTTATTATGCTCAACATGTGTGTTTGATTTCTTGTATGAACATGTTCAATATGGTTTTGCCTTAATTCATATACATTTTATGATGCTAGGATGGTATACATGTTAATGCATTAGTTTAGTATGAGCCTTTGTGATTACTCTTAAGTTTGTGGTGATTGTTGTTAGCATTGTTACATGTTGTTTAGAATGAGTTTTGGGTGTATTTCAAACTTGATTTGAAGTTGGTATCACCTTAGGGTGACTTGGGTACATTATAGGATCACTTTGAGGTGTTTAGAAGTCATTTTGACCTGAATCAGACCTTATGTAGCCGCATGATGCGAGCTTGCCCAAAACCTGAACATTCTGGACTCTATGCGGTCGCATGAAGCGCCCGCATAGAAACCCAAGCGGCCGCATGCAGCGCCCGCATGATGCTAAGCCATTTCCACGCATAAACTTTCTGTATTGTAAGCGGTCGCGCGAGGCGACCGCATGGAGCCTATGCGACCGCATGGTGCGGCCGCATAGCGACGGATTCAGCTACATTTTGTTGACTAAATTTTAAGTGGTTTGACCCTCCAAAGTTGATCCAATGGTTGAGATTTAAACTTGGTTTTGACTTGTTGACTGGTATATATACTCTCCACCCTTGTGAGAGACAAAAGAACACTTCATTTCTCTCTAAACTCTTCCATGGTAGCTTAGAGAAATAGTGTGGGCGACAAAGGTGTATTTGGTGTGTGTACTCTATATCTCCATATTCAACCATCCAAATTGTGATCAAAGACCGTCAAAGTGTAGAGGCTGACTTGGAGACCAACTTAGGAGACTTGAATTTGCATTTCCTTGGTTTGATTTCCATCTTACAAGTAAGTTACTAACCCCCCTTTGTATGCTTAGAAATTATTGCATACTTGTTCTTAATCTTACATGCATGACTTGAATATATGGTATTTTTATGCTTAAATGATATGTTGAGGTATATAACATGTCTATGTGTTAAGTTGTGGAGTTGGATGATGTTGCATGTTAGTTTCAAGAGCTCAACTATGGAATTGTACTATTGAACATGTTAGAGACATTTAAATGGTGAAAATTGCATATAGCAATTATACCCAATATTTATGAACCTAATGAATTAACACCAAAAGTGGATTTTTGGAATGATTATAATTCTCCGAATCACTAATTAAATTACTACGAAAATTAGAGTCCATTTGATATGATTTTTAGTCCTCCGAGTATTTGATACTGGTATGTTATAGACTTGTAAAGTAGCTCTAAATTTGTGTTTTGTGACATTAAACAATATGTTTGATGATTATATGTTGTAGAAAAATATAGTCAACATGAGGTTTGTCAAGTTCACTACTTTTGAACTTGACGGTTATTTGCATAAGTTGAGTAAGGTTACCTACTTGTGTGTTGTGTAAGTCCAAATTGCGTCGTCGTTGTTTATGTCATGGTAGGACGACCTATCGTGGTTATGTTTTGTTCCGGCATGTTATGACCGATGTTTTTGTAGAAGTTGTCTTTTCCGAGTCGTAAACTCGTGGTTGTTAATAGTTGTTTCCGGCTTTGTTATTGCCGAAGATTGTTCATACTTGTGTTAATCAAAGTTATCATCATGTGTTGTCGTAAGTACGGTGGTTACGCCACGTGCTCTTCTTGTTGTTATGTTGTTTGGCGACTCGACCTTGGGATCTCGTATAGAGATCCGGGTCGGGGCGTCACAGTTGGTATCAGAGCTTATGTTAGCTATTCGCCAGGATAGGTTCCATGGCCTAGGTGGGTATGGTGTGTGTTATTGAGATTTTAACGTCGAGTATTTTGTGTAGGTTAAAATGGTGCGAACTAGGTTCGGAGCGACTGTCAGTAGGGTTGGTACGAGTGCCGGCGGGAATGATGGGAGAGATGAGGATGTGAACCGATCACCTAATGTTCCTCCTGAACTGAACCAGGAAAACCCGAATGCAAACATGGCGCTTATGATGGGAATGATGATGGAACTAATGAACCGATGACCGAACGTCCGAATGGGGAGCAACGACTACACCGGAGGTAGAAGCTCTACAACCGAAGTCGAGGTACCACAACCCGAGGCGAGGCCTACGAATCATACTACAACACCGGAGCGTTTCTTGAAGATGAAACCACGTACCTTTCTTGGGGAGCCGGATGCCACAAAAGCTAAAATGTGGATTGAACATATAATCAAAATATTTGCAGCTTTGGGTTGCAACGATGATGAGAAAGTCAACCTAGCTGTGTTCAAACTTGAGGGAGCAGCTGAGCATTGGTGGCAGGTACTACAGGGGAGCTGGGACTTGTGGGGAGAACCTCACGCTGGCCTAATTTCTTGAGGGAATTTAAGGCACAATATATTCCGGAGGTGGTTCGTGAAAGGAGAGAGAGAGAGAATTTTATGACCTAGAGCAGGGCAATATGACAGTGTTACAATACTCGGCCAAGTTCACAGAATTGGCTCGATATTGTAGTCACTTGGTTCCCACAGAGGCAAAGAAGGCCCAGAAGTTCATCAAAGGCCCGAAGACAATACAGAAACAATTGCTATCCTTGCAACTTGCGACTATAGGAGTGCGGTGGATAGGGCTTATGGGATTGAAAGTGACATAGAGGAGCACCGGGGAGAAATTTGAACAACCCTCCACAAGCATCACGTAACCGTGGATGAGGACGGGGTTCCGGTAGTCGATACAGCGGTGGAAACAATAACCGCAGGGAAAATCAGGGAAGAAGACAATCAGATAGGCAACAGGGGCAATAATCTGGTAGGAGGAGTAATAGTACCACCTCTATTCAGGGTCCACGAGGTACGCCACAAATTTTTAACTACTGTTCGAAACCGGGGCATTCCAAAGATAAGTGTTATAGCAAAACAGGAAATTGGTTAGGCCAGTGTTTCTATTGCAAGGAGGTTGGTCATCAAAAGAGAGATTGTCCTAAGTTAAAGAGTAGTTAGGCCGGAGCGCTAGTGTGCGTCTAGAGGAACGAAGAGGGATAACGACAGTAGACCCAAGGTCCAGGGCCGTGTGTTGCGCTTGATCGCGTGGTGTGCCGGAGTCTATGTCGGTCATAGGAGGTAGCCTTTCTGTCTTCGGTAGTAGAGCTCGAGTTCTTATAGATCCTGGCTCATCGCATTCATATATTACATCCCATTTTGTGAACAACTTGTGTGTGTTACCCCACCCTTGTCGTTTGTGCTTGAGGTGTCTACCCGTTGGGGGAGCATATGTTGGCCTCGGATGTGTACCGAGCTTGTGATATACTTGTAGGTGACCACACTTTGCATGCCGATTTAGTAGTGTTACCCATACGTGATTTTGATGTGATATTTGGCATGGATTGGTTATGTGCATATCATGCTTTAGTAGATTGTCATAGAAAGAAAGTTACTTTTTCTATGCCGGGTGTGCTGAATTTGTATTTGTGGGTGATGTGTTAAGAGTGGTTTGCATGTTATATCTGCTTTAAAGGCTAGGAAATTGTTATCACATGGTTGTGCGGGGTATTTGGCATGTGTGGTTGATAGGAGTATTGCTACCCCAAACTTGGAGGAAGTCCTTGTGGTTTGTGAATTTTCGAATGTATTCTCTTCTGATTATGCATTGCCTCCTGATAGAGAAATTGAATTTTGTATTGAATTATTGCCGGGGACTACCCCAATTTCTAAAGCTCCGTATAGAATGGCACCGGCAGAATTGAAAGAATTGAAAGAATAGTTACAAGAATTGCTTGACAGGGAGTTTATTAAACCAAGTGTATCACCGTGGGGTGCGCCAGTGTTGTTTGTTAGAAAGAAAGATGGTACTTTGAGATTGTGTATCGATTGAAATTGAATCGTAACAATCAAGAACAAGTACCCTCTACCACACATTGATGATTTGTTCGATCAGTTACAGGGGTCAGTGGTGTATTCCAAACTAGACTTGAGAAGTGGTTATCACCAGTTGAAGGTGCGAGCTGAAAATGTTCCTAAAACAGCTTTTCGCACAAGGTATGGTCATTATGAATTTGTGGTCATGCCATTCGGGTTGACAAATGCACCGGCAGTATTCATGGACTTGATGAATCGGGTGTTCCATGAGTATTTGGATTGTTTCGTGGTAGTGTTCATCGACGACATTCTTGTGTATTCTAAATCTCGGGAAGAACATGCGCGACATCTAAGGTTGGTACTATCAGTCCTTCGGGAGAAGAAGTTATTTGCCAAGTTTAGTAAATGTGCTTTTTGGCTCGAAGAAGTATCTTTTCTAGGGCATGTTGTTTCGAAAGATGGGATAACGGTGGATCCGTCAAAGGTAGAAGCAGTAACGAATTGGAAGAGACCAACTTCAGTGACTGAGATTCGAAGTTCTTGGGTTTGGCAGGTTACTATCGGAGGTTCATTGAGGGGTTTTCAAAGATTGCGACTCCTATGACAAACTTAACAAAGAAGACAACACCGTTTGTTTGGGATAATAGATGCGAGAACAGTTTCCAAGAGTTGAAGCGACGACTGACAACAGCTCCGGTATTGGCATTACCTTGTGGTGACAGCAACTTCATGATTTATAGCGATGCATCCAAGGAGGGTTTGGGCTGTGTACTTATACAAAATGGGAAGGTGATTGCATATGCTTCAAGGAAGTTAAAGGATGCAGAGTGGAACCATCCTACCCATGATCTAGAGTTGGCGGCAATCATGCTTGCGTTGAACAAATGGAAACACTACCTTTACGGGGCAAAATTTGAGTTCTTCACGGATCACAAGAGCTTAAAGTATTTTTTCTCGCAAAAGGAGTTGAACATGAGACAGCGCCGATGGATGGAAAAGTTAAAGGACCACAATTGCACGATTCTTTACCACCCGGGAAAGGCGAATGTAGTCGCGGATGCGTTGAGTAGGAAAGTGTACATGTCGTGCATGATGGTTCAGGAATGGAAGACGTTAGAGGACTTGAGGGATTGGAGTCCTAGTGAAACGGAACATGGTGTGATCTTTTCGAATGTCCGGGCTACTCCAGTTTTGTTACAACGGATTAAGGAAGCTCAGGTTAGTGACCCGGAATTTGAGAAGTTGATGGGACAGCTGAATGAAAGTAAGACACTTGACTTTGCGTGAACAGGGATGACATCTTGACCTTTAGAGGGAGAGTTTGTGTTCCGTCGGATGAAACGGTAAAACGGCATGTAGTTGATGAAGCTTACAAGGATAAGTATACAATACATCCGGGGAGTACAAAAATGTATAGGGATTTGAAGAAGCAGTTTTGGTAGAATGGTATGAAATGAGAAATAGCGGAGTATGTATCTAGGTGCTTAACATGTCAACAAGTAAAAGCTGAACATCAAAGGCCCGCAGGGTTATTACAACCGTTGGAGATTCCGGAATGGAAGTGGGAACATATCACGATGGATTTCGTGACAGGGTTGCCGCGTACTCGTCGAGGCTTTGACGCTGTTTGGGTTGTTGTGGATAGGTTAACTAAATCAGCTCATTTTATACCTATTGCGATGACCTACTCTTTGAATCAGTTGGCGACGTTATACATTCAAGAAATAGTTAGGCTACATGGCGTACCGGTTAGTGTTGTGTCAGATCGGGACCCAAGGTTTACATCGAGATTTTGGGGAGCATTGCAAGAGGCTATGGGAACAAAGTTGAACTTTAGCACGGCTTTTCACCCTCAATCGGATGGGCAATCGGAAAGACTAATTCAAGTACTCGAGGATATGCTACGTGCGTGTGCAGTAGATTTTAAGGGAAGTTGGGATTCACACTTACCTTTAGCGGAGTTTGCTTACAATAACAGCTTCCAGGCGAGTATCGAAATGGCACCGTACGAAGCACTTTATGGGCGGAAATGTAGATCGCCGATTTGTTGGGATAAAGTCGGTGAGGCAAAAATTTGGGGTTCAGAGTTGGTACAACAGTCGGTTGAGAGTGTGAAGATAATTCGAGATAGATTACTTACCGCTCAAAGCCGACAGAAAAGTTATGCGGATAATCGAAGAAGGGATCGTAAGTTTCAGGCGGGTGACTATGTATTCCTTAAAGTATCGCCACGTAGGGGTACTAAGAGGTTTGAGAAGAAGGGTAAGCTATCACCTAGATACATAGGGCCTTTTGAGATACTTGAGAGGGTTGGTACATTGGCTTATCGACTTGCATTGCCACCATCTTTGTCGGAGATTCATAATGTATTCCATGTGTCAATGCTTCGGAAGTATATGAAAGATGAGTCACACGTGTTGGGATATGAGGAAATCACGTTTGAGCCTGATTTCTCGTATGTAGAACATCCGGTGAGGATTCTCGACACTAAGGAGCAGATATTGAGGACCAAACGGATCCCACTTGTAAAAGTGTTGTGGAGAAACCACGAGATTGAAGAAGCTACGTGGGAAACCGAGGTTGAGATGCGAGAGAAATACCCTCACTTATTCGATGGACTTGGTAAGGAATTTAGGGGCTAAATTCTTTTAAGGGGGAGAGGATGTAATAACCTGAACTTGTTATGCTTTAGATGCTTACCTTGTTTGTGTTATTACGCTCAACATGTGTGTTTGATTTCTTGTATGAACATGTTCAATATGGTTTTGCCTTAATTCATATACATTTTATGATGCTAGGATGGTATACATGTTAATGCATTAGTTTAGTATGAGCCTTTGTGATTACTCTTAAGTTTGAGGTGATTGTTGTTAGCATGGTTACATGTTGTTTAGAATGAGTTTTGGGTGTATTTCAAACTTGATTTGAAGTTGGTATCACCTTAGGGTGACTTGGGTACATTATAGGATCACTTTGAGGTGTTTAGAAGTCATTTTGACCTGAATCAGACCTTATGCAGCCGCATGATGCGAGCTTGCCCAAAACCTGAACATTCTGGACTCTATGCGGCCGCATGAAGCGCCCGCATAGAAACCCAAGCGGCCGCATGAAGTGCCCGCATGACTGTCTTAGCACCTGCATGATGCTAAGCCATTTCCTCGCATCAACTTTCTGTATTGTAAGCGGCCGCGCGAGGCGACCGCATGGTACGGCCGCATAGCGACAGATTCAGTTACATTTTGTTGACTGAATTTTAAGTGGTTTGACCCTCCAAAGTTGATCTAATGGTTGAGATTTAAACCTGGCTTTGACTTGTTGACTGGTATATATACTCTCCACCCTTGTAAGAGACAAAAGAACACTTCATTTCTCTCTAAACTCTTCCATGGCAGCTTAGAGAAATAGTGTGGGAGACAAAGGTGTATTTGGTGTGTGTACTCTATATCTCCATATCCAACCATCCAAATTGTGATCAAAGACCATCAAAGTGTAGAGGCTGACTTGGAAACCAACTTAGGAGACTTGAATTTACATTTCCTTGGTTTGATTTCCATCTTATAAGTAAGTTACTAACCCCCCTTTGTATGCTTAGAAATTATTGCATACTTGTTCTTAATCTTACATGCATGACTTGAATATATGGTATTTTCATGTTTAAATGATATGTTGAGGTATATGACATGTCTATGTGCTAAGTTGTGGAGTTGGATGATGTTGCATGTTAGTTTTAAGAGCTTAACTATGGAATTGTACTATTGAACATGTTAGAGACATTTAAATGGTGAAAATTGCATATAGCAATTATACCCAAGATTTATGAACCTAATGAATTAACACCAAAAGTAAATTTTTGGAAAGATTATAATTCTCCGAATCACTAGTTAAATTACTACGAAAATTAGAGTCCATTTGATATGGTTTTTAGTCCTCCGAGTATTTGATACTGGTATGTTAGAGACTTGTAAAGTAGCTCTAAATTTGTGTTTTGTGACTTTAAACAATATGTTTGATGATAATATGTTGTAGAAAAATATAGTCAACATGAGGTTTGTCAAGTTCACTACTTTTGAACTTGACGGTTATTTGCATAAGTTGAGTAAGGTTACCTACTTGTGTGTTGTGTAAGTCTAGCTGGCGTCGTCGTTGTTTATGTCATGGTAGGACGACCTATCGTCTTCACAAATCAAGTTTGTGATCGCTATAAGTCACCGTACCAGAGTTCACACACCCTCTTCTGTTGGCCACAGTTGAGAAGTAGCCCCACTGTTGTAGCAATACGCATGACTTTGGCTTGCTAGTTGAACTCGATGGGATTAGTCGGGGACGTCGATACTACATACACGAGTATCGAGGCACTATTGGTTGTTTGTGTATTGCAGGAGCTACACAAGGTTGAAGAAAGAGATATGATATCCTTCTCTAACATGGTTTATTTATGAGCACTTATGCGTTAACCAAAGTGCTATGTGAGTTGAATGAATTGTATATCAAGTATGATGATATATGTTGTGTTGTGGTATATAAATGTCAATACCATGTTATGTTTATTGCTTGAGCATCATGCCATGCCATGTAGTTGCATTAGTAACTTACTGTGTCATTATGACTCACCCCGTTATGTGTTTATTTGTTTTCCTTAGATCCAAACCAACCCGGAAGTTCACGGTGAGGTTGAGAAAGGTTCGTTAGCTTGCGAGTCATCCACGTTTGGGAGTTCGAGTATCTCAACCTTGATAGTTGTTTTCTTTTGGTAAGGACGATGGTGGTGAAGTTATGTAAACTTTACTAAGGGTAGTACTTGGTGTTAATTGTATATTCTTTTGGTAGCCGACATATGTGTGTCGTGCTCTTGTATAGTTTCGTTGTTGAATTAGTTTCTCTTCCGAGCATGTTGTAGCTCGTGGTTATGTTTTGTTCCGGCATGTTGTGGCCGATGTTTTTGTAGTAGTTGTCTTTCCCGAGTAGTAAACTCGTGGTTGTTAATAGTTGTTTCCGGCTTTGTTATTGCCGAAGATTGTTCATACTTGTGTTAATTAGGTTATCAGTCATGTGTTGTCGTAAGTACGAGTGGTTACGCCACGTGCTCTTCTTGTTGTTATGTTGTTTTGGCGACTCGACCTTGGGATCTCGTATAGAGATCCGGGTCGGGGCGTCGCACGCCCGCTCCCGAAAGTCAGACTCGCTCGAAGCCTAAAGGTCGCCCTAAGATTGTAAAGGCTAAACAGTCAAAGTCAACCAAATGGGATCCGAGCAAGTTTGAGTACGTGGAATCGATCAAAGACAGTTGTTCGCCGTCGCCGGTTGATGATGTGGTAACCTATGAAGTAGGTCCATCAAATAAACCTCCGATGTTCACTACTATTCCAAAGACAAAGATGCAGGTAAATCTTAGTTATTTGGTCAACATAAATCTTACTTACGAGATAATCTTTACATATTTTGTTTTTCAATAGGTTGTTCGCCGAAATACCCGCTTTGGACAGCCTAGTGATTATATCGATCAACTACCGATATGGATTCAAGAGTTTGTCGTCGAGACGAAGAATGTCATTGCAGATGGCCATTACGGTTTTCGTGCTGTATCTGTACATATATATGACAATGAGGAACATTGGGGTAGAGTTCGAGGAGAACTAGCTATTAAGTTGGACGCTGATGAATGAAAATATACGTCGCAAGTGCACGAGAATACCGGAGTATAGTTGCGCAAAGACAAGGGTCGAACCATAGAGACTTGAGTTTGATTTAGAGAAATAATTATTAATTCAACAATAAATAAAAACAATGATTATGAGATTAAACTAAATTAACTAGAAAGCAAGAAAATAAACTAATTTAACAAAAGCATTAAATTGAGATAAATCAAGGTTTGGAAAAGCCTAGAAATTGAGATTCACTTTGTATCTTAGATTTATGCCTTCTAATTTATATATCGTTCTAGGGTTCGTTCACAAAGATAAAGATTGGGACGCTTGGATCACGATTTGCAATCTTAGTATCTCTAATTATTACACTTTTTTGATATGTCCATATAACAAGTAGGGACTCTTTAAGAACTTAGGAACAATGAAACTAATTCCTATCTTAGCACGATCATGAATCAATAGGAAATAATATTTACAAAAGATGGCATACATATGACTTATGCATTCGGATCGTGCAATTCATCATACCCTGATAATCTAGACAGTTATAATTACCTACACGCAAAGACAACACGAAAAGACTCGATAAAAATACTTTTGTGAATAACTAAAATCAATGAATTGAATAAATATTATATTAAGACATAAATCTTTGATACAAAGTTACCTCCAATCCCTAGATGATGAGGTTAATTCCTCATAATTAACAGTACAAAACCTTGAACCGTTCTTGAATTAACTTTCTTCATAGACAAAGAAAAATTATACAAGACGACTCCCCTCATTCTAACCTAAAAGGGATATATTTATAACCTAATAATGTATAACAACCAAGAAAAAAGGGGTACAATACATTAAAGCCGTCAAAAAGGCTCAAGGCTGCCGCACGCTTCCTAAAACTCACATCGTGCGGCTGCCCTAAGCTGGGAATATGCAGAATTTTAGCTTTTTGCCTTCAGCTTTCTGGAATTTGCACTTTACCCCCCAAAATTGGCATTTTTGGCTTTTTCTTTACTTTCTTCAATATGAGTTGACTTGAATTAACTTCATTGAACTTGGGATGTCTTGAATTGACTTTCATCATCATTAATTCTTCTAGAAACTTGAGCCATCCATCAAAAGTACACATTCTATTAACTTTTCTTTTGCAAAACGGTCCTTCTCCATTATGGTTCTTAATGGAGTGTAACGAAATCTTCTGAAATTACTTCAAAAACCATCCAACTTTGCATGTTTGATCCCTTCCACCCTTGAAACTATAAAATAACACTAAAACGCAATATTAGACAACAAAAACCTAGAGGATTAGCTAAATTTAAGCCGGATAAATACCCAATAAATGAGTAAAATACTCATTCATCAGACGCATACCGTGGGTTGTACGAAGATGTTTTCGTAGAACGCAAAGCGGTTGCAATAGTTGAAAGTATGCTCCACTGCTACGATGACTTTACACCAAAGCAACATTGGTTTCAGACTCCGGAGATGGGTTACTTAGTAGCATCATTCTACAATGTGTGCTTTGTTGTGTTTTCAAATACTTCATCTTTGACGTTTTTACCGTGGAGAAGCGAAGCCCCCGACGAACCAAAGTTGATCTGTATTGCATTCGTGAATGAGGACCATTATATTCAGGTATAAAACTCACATTTTGTATGAATATCGTCTGTCACTTATCTAATATAACTGTTAAATTACTCATATAATTTTTGAATTTGTATAGGTCTTATTGCACGACAATTTCTCATTACCACCAATCGCAAGCGGATGGACTGATTATAAACAAGTCATGGCTAAAGGGTGGAATAAAATTTATAGTGAATGATGGGCTAAGTACAGTGAAAGTGTAGGAAATAGTCGTGTTAGCAACAAGCGTACACCTATTGTATTAGAATAGTAAAGTTTATGTTCGAACTTCATTATGTTTAAGTTTATTAAAATGTTTAAGTTAAATATTATGTATGTTTAAGTGAATTTTTATGTATGAACTTCATTTTCGTTATGAAATGTGTTGATGTTTATGTATGTTTATGTTAGATTCATTTTGTTAGGAAATGTATATGTTTAATCATTGAACATGTAATTGAACTTGATGATATGAAAAACTTAGAAAAAATGCTAAGTCTGGAGCAGATATGTGCAACAGACTGTTTGTACATAACACATACATACACTATTTAGAATAATAAAATTGTTTGTACATAAACAACCTATCTCATCACTTCACTGTCGTGCATGCCTACGACGACGACTTGGACCCGCCCGATCTAAAGGACTCGCCCGATCTAAAGGACCCACATCCCCAATATTAGGAGCCAATATAGCGTACGCTTGGTCAAGGGCTGACCTAAACTCTTCGTATGAGATACTCCTGTCTCCTGATCTATATCTTAATGTCGGCTCTCGTATTGCATTAACCACAGACCTAAACATGGTGGGATAATCCAATGGACGATGTACATCTACGCTAGAAATAAACGTAGATTGGCTAGCTGGATTTTGCATCTTCGGATGTGAATATACTGTGTACCACTGTAAATAGTCATCCGAGCATGCACTCGATGGGATAGCTTCTTGACCAAGGCTATTATTAGATAAAATATGGTTCCGTCATTGACGATAATATGGCACTTGCTGCATTAGCTTGGCAATGTTCTTGTTGTCTCGTAAACCAAGACCAATAGCAATCGGATGGAAGTGAATCGTCTGGATGTTACCGAATTGCCTAAGAACTCGATCTGGATTGTATGGCTCTACAACACCCGGCGCGGATAAGCATCCATGGTAATAAGCGATCCAGTGAAATGGATAGGACTCGCGTACTAAAATAGAATACGAAGTCCAATTAACCTACATACATTAAACATAGAAAAAGTTATTACCATTAACACAGTTAAATTAATATAACATTACTTGATAGATAGATTAATATGAAAGTTATAATATTGCAATTAAACTCACTTTATCGGCTGTTAGGACATCAAGTCTCTCTCGACACTGCAGTGTGTTATGTCCGGCGCCTCTGGATAATGGTTGCCACTTTCGAGCTAGTGGCTGAGTGACGTCATAGTCAATGTTATGTGGAGGTTGAAAATAAGGAAATCTCTCATATATCCAAGCCTGCAACAAAATAATATAGTACATTATCATATAACCGGCCCCCTCATAACAACTAAAAATATATATATATCTCATTATAAGTATGAATCAAATAAATTTGTTACCTCCAATAGCATTGTATATCCCGTCATCTGCTGACACGACTAACGAGATGCCATGCCCATCTGTCGATATAAATAGGCAAGGGTTGCAGCTCCTCATGCATACTTTGGTATCTTATCCAGGAACTCGATTCCCACTCTTGTCACCAAAAATGGTGCAACCGAACATGTATAATAAATATGCCTTAGCAGCACTAGTCTGCATAGCATCATTATCACTCGAAACTTCTTATTGGAAACTACAACGAAGCCACTCTAACTTGAAAGCGCAACCTCTCCTACCATGGGTGCCCTCAAGCACCTCAGCATTTTGCAAATGCAACATCCGCCCAAGCTCCTCAGTATTATATCCCAAAGTTCATGTATAAACAACAGGCCTCCCCTTTATTGGAAGACCGGTAAGGCAAAACACATCATCCAAGGTGATTATCATCTCACCAAAAGGTAAATGGAAGGTGTTCGTCTCTGGATGCCATCGTTCAACAAAAGCAGCAACCAATGCTTTCGATGACTCTTTATAAGAACACCTAGTCAGCGTAAATAGTCCAGACCTTAGTACAATATTCCACCACCTACTCTCCAGCTGTTGCTCATCTGTAAGCGAAACCGACCAACTCAACAACTTATTAGTGTGATTTTGCATCTTTAGAACTGGTCACTTTATCCCATTCCAAACATACCTAGCTACGTGCGTGTTGTACGTAACTAGCAATGAACCATCAATCGGCCCACCTGGAAATGAGGCTTCTTCTTCAGGCAATGCGTCATCATCAGTTTCTTGATCACCGGCCCCTTCATTATCACCATCTTCTTCATCTTCATCAATACCAGCACCCTCATAACCGGCCCCTTCATTACCGGCCCCCAAATAACCAATTTCATAACGGCCCCCAAAGACATTACCGGCCCCTGTATCCGTTGTGCTTCATCGAGGGGATTGAGATTTTGTGCCCTCCTAGCGAAAGCCGTAACCCTCCGCATATATGTCCTTCCTGCATTCATTCAAACCAAAGACATGCAGTATAAGTTGTAAGCTTGCATACATTCATCAAATAGTTGATGTGCAAGTTGATTGCAGTAGGACTTAAAAAAAAAATGGACTGTGCGGCACCCTTTGGCCGCACGTTTTAAGGTATGTGTGGCACCCCTTACCGCACGATTTAAAGACTGTGCAGCACCCCCTAGCCGCACGCCTTAAGGTATGTGCGGTACCCATTACTGCACGCTTTATGGTATGTGCGGCACCTCTTGGCCGCACGCCTAAGGTATGTGCGACAGACTAGTGCTGCACATTTTTTAGGGCGTGCGGTTAGGGGGTGCCGCACACTCCATTCGCAGTTTCTTCCAAAAATTCAAAAATCATCAAAAAAAATGCAACAAAAATGCGTGTTTTAAGCCTAAGTAAAAGCTTGAGAAGAAAACTTAAAAAAAAAAAAACCAAACTTTAAACGAAATACTTACCGAATAGTTCAATTTTTTAACTTTGAAGTAAATCTTGGAGCTTGTAGTGGCTTGACTTTGTGCAGTTTTTAGGAAGCTAAGTAGAAGTAGATGACGCTTCAAAGTAAATGGAGAGAATGTAGAGAATAGAGAGCAGATGACAGAGAGAGAAATTGAGCGTATACATTTTAAGAGGGAGATGGATTGAGTAGATAGCGTTTTATGAGAATTGGGGGGGTGAACTTAGTAGATTAGATTGGTAGGGGTTTATTGTTGAAGGGTAAAATAAGAAAATAAGTGGGGGTATATTTAGTAATATAGGTGATATAATATTTGAAGGGTGGGTAAACTAAGTAAATGAGTATACTTAGCAATTTTGGGGGTTGAAATAGCAAACACAAAAAAAAAAAAAAAATCTAAAATTGCTAGGGTGGAGGGAGAGCGTCCACAGTGGACACTCCCAATCCACCCCCTAAACCTTTTTTAGAGATTTTTACCCCCTTTTACTCCCACAATGAATACTCTATCCCACCCTCTATCCCTAAAATCAACTAAATTACCCCCAAAATATAGGGAGCCTTTTAACTTAAATAGTAACTTTTTTTTTTGTCTCCTGCTTGTCCTTCTCCATTTCTTTTCTCTTTCTTCCCTGTCCCTCACTTTCACACACACAAAGAAAGATTTGTTTCCTTTTTTATTAATATTTTAGATCTAATATATTAAAAAGAATTAAATATATTATTAAAAATAGAGAAATTTAATGATGATTGTAGCTAAATTATTAGTTTTGTCACATATGTGTTTTCGATTATTGAAATTAAAATTATTAAAATATAAGTACTATAATTTTTATAAAATATAAAATTTAAAATATTTTATTCCGATTATGCTAGAAAAAAAAAAATAGAATGATAGTCGTTAGTTGAGATAAAAGAAATTTAATTTTTAGAAGGTTATATAAAGAGTTATTATTGGAATAAATTTATTTTTAAAATTTTAACGAAAACGAAGTGTATATCGATTGGTACAGGAGTTATTGTTTGAGTGGTACAGGGGTTATTGTTCTGCGATTGTGATGCTCTAAAAGGTATATCACCACTCTTTAAACCTGGAGAAAAAGAAGGTGGGGTTGAAGTCCGGGCGGTTGGGATACTGCAGTGCAATCCAAACAAAAACTGCGTGGATCGAAATCTTTGTGATTACATAGCATCGTTCGGTAAATATGGCGCTGAAGTTCTTAAACAAGAAAGGATGGCACACGGGAGCCTACGGAACATAGAGAACGTGTGGAAAGCGGAGCAGAAGCATGACGCCGAACAGAAGAAGTTGGAGGAACTCCGCAAGCAGATCCAGGAGGAGAGGAGCGCTCTGAATTTCGCCTCCTACAGGAACAGGCTGGCCTCGTTCCGTAAGTCCTTACTGTCGTTTAAATAACCATTTAATTGCTGCTGCTGCTACGTTGATATTAGTATTAGGGCTTTTTTTACTTATCTTCTTAATTTCAGCCTGACAGCTAATCCCCTTTTGTATCTTTTTATTAAATCATTGAAAAAATTGCAGTAAGCAAGAGAGATTGGACTTCTTGTATGATTCTGGATTAGCGGTAGGGAAGGGCAGTTCCGATGGATTCAAGGCACTTGAGTCATTCCCCAAAACCGATCCCGAGATAGCCTCCTCTTCGACCAAGGTATTTTTAACTTCCCTCATCAAGGGCTCATAAGTATATCTATTTCCATGTGTTCAAATTGTGCAATGATGGTTCCAGCATACTTTTTCGAGTCTAGCATCATTTTTCTGTAGGATCTTTTTGATTTTTAATGTATATTTTTGACGATACCCACTATTTATTTGAATTGCATATCATGAAATATTTTGAAAATAAAGCAATTGAATTATAGTGATATATTCGTGCTTCTGGAGGTAATTTCACCAAAGTCTGGGTGAGATCTGAAAGCCTAGTGTTCAATACTTGGTGTTTGACTGTAGAGGTTTCCTGCTGCAATTTTTCCTCCAATTGGTAAAATAATGAGAGGTCGGAGCTGTTAGGTCTTTCTACACGTATATATGCTAGAAGAAACTGATTATAGTAGTTCATCTTTCGTTCACCTCTTAAATCTTAATATTGTATATATGATATACTGTTTTCCTCAGCAGCAACAGCCATCTGTCCCTGGGGCTTTATTTGAAGAGAAGCCTCAATCTGCTAATGATGCATGGAGGAAACTGCATTCAGATCCGTTGCTTTTAATAAGGCAGCGAGAACAAGAGGCACTTGCTCGTGTGAAGAACAATCCTGTCCAGATGGCCATGATTCGCAAATCTGTAAGTTTACTCTATAATACGATCATTGGTTGAAGCCCTTCTACTGAGAATTGGATGTTGAAATAATGATTAGTAGATACTTCGTTGACTCAAATACTGTCAAAAGTGAAGATTCTTCTGCCAGTAATGGATACAGATGATACTTTACTTTTGATTTACAAGCATATTAGGTATTTTAAATTATTTAAAGGATTATCTTTATTTGTAGAGGAAGCTTAGTTTGCTTGCATCAGAGTTATGAAAATAGTATTTTTAAATATCTGATGCAACTTATCAATCTTGACATTTTCTTTTTCAAAATTAAGCCTTAACAAACTGGAGATAAAAGTAATTAAACCTGCTAAATTTTTCCCGCCCTTGTGAAAACTGGGCAATGCAATTTAGGGATGCCAGACAACTAGAGATCTAACACTAAAGGAAGAATGCAGAGTTATTGAAAGTCAACACCCAGGAGGTGGATATGGAATCTAAGGGAGTGATCATATGTGAAACTCACCTTTTTATCAATCCAACTCCTCAAATAAATAAATAAATATAAACTTACAAAAGATATTCATTTGTGGGTATGATAGGTCTTGAGAACCCTAATTTTTAAGGAAGAGATCTTTTGGGTCTCGGTTTAGGTTGGTGGATGAGGGGAATTGAATTTGAAGCTACAATTTTTTTTTCCATGGTGAGGCCAATGGTAGGAGGAAGAACTTGATTAAGGACATCGAGTCTAGTTCAGTCGTGGTTAAACCTTTTTTGTAGGTGAAGAATTTGCCAAATTTATGCCAATCTCTATCTCGATGAGGATGAGTTTGGGCCTATTGTTTAAGGATATAGGATTTAGTTGGGTCTGGGGTAAGGTAGGTATGTTTGGTTAAAGAGATCCTTTTGTGAGGAGGTTATGGGGTAGTTTTCACCATGGATGGGACCAAATCTCCTGAACTTAGTGGTTTGTAGTAGCTCTTTTGCAGTATTCTTAGGAGGAGATGGGCCAAAGCTCTTGTTTCAATGGTTTGCAGTAGCTCTTGCTGATTTTTATGCTAATGGGGTAGTTGATAAGAGTTTTAATCCTACTTTTGTCACCCTATCCGAATGAAAATTTGCTATGACAAGGTTTCGGACTTTTGGCTGATTAGTTTGCTAATGAGTGCTAATAAAATTTTAGGGGAAGTTTTGAATATCTTGATGTAAGCTTACTTATCAAAAAAAAAAAAAACCTTGATGTAAGCTTTACACGGAAGATTAGGTAAGGTGTTGGTTGCAACCAGTTCGCCTTGATAGAGTAGAATACTTTTATAGGATGTCATCACATTTTGAGAGAGGTTGTAGACAATGCTTTTAGGATAGGTATATACGCTTTAGTGATAAGATGGACTTTGAGGAAGTTTATTATAGAGTTAGTTGGGTTTTTCTGGTTAATGTCATGCTTACGTTTTGGTAATTGATGAAAAAAGGGAATTCTGGATTGTTTCAAAAGTTGTTTTATTTTTGTTTTTGCCCTATGGCGCCATAGGTCAGTCATCAAAGTAAAATGAGGGAGTGGTAAAATACTCCCAGATCGATTCACGTTGGCTATGTTTTTGGCTTTGTATGAATTTGTTGGCGAGGGTCGGTTGGAGGGGAAGGGTTCCCCCTGGTGGTTTTAGTCCCATAGGTGGTCCAATGTGGCTGTGCTGTGGTAACGTTTCCCTTCGGTTATCAAAAAAGAAAAGGCTGCTTTTTAGTTGTTGTGAATGACAAGCCAATATCTTGGCTTTTGCTTCTAGAGGTCCTTTATGCTTGATATTCTTTCTCCTTGTTGGCTCACGCCTAAATACTTGTCATTCTTTTCTTTCCAATCCTGATGCTTTTCTGCTCTCTTTAATCAAAATGAAAGGTTAAAGTTCATCACAAATTTAGAGATTTCACGTGGACCTTGGTTTTTAATAAACTCGACACCAATAAATCTTGCAATTGCGTGACCTGCTAACGGATTTCTCTAGATTGGTGGGTGATGTTCAAGCGTGCTTTGAGTTTCATAATCACTTTTTTCTTTAGTGTGGGTCCGCTCGGTTCCTTTGGAATACTGTTTGGGGTGGCTAGGAGGCTTGGGTTAGCCCGAGCTCAATCTCTTTTTCCTTCAGATGCAAGTGAAGGGTTAGTGAGGTTTTATGCTATCTTTTGGGGATATTGACTGAGAGGAACTCGGGGAATTTAAGGAGTAGGAGTTGCCTCTTACCCTTCTATGAGATAGTTTGGTTTATAGGGCATCCCTTTGGCGTTGATGAAGGGTTACTCTGGTGCATCTTGAGGTGTGCATTTGAAAGTTGGAGAGGGATTGGAGTGCTTTATTTCCTTCTTAGCATTTTCATTTTTGTCTGCTAGCCTTTGAACTTTTGGTCTTTCTACGTCCTTCCTTTTTGTACTTTCTCCTTTCTATCTAATATAAGTTTATGTGGGGCCGTTTTGTAGACAGGATAAGATTAATAACACTAAAGAAAGCTGTTTGGTAATTTATTGTGCTCGGAATTATTAATCCCCACTACCTTGATGAAGGGCTTAAATCCCTTGCTATTAATACCGGGGGACGGGTAGTATTATTAATCCCCGTACAAAAAGCGTTTATTTTTGATAAAAATACCCTTCAGTAGATATGAGTTTTGAGTGATGAATTACCCATATCATCATTTACCTTTTTTCACAAAACAGGAGTTCTTTTGTAACCAAAAAACAAAACATGAGCTCTCTCCCTGGTCTTTGAAGGTGGCATTTAAGGTGACTGGCTACTCATCGGCGATAGACAAGGACACTGTCGACCTCAATATTTCCGGAAACATCTTCATGTCTCTCTTTCCCTCTGTAGTTCTTGTCTCTGTCTTCTTTTTCTTGACCTAGATCCAGACTTTGCAAGCCCAGATCTGAGTTTCACACCCCATATCTAGACAACAACCCAAATCTAGATCTAATAGTTGTTGATCGCGGTTTGTTGGCGGTGGATCTGGATCTAGAGTGGTATATATACTCTTTTATTCCCGTCTTCCAACCTCTGCCATGGCCGTCGTCATCTACAAGATAGTCGCTGTCTTCCATGGCCGTCGTCGTCTCCACCATGTATAAGCTAACTGCTTATTTATTCTATATTTTAGTTTAGATGTTTTTTGTTTTGATTTTTTTATAAGAGTTTTTTTTTTTAAAAATTTTTTAATAAGAGTTTTTTTTTTTTAAAATTAATTTTTTGATAAGTATATATACATACATATATATATATACATACATATATATATATGTATATATATATATACATACATATATATACATATATATATATATATATATATATATATGTATGTATATATATGTATATATATATATATATATATATATGTATATATATATATATGTATATATATATGTATATATATATATATATATATGTATATATATATACATATATATATATATATATATATATATATATATATATATATATATATATATATATATATATGCGTCAAAACACGTGACGCAGCCTATGTACACAGGGAAAAAAGACGAGCCTGACAAATTATTAGACACAAATGCTGTCCAAAACTCAACAAAAGGATTTTCATCCGACAAATTCGAATCTCCGCACCAAATGAAAAGTGTCCTAAGAGATAACTCTTTCAAACTATTAATACTCATCTCATCATTCTCAAAATCTCTGCAGTTTCTCTCCTTCCAAATAGTCCAAGCCACTACTAATGGAGTCGTATCCCAAAAACTGCTTCTCCTCCTACTTTTGTACAACGACAAACTAAGAAGAAGCTCCTTAACAGAACTTGGCATCACCCAAGACATGCTGAATAAGCTAAAGAAAAAGTCCCATAGCTCCCTTGCTACTGGACAATGCAAAAGAAGATGGTTAACACTTTCCCCATCCCTTGCACATGTAACACCTATTCACATAAATTTTCTTTCTAACCCTCAAGTTATCGCCCGTCAAAATAGCTTCATTCGCTGCTTCCCACATGAATAAAGAGACTCTCGCTGGAGCCTTATTTTTATTTTTTCCACATAACCTTCCTTGTTACTTCTAATCTTCTGATAAAAGGATTTAACCGAGTGAATTCTGCTCTTATTTCCCTCCCACAAGACAACGTCCCTATTTCCCTCCACCTTACACGCATAGAACACTTCAAAAAAGTGCTGAAGATGAACGATCTCCCAGTCCAGCGAAGTCCTTCTAAAGGAAGGGTTCCGAGTAACGACTTCTCCGCTCATATGCAAAACAGAACTGACCATTTCAGCCATATTGGCAGCATTATTATATATTACGGAAAAGCTCTCCTAAGCTCCACGTCCTGCACCATTTATCTTCCCTAAATCTAACCTTCTCCCCACTTCCAGTATCAAAAGAAATGAATCTTCTAAACTCATCCCACCTTTTGCGAATCCCTTTTCATACGCCTTCACTGTAGTATGAACGGACCTCCCCCGGAGCCCACACCTGCTTACTTAACCCATATTCCCCCACCACCACCCTCAATAACTCTTCTTTCTCAACCATATATTTTCATAAGATTTTTAATCCCGAGCCCTCCACTACTCCAGTTATTACACACCAAATCCCATTTAACCAAGTGGAACTTCCGCTCTTCCAATGGCCCCTCCCAAAGAAAGTCCCTCTCTAGCTTCTCTAACCTCTTAGCCACGGAAACTGGAAGAGGAAACATTGTCATAAAATAAGTAGGAAGGTTGGAGAGGGTACTTTTAATCAACGTTAACCTACTCGCCTTTCATAAACATTGTTTCTTCCACCCTGCTAACCTTCGTTCTAATTTCTCAATAACCGGATTCCAAATATCTTTACTATTTGGGACAGCCCCCAAGTGGACCGAGGTATGTCGTAGGAAGAATACCAACCTTGCACCCAAAGAAAAGGGCCAAATCGTCAATGTTAACCACCCTCCCAATTGAAAAAATCTCTCTCTTATGAATGTTAATACCAAACCCGACGCAGCTAGAAAATAGAGAAGCCCCAACTGAAAAGCTGAGATGCCTCCGCCTCACAAAAAATGAGAGTATCTTCGCGAACAGTAAGTGAGAAACCACCACCTAAGAAAGCCTATCCCTTCCCACCGTAATTCCTTAAATAAAACCACTCGCTACTGAACATATCCTGCTAAAGGCTTCCATTACAATAATAAAAATAAAAGGAGAAAGGGGGTCTCTTTGTCTCAATCCTCTTGAACTAGCAAAAAACCCTTCCGGGCCGCCATTAACCAAGATAGAAAATCTCATCGAAGATATACAGAAAAGGATCCACTCTCTCCACCATTCTGGATAATAGGCACAGTAGAAACTCCCAGTTAACATGATTATAAGCTTTCTCGATGTGAAGCTTGCACAACTAGCATCCCACTCCTAATTCTCGCGTCAACTGTCTCACTCGCAAAGCCGCTTCGGTAATCTGACGACCACCCACAAAGGCATGTTGAGAAACTGAGACTACCTTCCCGATGACCTTTCTTAACCGGAACGAGAGCACTTTCGCGATGATCTTGTAAACCCCTCCTAAGAAAGCCTAATATCCCTAATGTCCTCTGCTCCAATCCTCTTCGAAATAAGCGCAATAAACGAGGCATTAAAACTCCTCTCGCAACACTTATACACGAAGAAATGGGGGAAAAACCCAAGGTCATCCTTAATAATCTCCTAACAGTGATGATAAAAGGCTAAAGGAAAGTCATCTGGCCCCGGGGCTTTATCCCCACTCTTCCCTCTAACCGCTGTCACCACCTCCTCTTCCGAGAACGGAGCTTCCAAAGAATCTTTATCCTCCATATTCAAGGATTTAAACGACACCCCCTCCAATTTTGGACACCATCCACTATTACCCTATTAGTCTTATTGGGGGTATTTATAAATTTATTGCCAAGGTTCTTTCGATTCGTTTGAGGAGGGTGGTTGGAAAAGTCGTCTTGGATTTGCAGCATGCTTTTTTGGGGGAGCGCCAAATTGTTGACGCTTCGTTTATTGCTAATGAAGTAGTGGATGACAGGATTAGAAGTGGGGTGCCGGGGTTGCTATGTAAATTGGATATTGAAAAAGCGTATGACTATGTAAACTGGAATTTTTTGCTATACTTGATGAAGAGGACGGGGTTTGGGGAAAAATGGAGAAAGTGGATATTGTTTTGTATTTGTTTGGTGCGATTTTCTATTTTGATTAATGGTGAGCACGCCAGTTTTTTTGCTAGTTCAAGGGGCCTTCGGCAAGGTGATCTGCTCTCCTTTTCCTTTTCATTCTTGTGATGGAAGTTTTGAGCTTGATGTAGGATAGAGCTATTTTGGGAAGGTTTGTCCGTGGCTTCAGGGTGTGTTGTGATATTCAGTTTCGGTGTCACATCTTTTGTTTGCGGACGATTCTCTTGTGTTTTGTGATGCTCAAGCTTCTTAACTCGGCTATTTACGGATGGTCCTATTGTTTTTCAAGCAGTGTCGGGTCTTAGAATTAATATTGGCAAGAGTGAAATTTTGCCGGTCGGGAATGTGGTGAACATCAAGGAGTTGGCTTTTTTCTTTGGTTGTAAGGTGGCTCATCTTTTGACTTCTTACCTGGGTTTACCGCTTGGTGCTCCATTTAAGAGCGCGTCTTGTTGGAAACTGGTGGTAGAGCGTTTTCATCGTCGTCTCGCTGGGTGGCTAAAGCAGTATCTTTCAAAGGAGGGTCGCCTCACTCTGATTAAGAGCACTCTCTCCACTTTGCCTGCTTATTTTATGTCTTTGTCTTGCTTGGCTCTGTCGCCATAGACTCGAGAAGTTAGTGCGGGATTTTTTGTGGGAGGGCTTAATGGTGAATCGTAAATATCATTTGGTTAAGTGGGATAAGGTTTGTTCGAGTATCAAAGATGGAGGCCTAGGGATCAAGAGGTTGAGACGGGTTAATTAGGCTTTGATGGGGAAGTGGCTTTGGTGGTACTTGACTGATAGAAATGCCCTTTGGCAGAATGTGGTGGTGAGCAAATATGAGGGGGATCACTTTTGGTGTCCCAATGAGATTTCTATGTCGTATGGTACGGAAGTTTGGCAAGGGATTAGGAAATGCTGGGATTGGTTCGCTCGAAACATCTCTTTCAAAATTGGGAATGGGAATACTATTTGGTTTTGGAAAGTAAATGGTGCGGGGATTTGGAGATGTGGAGAGCTTTTCCTTCTCTTTTCAATATTGCTGCCGATAAGACAAAGTTCAGCGCATAAAGAAAGCAGATAAGAATGCCCTGGCTAGTTCCCTTCTCCACTTTGAAAATGATAGGGCTATTTGGAATCCTATTTTTAGGAGGAATTTTTAGGATTGGGAAGCGGATTTGTTTGTTTCAGTTGAGTTGAGTGATGCAATTTATTCGCGCCATGTTGACCGGAACTGTGAGGATTGGGTAATTTGGGGTTGCTCTAAGAGAAAAATCTTTTCGGTCAGATCTTTCTTTCGCAGATTGGGCAACTTTGAGAGAGTTGCGTTTGGAAGACTAAGGCTCCGGAAAGAGTTGCGTTTTTTGTGTGGGAGACATCTCAGGAGGCTGTTCTCACGGGGGACAATTTACGGAGACGGGGCAAGGTGTATGTGAATTGGTGTTTCATGTGCAAAGGGAACGAAGAAAGTGTGGATCATCCATAGTTATTAAAGGCGACCGAGGCGAGGCGAGGGTATGTCGCCTCAAAAATCTCGAGCAAGGCGATGTTAGAGAAGCGACCCGGGCGACCACTGTTTCGCCTAGGCGCGGCGAAGCTAGCAAAGGCGACGCTTGGTAGAACTTTGGCGGATTTCGAATTTTTGTTTAGATCTAGACATATTTTCTTAGATCTAGACAAATCTACTAAATATTTGCCCAATCCAAGGCCACATTCGTCATCTCCTTGAGAAGGCGATCAAACCCATGTAATTTTACGGCCGGATCTCGCCGGAAAGTTTGCCGGTGGCCGCGCCGGAAACTTGCCGGAATCTCACCGGAGTGAACGAAGGGTCGCCGGAGAGTGTACGGCTCAGATTCAAAGTTGGATGGCTGGTTTGAAAAAGATATAGATGGTTATTGTTTATATTTTTGAGAATCCAACTTTAACCTTTGAATTTTTTTTTAAAAATGTAGTTTTTTTGTTTAAATACATAACTTAAAAGTTAAAAATAGGGTTATTATTATTATTTGTGGATTAAGTTACATAAAGTATTTTTATTTATAAATAGTTTATGAAAAAATATACAACATATAATATTTTTAAATTATTTTTTCTTAATTATCGCCTTGTTCGCCTTTTGCTCGCCGCCTCTCGCCTCGCTTCTCACCTTGAAAAAGTACCTCTCGCCCGCCTCTCGCCTTTCGCCTTTAATAACTATGGGATCATCTTTTGATTCATTTGTTGGGTGGTGAGTGAGGTGCAGTATATGATTTTTGAGCTCTTTAGTACGTCTTGGGGAATGCCTAGCACCGTCAGGGATCTTCTTTTATGTTGGTCTTTGTACAAACAGAGAAGATACAAACAGAGAAGAAGAGACTGTATTTGAGATTCTATTCCTTTGGGTGTGTGCTGGGTCATTTGGAAAGAGAGGAATCGTAGAGCTTTCGATGATGTGGAAAGTCCTATATCCGTTTTGAAGAATTCTCTTATTCATCTGTTGTTTTTTTGGTATATGGATGTAGAGGGTCCTGTCGCCAATTCTTTTGTAGAGTTCTTGGATAGCTTTTGTTTTTAGTTGTTATCTTAGTATTCGCTTTGTGCAGTCAGGACGCGACACCAGTTTTGTTGCTCTTTGTTTTTAATATACCTTATATAAGAAAATCTAGCAATCCCTTCTCTAACTTTCGAATCGTCTTCTACCAGAGCACCCTTAATAACTACCTTATCAATCTGATTGGCTCGCTTATGAGCATTAGCCATCCGTTGGAAAAACTTCGAATTTCTATCCCCTTCCTTCAACCACTGAACCCTGGATTTTTGTCTTCAGCTAATCTCCTCACTCACAAGAACTCTTTGAATCTCTGCCTTCAACACTGTGCGACGATAAGCCTCTTATTCGCTCAATGTCCTCCTTCCTTCCATCTCATCCAATAATCTGACTTCTTCCAAGAATCTATCCATTCTCAACTTGATATCCCCAAAGGTGACCCTGTTCCATAATTTAAGGCCTTCTTTTAACCTCTTTAATTTTCTCTCAAACCTAAAACACGGGTTTCCCTCCACCACATAGCTTCACCATTTCTCCCGAATCAAGTGAAAGAAACCCGACTCTTTTAGGCACATATTTTCAAAACGAAACGGGGATTTTCTTAAAACCAACTCACCACACTCTAGCCGTAGCGGGACGTGATCATATATCACTCTCAGAAGGCAAGATTGAGAAGAAACTCCGAAGCACTCTAGCCAATCATTCGACACCAAAAATCTATCAAATCGTAGATCACTGCTGATAATCATTGCTCTTTGCCCAAGTGAACTGAGCCCCTAATAAAAGAAAATTCACCAGTTCAGCTCGTTGATAAAATCATTAAAATCTTCCATAACCCGCGAGATCACCCTAGTACCAACCCGTTCATGTGGAAACCTAATGACGTTAAAGTCCCCACTAATGCACCAAGGAGCACTCCCTATCTGCGAAACCACCTTGAGTTCCTCCCAGGGCTCATTTCTCCTTGAATCTGCACATGGCCATACACCCCCGAAAATACCCACCTCGAGTTATCCAATACCCCCTGAAAAGTAACATGAGACTGAAAAAGTACCAATACTTATCCCTACATGGGACACAACTCTACCATCTCACATCACCAATATACCTCCGGAAGCACTATCAACATCTAGATGAACCCATTTAGTGCAACTATCCCCACCCACACTCATCACAATCTTTCTATCTTCCTTCCCCTATTTCGTTTCTTGGAGACAAATCATGAGGTTTCGATCTCTAAAAGTCGCTTTAATCACTTGACGTTTGGTCTCATCATTAATCCCCCTTACATTCCATGATATAATCCGTAACTGCATGTTTAACTCTGTTTATAATTTCTCCTTCCTTGTCCCCCCTATTAGCAAGATTGGTCAATATTCAAAGTGCAACGCAGTTTCTTTAATTCCCTGCTACAACTAACCCTTGACTTCTTCTTGTTGTTGGTACTCTTGTTATTGGCTACTGATTTTCTCCCTTATTCTATCTCCAACAGTAAGTCCAAAATTCTCTCCTGAAAACCTTCGCAAGAAACCCCCAAAAACCGGCCAAATCCCTTTGCTCGATTCTTAACCCAAATCGACATTTTCTCCCTAACCTCCGAACCCAGTAACAACTCTTGCTCATGAGGAAAATCAGGTCTAATCACATCTATTGGCAAACACATAATAACTTATTCCGATTCCTCTATGCGTTGCCCAAAAGTAACGAGAGCCTTTGCATCATCCAGTCCTGCTGTACATCCGCCTCTTCATACTCGACGTGCCGCATCCCTTCGAAATTTTGTGAGCCCAACCCACCCATCGCCATCGCCTCCTCGCTCTCTGACCCTATTCGCCCCATCTTTCCCTCTTTTCTGTTGCTTTCTTCGACCTCGGCTCTTTCTTCCTTGTCTGAAACTCCGATGTTACTCCCCGACGACCCATCTTTACCACTACGCGAAATCTGCCTATTCAATATGCCTGGACTTGGCACGTTTTCTTTCACATAATTACCTCTTATCACCGATTCGTGGGCACTTGATTGATGGGCTTCAAACCCCCTATTAATATTGTAACATTTTGTATTCTTTGATGAAATCACAATATTCTCCAATTTTTGGTTGCTTGTAGTTTCGTGTTTGCCTATGAAATAGGGTCTTAGCTAGTTTGATAAAAGATGTTGTTGAGGCAATTTTTAATGTTAGCCCAAAAAAATAACCCAAGAAATTCAAAGATGAAGAACGAAGTTATGTGGGTAATTTGGTAATTGGCATCTTAACCCCACTTTTTATATAGTTTCTACTAAACATCATGTTATTTTGGCGAACAAGGTTATTAATCCAGATAAATAATAGTGAGGGAACTAATACCACCGGGATTAATATGAATGCTTATAATGTCGGGCTACCAAACAACCTCTTTCTCTATCAAACCAATGTTTTAACTCTGAAAGGGACTTTAGCTTAAAAAGTGAATGAATCAAGAGCGAACAAATGAAGTAGAATAAAGAGCAACAAGTAATGAAAGAAGCTCCTCAGATTCCCAATCAGTTCATTTATGAAAGAAGCGTGGAGGTTCGAAGGTGACACACCCTTCTCAGTCAAGAAAGCAGCAATAAGGGCATTATGAACCGAGGACACACGGAATAAACGTGAGAAGGGAATACACGAAGGAGTCTTCCCTACCCACACATTTTCCAAGAAATGAATATGAGAACTGTCACCCACTCCGTGACGGGTCAAGGGGATAAATAATGGGTAAAGAGGGAACTGATGGAGGAGATTCATCGACATGTACTGGAGGCATACAACATGGATCCAGATTCTCCAAAATTCAAGTTTTTTCTCACCCTTCCTTGACATTGTTGATTATGTGGTAGGTTTGTAGCCAATATTGAAACATGATTGAGACCAATCTCTAGAAGAGGTAACGCTAGACCTAATTGTCTTGGGCCACCTAGCCCATGGTCTATCAATATTGGGTTGACGTCGTTTAAGAACTTACGCGTGTCCTACCAACACATCTTGCTTCTGCATGAAGAGGATTCGAAATTGGAAAAACCTCACTCTCATGCCATGATGCCGGAAGTTACATTTGGTCCAAACCCGCACATACTCTCTATCAATCTGTTCAGTTACATTAGATGCCCAGCAAGAGGAAGTGTTATAATCAACGGGTAGTAGTATCATTGTTGATTATCTAAAGAAAAATCATTTGGCTTGACATAAAAAATCGATTAAGCCTGCAACTTGGGTCAGACCTGTGCGAAAATTAATGTTATCACTGAGTTATCAAGAAATTGGATTCACTTCAGGAAGTGATCAAGTATTCATTTCTGATGAAATGGGGCATTAGTGATTGAGAATGAGGGATCTGCGAAAAACAAGGAGAAATAGTGTATATGGAAGGGTAACAGTAGATACATTTTCCCTTTGTCAATTCCACTGAACTTGAATGTGGGTTGAGGTTATGGAGGAGAAATTGGCAGCTTTTCCCTTTGTCGACCATATCATTCCATTGAATTTGACCGAGGGTTGAGGTTTTAGAGGAGGTCTGGTTGTTGGTTGCAGCCTCTACAATCATCCTTCCTTTCCTTATATTTGGTTTTTTACATTCCCACTCCGTTCCTAAAAAGAGTTCGTTATTCCTTTTCAGGACATTTCCAAGAAAGTATCCACTTTCCTAAAATAAACCATCTTCAATAATCTTTTTACCATTTTACCCTTGGTTTAATTCATACTTCAAAAGATGGGAACCTACTTCAAACTTTTCAAGTGTAAATTTGGAAAGTAATGAAGTCAAATAACTCTTTACTTTCGTGTCTGTCAAGTCAAATAGGACTCCATTTTAGGAACAGGAGAGATTTTTCTTCTTTTCTTTACCATGTCTTCTTAATCCTTTTTAATATATTTCTCCATATCACCTTTATGGTAGTAAGGATGGATGGAGTTGGGATTTGGGCTTAATTAAAACCTAAAATGGACATCGATGGTGGAATGGAGAAAATAAGAGATATAATTTTAGTTGTATCTAGAGTTTGGGCTAAATATGATGGTTCAAAATGTCTTTAAGCAAATAATTAATTATTAAGGAAAGAATTGGTTCCTTGATAATTTTTATGCAAATGGAATCCATTATGTTATTTAGTATTAGCTATTAGACTGTCCACTCTGTATCTTCTTCTTTAGAGAATATGTCTCAGGCAAAATATTAGAGAACGAAGTGTCCTCATGATCCTAATATTTTTAGAGTATCTCCTTTATTTACCATTATGGTGAAATGATCTAATCACGAAGTATAATGTGACAAACTTAGTATCCCCCCTCTCCCTCCACACCCAACCCCAAAAAAAAAAACCTAACAAAAACACCCTCACCGTCTTCTTTTTAGAATAACCATACTTGCCATTCATATTAGGAACGGCCACGGGATTGTTTGTTTGGGTTAATGCCATATACAGAGTCTATTCCCCAATTTCAAAATTTTCCCGTATTTGCCTTGCTTCACAACAGGCATCCTTTTCTCTGTACATCCATTCCCCTCAAGTCACTTGAATCTATATGGGATATTTTCCCCTTATTAGCAATTGTAAGGTTGCTTCATTATGATTGACAGGGCTTCTAATCACGGAAACAATTTCTTTGCTTGTAGGGACGTCATTAGACCCTTCCTATACCATGCAATGACGGAGCCTCATGCACTAGGCAGTCCTTTTTTATGAGGGCACTCTTAAAATGAAAAGGAGTAGGGCCCACTTCCCTCGACTTGACTCCAAGGATATTAGGAAAATGATCTGAGGCTGGACGATCTAGAAAAGGAACCTATGAATCCTAGAAACCTGACTAGAAACAGATCAAGTAGATTGTCCATTAGATAAATCGATGTCCTTCAAATCATTCTTTCGGATGAAATCATCAAAAACCCTCGTGCTTGCAGTCAACCTAGAACTCCCTTCCTCCCCTCTTATCAGAACACCTTGATAGAGGCCTGCATGATCGTGCAAAAATCATCCCTAAACCTAGGGTGGGTAGGCCCATACACTGATGTAAACCATCGGGTACCTTCCCCGAGCACCTCCAGGTCGATATACTGAGAGAAAGATCGCAATATAACCTCCTTACTCGTAGCCACTTGGGAATCCCAAATCACAATAATAACCCCTGACGCCCCACAAGGAAGAAACTCCTACTCCTTAAAACAGGTCCTGAATGCTCCTAAGCAACATACGATCAACCACCTCACGCTTAGACTCTTGGATGAAAGCTACATCAGGGGAAACTCTCACCAAAGCCTCTCTCACATTCCTTCTCTTAAATCGTTCACCAAGACCACAAATGTTCTAACACCCTGTCTTCGTAACACACCTCTAGACAAAGACCCCCTCTTTTGTACAAATTCCTAATAATTCACCACCTATGCTAAATTAAGCAATTCCCTTATTCCATAGTCCTTTTTCTTCCCTGCTTTCCTTGAGACAGACAATGTAAGCTCCCTCCCGTGTTCGTTAAACACGCTAATGCCAATTTGTTGAACACAAACTAGGGATCCCGATCATCCTCAAGGGGATAAATAGCCAATACGTTCTCATCTGGTGAAATGTCTTTATGACATAAATTGGTTTGGAGCAAACATCAACTTGCCTCAGATGAGGTAGAACTACTGTAGTCACTGACTCCCCTAAATAGAGAATCATCACGTGACCAATCCCAGGAAAAAGAAGAGACAGATTATAGGCCACAAGCCACAAAACAGGTCAAGGGAGCAAAAGTATTCAAGAAAAACAGAACCCACATCTCAAAAGCGAGTGGTACTCAAGAAACTAATGAACTCTTCACATGCAACACGCTAATGACCTCGGCCTAAATTTAGAACCTCGAATTTGTGGAGTTGACACAGCAAGCAGAAAACATCATCCCAATGACACTCTTCCGAATCCTAAGGCGAATAACCGGAAGCTATCGCACAAGAAACTAAATGAGGTTGTTCCAAAGAGAGACTGTAATACAAACGCCTTCTCTTAACCAGAGTCCACATTCATCGAACCTGAATCACTCAATCAGAACTCTTTGCTACGAGATATTTGTGGAAATAGGCCTCTCAGAATTCACTCACTACTCCAACAACTGCTCCAAATTTGAACCATTTTTGCTTCCCTACTTCACTCTTCTTCATCTTCCTCGTCATCTTTGTTTGAATCATCACCAACCAATTCCTCCCGATGCCGCTGAGAAACATTAACATTAGGTCCAAAGGCCGTTCCTTCAAAGGGAAAATTGTTGGGCTCAAAATTCCATGAAGTAGAAGGGCCTGACTTGGCAGCCGTAATAGAACTGGGTGAACGAGGAGAAGCCCTCGCAAGAGTCAACACATGCTTATAGTTGTGGCCAGAGACGTTGCTACAGATGAGGAGAAGAAACAGAAAAAGGCAACCCTAAGCCAACTGTTTTGTTGTATTATGTCGTATGAAATTGAGGAGTCCCTGTCCGCTATGACAAGGCAAAATGTTGCCGCACCATCCCAATTTCCGTCATTTCATGAAGGATTTCATGGTCAAGAAGGCAACGGAAGTCAATTTGAAATCTATGACAATGGCTGGAAGAGAGTTTTGACTCCTTGAGATAGCTAGAAGAAAGGAAATAGAAGAGTCTAAGTGGTCTAAGCTTATGCTGGTTTAGTGGATTCCTATTCGCGAATGAACTAGGAAAGTCAAGGACACAAAGCTGGTAATTCACCTTCTTTCTTTGACCTCGTAAAATCCTACCCTAAATAAGTGGTCAAAAACTATTAGCTGTTTGAAGCAAGATGCAAGATGGCTCGTGTCGTTGCGCTCGGAACCCATTTCGAGTTCGGACCAAAATTAAGGTATAAGCCTTAGTTCTCTTCACGTTAGGTTTACACAGTTATTAAAGGCGTACGCCTTGGCCGCCTTAGGTGAGGGGAGGCGTGAGGCATGGCTTTGCCACCTTGAGAAGGGTCAGGCGGATTTGCAAAGGCGAGGTCGAGGCATCGCCTCCCTCTCGACCAGGCGCAAGGAGGGAGGCGTTGTCAGCAATTGGGTTTTCCTAATTTGTCGCCTTGCTCGCCTTTCGGTCGCGCCTCTCGCCTCAAAAAGGACCTCTTGCCTATTGCCTTTAATAACTATGGGTATACATGACACAGAGAGATGTGGATCACCAAGCCTAGCAAACACATTTGAATTGGGCTTATGGAGAATTGGCTTGTTAATAGACTAGAGTGGTTGGACCCTTGGTAACCCTAGAAGTCTATTCTTGTGCCTAAAAGTGGGTGGTCGAATTGCACAAAAACACTCCCCTTTTGATGCCCACCCACCTTATTACCCACGCGAGGAATAGTATTTCTAGACCCTCCTTTTAAATTTTTTCCCAAAATTATTGGCACTAGAATCACGCGGATGGTGACTTCACTAATTACGCAAACTAGGATCTCAACCGTCGCCAAGAATCTCTCCATCATTCATGGTAGGGTGAATGTCCTCCCTTTTGGATCCGCTTAAAATTTGTCCATGTGATTGAAGCTCAAATGGCCAAGTGGTTTCATTCATAAACTCGGGTGCAATGCAAAAGTCATACAGGCTTAAACCCATCATAGTGCCCTACTTAAGTTAGTTGACTTTGTAACAAGTATTACCAAGTGAAACCGCCATCGAATCTAGAATAGTCCCTTTGTCCTTAATCTGAACTCTGACAAACTCCCACCATTCCTGGTCAACTCATGTGCGGGTTTCCTTTTCTAATGAAGCCTTGTATGCGGAACGAACTTAGTATGTTACTCCCATTCTATGCATGAGGATACCTCTACTAGACTATCTTTATACCGTGTCGAGTGTGATAAAGGGGCGAATATTTTGGCTCTTAACCCTTTTGGGGGAGGTTCGGATGATTTGGGATCATATATTTGTTGTTGTCTATGAGCTGGGTATCCGGTTAGTCGCGCCTAGTAGGGAAGAGGTAAAATTGTCGGTTACTCCAACAGCGAAAAGGAGGAAAGGGGCAGTCATGAGGGAGTTGATTAGTTTAGTGTCGTCTGTCATTTACGGGGAGTTTGTTGGGCGGAGGGGGTCTTCTTCGAGATGTTTGTCATGAGAGTTATGTCGTGGAACGTGTTTGGTTTGGGAGACCGAAGTAAGAGAGAGAAGGTGAGTGAGGGAGGTTTTGCTGGAAGCCTCCCCAATTTTGGGTTTTATTTAGGAGTTGAAATAGGAGGTTGTGGATAGTATGTTAGTTGGGAGTATTTGGGAGACTTGTTTTTAAGGAGTGGTAGTTTGTCCCTTCGTGTGGGGCTTCGGGTGGTATTACAGTTATTTGGGATGACTCGTATTGGTACATGAATGCAGGTGATTAGTAGTTCCTTTACTTTATCTGTTTACCTTAAGCTCAGAGGGTCAGGGGATTGGATTGGTGGTTTACTTTTGTGTATGGTCCGCTCGGCCTAAGGGTAGATCTGTGTTTTGGGAGGAATTGGCAGATTTAGCTAGGTTGCGTGGGTCTAGGTGGTGCTTTTTTTTTTGGGAGGAGGGGGGGGGAGGGATTTTAATGTGATCTGGAGAGCTAGTGAGACGAGGGGAGTTCGCAAGTGACAGCAAGCATGTAAGTATGACTTGAGGGATATTGATCTCTCTAATGGGTTGGTTACGTGGTCAAGTCTCGGTCAGCAGCAAGTTGCAACTCGGTTGGACATACTTCTTTTCACCACGAGCAGTAGGCATTTCCTCTTCGGTTTTGAGGCTGTTAGATCGGCTGGTGTCTAATCGTTTCCCTATTTCTATAGTGTCTAGCCTGATGCATTGGGGTCCTACCCCTTCCTTTTTGAGAATTTGGTCTTAACGTTTTGATAGGGGGATCGTGGGAGGAGTGTTCGGTTTAAAGGTGAGCGGGGTTCGTGCTCATGCAGAAATTGAGCTATGTGAAGGAGAAGCTTTAAATTTGGAATAAGGAGGTCTTCGGGGATATTAGAGCTAAGAAAGACGAGATTCTAGGGGAGATTGCATCGATTGATAAGCTGGAGGAGACGGGTCGCCTCTCATATGATCTTATGTTTACTAGGAGTTTTCTTAAGAATGAATTTGGAGAGATCTTGTTCAAGGAGGACATTAGGTGGCGTTTTATATGGGCTAAGGAAGGGGATTGTAGTTCTAAACTCTTTCATAGAGCTGCTTCCGGTAGGCGGAGGAGTTCCATCAAGGAGGTTGAGTTAGAGTCTAGGAGGTGGTATAATCCAGTTTTGATTCTGGTTGCAATTTCTGATTTTTACAAGGGGCTGTTTCAGTAGGATAGTGCGAGTAGGCCCATGGTTGAGGGTCTAGAGTGGGGTGGTATCTCGCGGGATATGAGAGAGTGGCTTGAGAGACCTTTCTCAAAGGAGGAGAAGGTGAGGGGGGCAGTTGAGGCCATGGCAATGTCAGGCGATAACGCTCCTGGCCTTGATGGTTTTTGGATGGCCTTTTTTCAGTTGTGTTGGGAGGTAGCAAAGAATGATCTGATGAAGGTCTTTTGGGAGTTTCACTGCAATGGGATTGTAGGGAAGAGTATCAATTCCACATCTATTAACCTGGTCCTTAAGAAGGTTAAACCGAGGAGAGTTAATGAAAGAAATGTGATTTCATCATCTTATAGGGTGGGGGTGTGGAAAGGCATTCGTAAAGGGTGGACATCTTTTGAGAGGCATATTTTTTTCGAAATTGGGAATGGTTCTAAGGTGATATTTTGGTTGGATAGGTGGTGCGGTGACACAATATTAGGGAGTTCATTTTCCAATTTGTTAAATATAGCGACGGAGGAGTGTCTTGTCAGCTCTGTCTTGTTGATGAAGATAGGATATCTTGGAATCCAATTTTCGCAGAAACTTGCATGACTGGGAGATGGACTACTTTCTTCAGTTCTTGGTCGAATTGTATTCGCAGCACGCAGCTTCTCGAGAGGATCAAGTGATCTGGAATGGTGCGAAGAGCAAAAAAATTTCAATTAAATCTTATTATTTGATACTGTCTGTAGAGACAAGTTGATTTTTCCTTGGAAGACTGTGGAGATCTCTAGCCCTTGCAGAGTGACTTTTTTGGCGATGGAGGTCGTGAATGAGGCCATTTTAACTGGTGACAATTTGAGGAGACGTAGGAAAATTTATGTAAATTGGTGTTTTTTTGTGGGAAAAGGATGATAAGAGTGTTAATCATTTGATGATACACTGTCTAGTAGCGACAGAATTGTGGAACTTGGTGTTAGGATTGTTAAGTCTTTCTTGGGCCAGGCTGAGATCCGTGAAATAAATTTTACTGAGTTGGTCACTTTACAAATGTAGAAGGGGAAAGGCTGTGGGAGGCAATTCCTTTGGGCGTATTTTTGACCATTTGGAAGGAAAGAAAGCGCAAGATATTTGATAACGAGGAAAGACCTTTTCAGCATCAGCATCTAAAGAACCCTCTCATGAGTATGTTATAGGGTCTGGGGATCAAGACGTGAATATCATCGACCCTTATATTTCTTTTGTTGATGCTATGAATAGTACTTAATGGCCTGTTCTTTTTTGGCTTTGTTTACTTTTAGGGTACACAGGACGTGTCACCTTATTTGGCGCTCTTTTATTGAAATATTTACTTATCAAAAAAAAGTTAATGACCATAGGCTGATCTGTTTAGTTACGAGTGTGTAATAAGATCGACACTAAGGTGTTGTCTTTGCGGTTACGTGTAGTGTTGGGCGATTCTATTTCCATGGCTCTGAATGCGTTTGTTGAGGGTTTTGATACAACTTTGGTTGCCAATGAGGTGGTGAAGGATGTTGAGTGTAGTGGTATGAGGGGTGTGGTGGTGAAGCTTGACTTTGAGTAGGCGTTCAATAGGATTTATTGGTGTTTCCTCCACCTCGTGATGGGGCAGAAGGGATTTGACAGTGGATTTCAGGGTGCTTTTACTCTCCCCCCTTCTTTTAGTCATTGTTAATGGTAAGGCGCACTAGTGGTTTAACGCTTCAAGAGGTTTGCGTCATGGTGACCCTCTTTATCCCTTCTATTTCATGTTAGTGGTGGATGTTCTTATTATGTTGATCATGAGATGCAAGGAGGTGGGTTTAGTTGAGGGGTGTGCTGTAGGGCGAGAGAAGGTGCATGTGTCGCATTTGCAGTTTGCGGATGATACAATTTTCTTTTTGATCGGGTGTTGTCTTGGCTGATGTCTTATTTGTGTGTTCCCTTGGGTGGTAATCCTAAGGTTGTTTACTTTTGGTATCCCGTTGTCAAGAGGATTGCTAACTGGTTGGATGGGTGGAAGCAAACAGAATTTCGTTATGTGGGAAGATTATTCTTATTAGGTCGTGTCTTTTGAGCATTCCAATCTATTTGATGTGTAGGAATCATGCTGAGTCTCATGATCATCCGTTTCTTCATTGTAATAGTGACCGCTTCCTTCGGTACAATTTATTTGGGGTGGCTGGGGAGGTTTGGGTTATGCCTGCTTCTATTTCTTCGTTTCTAAAGTTTCGTGGTTTTGGGAAAGGCATTGATAGAGCTATCTCAAGGCAGTGTGGGGTTTTTGCTATCATGTAGTGCCTTTGGACGGAAAGGAACTCGCGAATTTTCATAAGGTGTTATCGCTGTCTTTGCTTTGGGACAGGGTGGTTTTCTTGGCTTCTCTCTGGGTGTCTGCCAGAGGGGCTTTCAGTGGGGTTCTTTTTCGGAGATTAAGCGGGATTGGAGTGCTTTATTGTTGTAATTTTTCCCCTGTTCCTTTTTCCTCTTTTCTGATGGACTTCTTGTCCATTTTGATATACATTCTTTCTATTCTATAAAAGTTCTTTTATCAAAAAAGAAAAAAAAGAACTCCCACAATCCTCCCCTTTCTCATCGACAATAATGAACCCTCCATAGAGGTGGTCAATGTCCCCAAAGCAACTCAGACACTTCAGAACTGCAAGGACTGCAGAGAAGCCCCTTGATCAAGTTCTTACTTAGGCAGCCTGAGAACCCTCACCCCTACCGCTGTCTTCCATGTTCTAGTCACCCAAACCGCAATATCAAGTTTGGAACCAACAAATCTGCCAAAACAACCTACAAGCAACATCTCAAAAACGTTAAACAACACTCCACACCACTCGTATCAGCCTCAGCAAAAACACCCGAATACCTAGCAACCACCTTAGTGCGTCCATCCAAAGGAATGACCGTCAGTTCATCCGCGCTCTGAAAGGAGTCACCCATACTCCTTGGGACAGGGTAAAACTTTCATTTTGACTTAAGAAAAATTAGGGTTCTGAAACGAAATCAAACAAGCAAAGACGGGTGACTGCTCCCTATGCCTCCATTTTCAAATATTGATTATAGGAAATCCATAGGTAATCAAGTTTATAAGACAACTCTCTCTTTGGTTGTTTCACAAGAACACGGTCATACTTGATTAAAGTTATAACCATGAAATTATGTTAAGGGTCAAATGGTTACCAAGTTGAAAGTTGAACATAGATAATTCCAAATTTTCAGGTCAGGCTACATCGCTCAGCCAGCCTTAACTGACCATCACTTCATTACTGTCACCTAGGTCATTTCCGTAAATATGTGTTCAATTAGGCTTAAAATGTGTTATGCTATGTGGATTGGTAAAGGGCGGGGCATATGAAGACTCAAATGGTCCCTTACACATAATACGATATTCGTTATGTCTCCATCAGCCCCATACCCAGTCAAAGGTAACTGTCAATTCAGGGTGGTGCAGTTTGGGTATCGACAGCTCTTGTTAAGACTGCCATCACTGGGTCATATGTACTGTGTGAATACTGAATTGGATGATCCTAAGCACAATGCGGATAGAGCATGAATAGGGCTCATTATATGGGAGATTGTTGTCTGACGAAATCTCTTAGGAAAGCTTTCCCCATTATGGTTCTCTATGACTATTTTCTTATTCAATTGATCATTCTCTCCGATTGGTGGAGAGATAAATATGTGCTCTTAGGGAACATGTATTTCCGTCTTTATAGTTCACTAATGCTCACTGGACTCATTGTTGTTTCTCTTATTATCTAAGGCTGTTTGTTAAAACTGATGTCAGCTTAAAATATTAAGACATCATCTTTTGACTTAAAATTTTGGTTATTCTTAATTTATTAAGTGATATAATATTGCATTATCAAACAATCTTATTTTCAATATCACTTAAAACTTTCTAATTAAGCTCTTAATTGGGTTACCAAACATGCTAACTCTATATCTGAGAAATACAACAGCTGAATATTGCAAACAGTTCAACTGATTTATTTTAGCAGGACTGCATCTGTGGCCTGTTTTAACGTCTAAGCTTCTTCATTCACAGGTTGAATCAAAGAAGCAGAAAGAAAAAGTTCTGATGGGAAAAAGCACGGAGAGAAGCATCACCACAAGAAGTTGAAGCGTCAAAAGCGTGCAACAACTGGAACAGAAAAAAAACCACAGCTATACCAAGAGCTCAAAGTACAAGGAGTGTTCAAATTCAGAGGATGAATCCAATGAGAGGGATATTGGAAGTAAGAAGAACTCTGACAAGGACTTGATGTACAAAAAGCTTTCGCCTAGTGCTCTACCAGACCCAATTCAAAAGAATGTTCGTCATAGGAGAGGGTGGTATGATGACGAGTATCAATTTGAAAGATCTCGTCCAGAAGAGAGCATGAATTCTGAATCTGCTAAAAGAGTGTGGGAAGATGGAAAACAACATCCATCAAGCCCTTGTAAATCTCCTGATATGGCATCGCGTGAACCACGGCACAAGCATCAGAATAAAAGTAGTAAGCTTTCCGAAGAAGAGAGAGCTGCTAGGCTGCAAGAGATGCAAATGGATGCTGAGCTGCATGAAGAACAAAGATGGAAGCGGTTAAGGAAGGCCGATGAGGATGATGCTAAGGAAGCTACCCGTGCAGGCATGTCTAGTGGCAGGAATTTCTTGGATGCTGCTCACAAAAGTGTTTATGGTGCTGAGAAGGGTGGAAGCTCCACGATAGAGGAGAGTGTTCGACGACGGACTCATTATTCACAGCGCCGGTCACAAGTGGGGGAAGGAAATGCTTTTAGGCGGTAGGAACAAGCTCCATTGTAATTTGCTTGATAGGTTGCATACTCCTTCCCATGGTCGTGGGGTGAAGTTATTATGTACTCCCTTCGTCACTAAATTATTGTCTGGGTTGATCTGGCACCCCAATTTAGAAAAACGCATTTGACTAGATTATTAATATTGATGTTTGTATGATTTTCTAATTTTGCCCCTAAGAAAGTTACTTTTTGAAATTTGGAATCATAATTACTAGATTTTCCTCCAATAATTTTGAAATTTGAAATAGGTATAATAGTTTAGGGGTGGATCCCATTGTGGGTCTCATAAATTAAAGAGTAGAAGTTGTAAGGGTAAAATGGTAAAAATATTTTCTTAAAAAGGAAAGTTGACAATTTTTTGGGACGGACGGAAAAAGAAAGGAGACAATAATTTAGGGATGGAGGAGTACTACATTTTATTTGTTGGCATGAATATAATATGAGAATTTCTTTGCACACAATCATACCCCTCCCCTTTTCTCGAGTACACCTCCTTCGATTATTACAAAAATGTCATTATAAAATTTGACCTAATTGCTCTTATCGAAACACCCATATTAGTGTTTAGTAGGCTCTGCGAACATCATTGGTGGTGTTTGGTAGGTTCTAGCTGACCACGCATAAAGGTGTTCGGTGACTGATTTTTGAACAATGAAAGAATTGTCTTTGCCAAAGAGAAAAGGGGGAAGGAAAAAGCCCTAGGTAAGAGAAAAGATTAGGCATGGGCACGAGAGGAGAGGAGGAGCCGGAAGAGATCGGGCACGGTTGCGGGAGGAGGAGGAGGCGACGATGGGCAAGGCCTCGTAAGAGCCAAATCTTCATGTGGTTGCCAACGAACTTGGAAATGGCGGCGTAAGTGATGATGATGATGAGGAGAACGAACAAGACATGGAGGACGAAGAGGAGATCGAGGATGGCGGCGGCCCTACTCTCGGAAAGTTCCCTGTTACAACCATTGAAGGTCTCATTTTTGATCTTAGGCTAGGGCTTGATTGTGCTTTGACTATCGCAACCATGGAGGGAGGCAGGAGAGAGGGAGTTGCAAGAGAGTGAAAGGGATTTGACTTTGAATTTGCCGGAGGAAGAGGTGAAGGGATTTCACTTTCTCTCTAGCCAACCCCAACCCCAATCCACTGGAAAAGCAAAGGGATGAAGGAAGACGGTCATGGAGTCCATAGGTTTGGTGGGGTAAAATGGGAAATTGAGGGAGGGGGTGTACTTAGTATTTAGAGAGGTTACAATAGGGGGGCTTGAACTTAGAGAAGTGGTGTACTTGGAGAAAAAAGGGATGTGAATAGCAAATCTCATATAATATATCGTCATCTGAATACGCTAGAAACAAATTTTCTCTACAAGTACCAAGGTCCAGCTTAACTGAAAAAACTTCGTCCTCGCTTACTCTTCAAGAGGGTTGATATGCTTAACTAAAGTAACAGAATTTCTTCTGCAGACAGTAGTTAAATTATAACCTGATAGGTATTTCTTCTACTGCAGAGAGTAGTTAAAGAATGACCCAATAGGACAAAGACATGATATCCCGGCTACTCATTGTGTCATAAGTGTACCTTTCTTGTTCAAGATTTTCTTGCAATATAATCCATCCGTTTTATGCAGTCGTGTATTTCGTTTTTGGATGTTCCATTTAAATATTACGCTTTTGGAAATGGAGTAAGTAAAAAAAAAAGTCGCTCAACTATAGGGGTTTTCTAGGTTTGGTCACTGAAATATAATTTGTTCCAAGTCAACCTCTCAACTATATTTTCGTTTCATCTAGTCACTGTCATGGGCAAAACTGAAAACCTAGGTGCATTTGTTTCTTGAGGGGCAAAATAGAAAAATGAAGTTTAGATAGTTAGTCCCAATATTGGCTTTAGACAAACCAAAGTATTTTACTGAACTAAAACAACCAAAATTTAAAATTAAAACAAATCAAAATTAGGGGTTATAGCATGTTGGGGTGTTCATCGGTTCGATTTTTTCTTTTTTCAACATTAAAACCAAAAACTGAATCAAACCAAACCAAAAAATCAAACCAAATTTGAATTTGGTTTTCGGTTAAACCAAAGTTTTGAAAGTTCAATTTTGTTTTTTTGGTTTCTTAAATATTGTTAATGCCCCTATATTTATAAATATTGTAATCAAATCAGTAAAAAGTACAAATGAACCAAATGTTAAAACTACTGTCAAATTCAAATTTTAAATATCTTCACATTGAAAAAATATTCAAAACAAAGATTAAAATTTCAATACAATTACAAAATGTTCCTAAAAATTATTTATATAACTAATAATAATATATTTATTTTATTATGATTTTATTCAATTTGGTTATCAGTTTGAAAGACAAAGCCAAAAGCCGAACCAAAAACCATATTGGAATTCGGTTTGGCCAACCAAACCAAACCAACAACCAAATTCTAATTTGGTTTCAGCTTGTTCAGTTCGAATGATCGATTTTTCGGTTTAATTTTCGGAGGAAACCAAACATTGAACACCCCCAATAGCATAGCATGGCGAGCAAGAGAAATAGTTGAGTAATAGAAATTGAATTGTGTAGACGATCTCAATCAAGGTTGATCTATGATTTTTTAGACATTTGTTGTTGCAATGGCCAATATAATTTGGAGGGTACGAAAAAAGGCACGACATTTCGATCGAAACGACTTTTACTGTTCTTTTATGTGTTCAAGATTCTTTTTCCACTAGGCATTTTTAAGATTGTTCTTGCACTTGTCATGAATTGTTTTGTTCTATGCATGTGTCTTGTTGACTTGGAGCAAATATATTTCAACGACCAAACCAAGAATATCCTAATAGTTGTAGTGGCGGATCGATGCATTTTTCTCAGTGGAAGCATAATGCATTCAGGAATGACATATGTATTACTGTCCAAGCAAACTTAAAAGATCAACACCCATTTCAATGCACCCATTTCAACTTTTGCAAGCTTGCAGCCATCACTCTTAGGCAAAAACAAATACCAACGGGGGCACAAATTCAACATATTTTATTACAATACAAAGCATAGAAATCATAATTGTTCTCTACATGTTTTCATATTTTGAAAACGTTTAATTATATCATCATTTATAAATTATAATGCTCCTAAACAAATTTTTTCAATAAAACATACTACCTCGTCCCAAAAGAAATGACTTTTAGAAATTTGCACACAAATTAAGAAAACTTATAAAAAAACTAATTTACCCTTATTTAAATGCAATTATTGTTGATAAGTTGCATGATTATTTCCAATATAACATTTAATTAGAGGGTAATTAATAAGGGCAATATTGGCACAATGTGGATAATTTTTTCTTGAAATTCTATAACATCATTTATTTTGGGACACATTTTTTCTTATAAAAAGTCATTTATTTTGGGACACATTTTTTCTTATAAAAAGTCATTTATTTTGGGAAAAAGGTAATACAAGATAGTAATTTAATAATTAATCACATTGCAGAGAAGCATCTTTCCACACTTTTTGTTGCTACCAACAAAATCAATGCTAACTTCAAAATCCGATACACCAATGGGTAGATAAGTATTTTTTTTGTTTGCATTAGCAATGTAGATAGATCACCAACCCCTTTCAATTAACTAAATTTGTCATCTGTTCACACATCCACAATATAGGTCTCTAGTTGATTCTCAAGAGTCATACATTCAATCAGAGAGAAGTCATAAAGATAAAATTGAGTTAGTCTTTTCAATGTTGTTGTAATAAAATCACCAAAACCATTACTTGGATTCAAACTAGCAGCACAAAGAATCAACTCAGAATTAACCTCATTGAACCAATCATTAATCTCTAAAAGTTGCTTATCCATAATGGCATAAAAGCATTCTACACGATAATGAAACTCGTTAGCAATGTTTCTGTGATATCCCACATCGAGTAGATGTGGGACTTGTGTGTGGCTTATAAGTGGCCACCCACTACCACTGGGTACCAACCTTCCATGGACTTTTGGGTGGGCTTGTGGTGGGTCAGTTGACCCAGGTGCTTAGTGGGTCATGTGTGGCGGACCGGGCTTCGGGCTCGGGTCGTTACAAGTGGTATCAAAGTGGGTCCCGGTTAGAAATGTGTTGGAACACATTGCCCAGGGTGCCGATGCTTTGGGCCTCCTTTTGGTCTTGATGAGGACGTCAAGGATTCAAGTGTGGGAGATTATGATATCCTACATTGGATAGATGTAGGACTTATATGTGCCTTATAAGTTGCCACCCACTACCACTGGGCACCAACCTATCCATGGACCCACTGGGCACCAACCTATCCATGGACTTTTGGGTGGCTTGTGGTGGGCCAATTGACCTAGGTGCTTAGTGGGCCAGTGCGTGGGCTATGCGTGGCGGACTTGGCTTCGAGCTCGGGTTGTTACATACATAGTACTAGAAGTCTCAACAGCCTTCTACTTCAGAAACGATTCTATTCTAGTCATGTAAATCCGCAACAAGTTTTTTTGTGTCTTCGAGGCAATGGGTTATCGATTTGGGGGTCGCCTATCGCATGATTAAAGACCCAAATAGTTTTCCTAGTGTTGCTACAACCGATGGTTCATCCTCTTACAATCTTAGGCGCCGGTAGAGTCAATATTGTCCTTCTTTGTCATTATCATATGTTTAGTACGTACTAAAGTTTCCTTTCAACCTAATGTCTGTTAGTGTTAGTTAAATTACGTACAAGGGCATTTAATTGTTATGTCACATTTATCCTAGATATTTCCTATTTCAGGACCTGTTGACATAGGACTTGTTGACATTAAAGATTATTGGTAGACAGAGTGAATCTGATGGGTTCTATCTTCTTGATGAAGTTATTATTGCTCATCCTTTGATTGTGGCATTTTTTGCGTGTCCAATTATTATGTCCCCTTTCCAACTGCATTGCCGTTACGATCGTCCTTCCTTACCAGTAGTCTTTATCATGCTTGGTCACCTTCTCTTTGTCTTTCCTCATCAAATAGTGGGAGCTTACACTTGTACTTTCGATGTGGTTAGTTCGTTTGAAATTGACTTTGATTCACTGCGAGTAGTCTATGCTTTGAGAAGAGCTAATCGCATTTTAAGAACATACTTTACCCTTTTTTTTTTTGCAATCAAGGGTTCCATTTTCCAAAATTAATTGAAAAACATCTATTATTTCATTTTCCTATCAAATTGAGATATACGTAACTTCTGCTAGGTTTTTTTACGTTATGCCATGATATGTTTATCACATACAATTCTTTTTTCTCCTTTTTGGTCTTTTAACATCCATATATTCTATAATGCCCCCTTACAAATGCCTAGTAAAGATGTGGAGAGTTTTGAATTGATCAAAAAGGACAAAAGAAATTACATTTGACTAGTACATGATGTGGAAGGACCCGAAACCCGGTCTGCCATGTATGGCCCATGCATTGGCCCACTAAGCACCTAGGTAACTAGGTCTACCACAAGCCATCGAAAATTTCATGGAAGATGTTAGTGTCGGTGATAGTATGTGACCACACACAAGCTCAACATCTACCCGATGTGAGATGGGGATATCACAATCTCCCTTCTTTTTGATATCCCGTTAAGGCTTAAAGGATCGGCACCACGGGCAATGTGTTCAACACATTTTTGGCCGAAACCGGCTTTGATACCATTTTTAATGACCCGAGCCCAAAGCCTGGTTTGCCACGCATGGCCCACGTGCTAACCCATTAAGCACTTAGGTCAACTAGGACCACTATAAGTCACCCAAAAGTCCATAGAAGATGTTAGTGCCTAGTGGTAGTGAATGACCACTTTATAAAGCACACAAGTTCCCCATATGTAACTGATGTAGGATGGGGGTATTACAATCTAACGACCATTTGTAACCGATGTGGGATGTGGTATTACATTTTCCCCACTCAAATTCTTGACGTCCTGTCAAGGCTCAAAGGATCGGCACCCGGGCGATGTGTTCCAAACATTTACGGTCAGGACCCGCTCTCATACTATTTGTAATAACCCGAAGCCCATTCCGTCACACAAATTCTTGACGTCCTGTCAAGGCTCAAAGGATCGGCACCGGGCGATGTGTTCCACACATTTACGGTCGGGACCCGCTCTCATACTATTTGTAATAACCCGAAGCCCATTCCGTTACACATGGCCCACGCACTGATCTACTAAGCACCTGGGTCAACTAGGCCTACCACAAGCCACCCAAAAGTCCATGAAAGATGTTGGTGCCTTGTTGTAGTATGTGGTCACTTATAAGGCACACACAAGCCCCACGATCTACCCGATGTGGGATGGGGATATCATATGATGACTTAATGTAAAAAAGGTAAGACTGTTGATATGAAATTAAATAGAACAATAACCCCAAGGGGTAGCTCAGCTAGCCAAGAAAGGGGAAAGGAATAGTACCCATGAGCCCATTTGTGACTAGTTCATGAAGAGCTTATTCCTCATAATCTCATTGGCCCAACGTGGATAGACTACCTATGACCGGCCTACACTAGATTATTTGAGGTGCAAGCAAGCCATTCGAACTACCGCCTTACCGTAAACCAAAAAGACGATAAAAAAAAAAGTAAGAAAAATAGAACAATAGATCCCATTAAACAAATTTGGAACATATCCAAATATAGAACCAATTGCATGGAGTATATTTGTACGAAATCAAGATAAAATATCTAAATATCTAAGCTGGTACAAATTAGGTGTGAACGTAATACCATGATTTAGCGATTAGATTTGATTTTTAAAAGTATATAATTCTGTTTGGTTTGCATTTTCAGAATACAGAATGGTTTGGTGCGGTTTATGATTTTGCATGTTGCATTGAATCGAATCATCATGCCGAACTGTCAAACCAAACCATTGTCTACATCTCAATATTATTTTTAGAGCAGTGCTATTCCCACCCCCCATTTTGCTGAGTATACCCCCTTACCATTATTACAAAATTGCCACAATTTTAAAAGACTATATTACCCTTAAAATTTTTAAGAACCCTAAGATACTGTGCGGCACCCCCGGCCGCACGCCCTAAGGTATGTGCGGCGGACCAGTGCCGCACATTCCTTAGGGTGTGCGGCAGGGAGTACACTCGTTCCTTGATTTCCTCCAAAAATTCAAAAATTATTAAAAAATTTAACCAAAATGTGTGTTTCAAGAAAGCAATAGAAATGAGTTGAATATTTCTCTCCATTATTAGCGAGAGTATTTAATTTGCTTACCGTAAAAAGAAAAATAGAAATGGGTTGAATATTTGTTGGATGTCAAAACTACTATAGTCCCATTTTTAATGTTCCTATATTTAATTCTTTTTTCTACGTCGGATCCAAAAGATGAAGAGCGAGAGAGAGGAACAAGCTTTGTGTGTGTGAAAGAGAGGGGTGAGGCGAGGGGGAGAGGGAGAGGGGCAGGGGTGGAGAGAGAAGAAGGAAATGGAGAAGGGAAAGAGAAATAGAAGAAGAGGGGAAAGAAGAGAAAGAGATGGGTTGAAGTTGAATTGGAAAAAAATGGGTTGTTAAAGGGTAAAATAGGAAAAAAAAATAGGGGTATACTTAGTAATATAGGTGATATAATGTTTGAAGGGGGGGTGAACTAAGTAAATGGGTATACTTAGCATTTTTGGGGGTTGGAATAACAATTCCCTTATTTTTATTTGTAGGATTTTGTCTAAGATTTGCTCAAATTGCTTGGAAAATTTATGTAATTGTTCTTATATGATAATTGCTTGGCTTGACTTATATCCATTAAAATTTTACTAATGTTTTTTCTTTAGTTTATTAAATGGCCTAAATTATCTTAATTACGAATCGTATTGAACTAACAAACTAAACTATTAAACTGAGTCACTAAATCATACCACCAAATCAAGTTATCGAGTCAAACCATCAAAACAAACTGGTTCAAACCTCATCGTTCAATTTGTTCGAATTTCAAACTTTAAATAATTCTATTTGGTTCCATTTGTTACAAACCAAATGAGAAAAATACTACTCCCTTCGCCCCTTAATTATTGTCTTGTTTGATCCGGCACACAGATTAAGAAAAAACAATTGACTTGATTATTAATATTGGTATAATGTGTAATTTTATTTAATGTCTAAGTGTATGCGATCCATAATTAAAGTAGGGAAAAAAGTAAGGAAAAAATAGTAAAAGTGATGTCCTAAAAAAGAAAGTTTTTAAACAAGACAATTATTCTGGGACTTACAAAAAAAGAAAAGAAGACAATAATTTAGGGACGGAGGAAGTAAATGGTTTCAGAATACTGTGTGACATGGCTACATGATGCAGTGCGACCAGTAGCAACACATTATATTGCCAAAATGATTTAAAAAGGTACCTGGTACACCACGACCAATAGCGGCACACTAATATGCTTAAGTGGTTTAAAATTTAAGTCCACTTAATACCACTTTGACACAATACCATTTGGTATCATTTTCGTGTGTTACTATTGATTGTGGTGGATGACCCTTGGGAACCATTAAATATTTTCTTCAAAGAATCATTTTGTTTGTAACCAACTATAGATTGTGGTACACCACATGTTACCCCCGACTGTACCGAACGGAACCAGCTAAACCATTAACAAGCCTGGCACAAATTAGTAAGATTAACCTTATAAAAGGGTAGGCAAATGAGATAAGACGACAACGAAAACCAAGGTTGGAGTGAGGAAGAACTGAGAGCTAAAATGACGATGGGAGAGTGGGTTGGGTCTGCTGAGTAGATAGTAGGCGAAAGAGTAATAAAGGAAAGAGAGGTTTAGATTTGAGAGTTGAAGAAGAGTTGAAGCAAAACTCTCTACCCATGTCGGCGTGTAATGGTATAATGCTCCAGTTTCCGATCCCTTCTTCCACGCCGCCTTCCCTTCTTAACAAGGCAGGAGGAGTTGTTGTTAAGCCATCTAGTAATAAACCCTGCCGCCCTCGTCCACCTAAATCTCTCTTGGTGGAGACTTCCCAAGTCGAGACTTCCGAGGGAACGAGTCCTCCTCGTCGATTGATCCTGCTTCGTCATGCTAAGAGTTCATGGGAAGATCGTTCCCTCCGAGGTAATCTACCCCTTGGATGCCCTTCCACCATCCTCTGAGTCTCCCGAATCTCGCCACCCGCCCCACCTCAAGTCCCAACCCCTTAAAAAGTATCCTTATATATTCCAGCACTAGTGCATCTATGCACTTGTTTTATTTTCTAAGAACCATTACGATTTTAGTTGCTTAAATTACCCCGTTTATACAACTGCACTCAGATATGCTGGTCGTTTTTTTCAATTTAGCTAGATCCGCTGATTTATAACCTGGTCAATTTTTTGTTTTTAAGTTAAATCTTTTGGGCCTTTAATCTCTAACTTTTGCTGCTACTGATTTGCCCATACTCATTAGTTTAAGAATGATTATAAGATTTGGAGTATCATTTTTATTCGTATTATAATATTTCTCCATCATTAGAAGTGGAATATTTTCATCCTCTAAACTTCAGCCCGCTGGTCACTGTTCTTGTTTTTGGGGTATCTCTACTCTCTTTTACCTCTAAAACTATATTGAGTTAGTCCTCATTAGTGCATTGAACATGTAACACAGAACCTCTAGTGTCATGCCAACTGGACTACCGGTTCTCCTCCAATTCAAACAAAATCAAGCCCATAGTATTTCTCTCTTTAAAATTTCTTAAACTTAGTCATATATATGCATGCCAGTCACAATGTGATAATCTTGAAGATCACGAAGGAATTGAAAAACAGAGAGAGAGAGAGAGAGAGAGAGAGAGAGAGAGAGAGAGAGAGAGAGAGAGAGAGAGAGAGATGAATATCATCTGTTTCATTAATTGTGGAACAAGATATTACAGAACTATATATACATGTATTATGAGAAGGAAACCACCTAGCTTACGTAACTAACTGACCAATCAACTTGACTCTAACTAATTACAAGTTGCACTAATACAGCTAATCAAAGGCATAACAGAACTTAACTAACTAAGATGCTATTAACTTATATTTACACTTCTGCCATTGGTTGCATCTCCACACCAGAAGATGTTTGCTGAATTGCAGTAGCAGTACTCTTATCACAATTGTTTTAATATGTATGTGGGGATATGTATGTGTGTAAGAATAAGGATGCTTGTATAATAGCTTTATACTCCTTATGAGTGTTTTGAGGGGTGCTGAGTGCAGACTTGAGGAGGAATTAGTGGGAGGGGTGTTCACTACTCACCAATAGTTTTTGTTTGTTTTTCTTCTTTTTTCTTTCTTTGTTATGTTCGTAGCATGTCTTGGTTCTGTTGTTTTGGTGGACAGTTTGTCCTCCTGCTTCATAATTTCTCTCCTTCTCCAATAAAAGTCTTTTCTTAATCAAAATATTTGAAAGAAAAAAAGAAAGCTCAATAACCCTTGATCGTAGTACCCTTCCTTGTTCTTGCATAGACCATGATCGCCCTCTGAGCAAAGCCGGACAAGCTGATGCCATCAGAGTCTCTCACAAGCTCCAACAGCTGGGTTGGATTCCTGAGATTATTTTATCTAGGTTAGTATTCTCTCTCTAAGTTACATGGCATTTTGGTGCATATGACTGCATAAATACTGCTTCATTTCTATCCTTGAAAGTCTAGTTTCATATCCAACATGAATGTCATCATTGGACTGAGAACTCTCATATGACATTTTGCTGTAGTGATGCACTGCGAACAAGGCAGACGCTTAAGATAATGCAGGACCAAGTGCGAGGATTTTTGGAGGCTGAGGTACACTTCATTTCGAGCTTTTATTCTATCGCAGCATTGGACGGGCAGACGGCCGAGCACCTTCAGCATGCTATCTGTAAATATTCAAGAGACGAGATACTTACAGTTATGTGAGTTCTGCTGACTGTAACAGCTTCTTTGGCGTTCCATTTCATAGGTGAGGTGTTTGTGTGTACTCGTTGTGTCTCTTGACACCACATAACAAGTGGGACGATAATCTGGCCACTCATAAATACATAATGTAAGAATCTTCTTGGGCAGCAGGGATATTAATACTATTCACACTTTATTGTTATGCAAGGATTTTCTGATTGCTATTTTAGGATTTCTTTTCACTAGAGTTCCCTCCTTTACAAAAAGAACTTGAGCAAAATGATTTGAGAATAAGATTCACTGTGTGTTCTGATAAGGTGGGATGTCTGAGTGCTAATATATTATGTGTTTGTGGGACCTCAAATTTCAAATGCTAGTTAATTATACGGATAGACTGAGAAACTCACTTGGAATTATGCAATTGTACAGGTATTACATGTGCTAGCTCATTTGATGAACAAATTGAGAAACTCATTCAAAACCTCATAATTGTACAGGTGTATGGGACATAATAGGGGATGGGAGGAGGCAGCCTCAATGTTCTCAGGTGCTTCCATTGAGCTGAAAACTTGCAATGCTGCCTTGCTTGAAGCTACTGGGAAATCATGGGAAGAGGTTAAGCAGTTTTCATGTTTTTGCTGTTCGATTGGCTATGTGTTACATATGTCACTCAACTACTATTATTGAAGTGATGGTAATATGCATTCATTCTAATGAGGGCTATTTACCGGAATCAAAGTCGTACCAAATAGCTGTGATCATTATTTAGCCAAATTATAATATTCCCTCCATTTCCAAAATGAATGTCCTGTTTTGAAATTCTCATCTCAAAATGAGTGTCCTTTTTCTATGAATCAACTAAATTTCACCTTTGCTAACTATCATGTCCTAGTGTGCACTTCTAATGTTATAATGTGAACACTATGGGTATTCAATTCATGTATATGTGCTAGTAAAGTTGCGAAAACGTCAACATCCTTAAATTCCATGAAAAACTAATAATGGACACTCATTTGGGATGGAGGAAGTACTTGTTATTTGTGATTCCATACTAGTCACTAGAGAACTTATTGAAGCTAAAAGAAGTTCTTAATACCAATTCAAAGCTGTGAGTGCCTACCTAATGGCACCTGAAATCCAGGGTGATGTTGGAAATAGTTTTAAGTAATTATCTGCTTTGAATATAATATTATGTGATGGTGAAGTGTGATCAGAACTAGAGATTATTAAACCTGGGGGTTGAAAATATTACCAGTATGAGTGTGGGTTGATGCCATTATCCTACTCCATTCTTTGTTGTCTTCCTAGAATTTGTGTCCAAGCTGATGCGCTATTGGAGCAAATAATCAGACTAAATTGATTCCGATCTTAGTTTTAATATTTATCTAACCATTGTTATGAAGAGAAGTTATTTCGTGCCATCTACTGCTAGAGTTGTATTTCTATTTTTGGGCAATACTTGTTTTGACTCAATTGTTTAGGGATTAAGGACACAAACAAACATCTCGTTGGTTGATTTTTGTACAGACTCCTGTAAATTTTCACTCTATCTTCCATGAGGAATGATCAAATAAAATGGGAAAGCCACATGGATCTTGTTAATAGGAAAAATATTGTTACTTTTTAACGTGCTTTCAGTTGCTTTCTTCTAACATCAGGGGTGAAAATGAGTGCTGTTAGCATTTGCCCGGATAATGATTTAACCGAAATCTATAAATTGCAGGCATTTTCTTTGGCAGGACATGGCGGGTGGAAGCTCCAGAATGTCGTGAAACCAAATGCTTAGAGTTTCTTTTGATAATGATCTTAAGAATCCCACCCCAGGCCTAGTTTGAGCGATTGGGATTATCCCCTTCTTAGTAGATTCTGTCAGTAGTAAGTGACTTCAATTACTTCTTCAAAGGAGGTTTTACTAATAAAAGAAAGAATGCCATTATTCTAAGCCTGACAAAAAGGCATTTACCAATATGCATAGCTTTGCGAGAGCATTGGTAGATTGAGCCTCCCACCTATATGAACGAGGAGTACTGGACTCTAACTAAGTCGGTGCAGAAAAGGGGGAGAAGAGCTGTGGAGTGGAATGCTTCCAAATTGTGAGGAAAACTGGTAAAGCCTCTTGGCAGGTTTGGCCGCAACATCTGATGCTTTCTGTGCAATCATTAATGAACATGAATTTTCAGAACTATACTGAAACGAGGAGAGGCCCTTGCAAAAAGTAGGGGAGGCACTAATGGAATTATTATGTAGTATTGAAACAATCATTAGTTTCTTGAGAGACATGTAACTCTTACTGGCATCTATAATTAGGTAATTTCAATGGAACAATAGATGCTAGAGCAATGCAAAGTATTATCATATATTTTTATCGACTAGCATCGTGAAAAATTCATGTAAGCAGAACAGAGTTTGTCTTAACTTGTTTTAGAATTTCAAAATAGGACTATCTGTTGACTGGGTCCATTTCAAACCAAGCACAACACAAATTATGTGCATTTTGCAGTTTGAAAGATGTTTCTTTTGTGTTTGCAAGTGCAGTAGGAAAGTTGCTGGCCCTGCTTATTTTGCAATTGGGGGAGCCACCTATCTCAGTGTATATACTCTCTTCATTTCTCTTATGTTGTGGATTCATTTTTACCGAACAAAACTTAATTTTGATGAACTTGTGTTTTGGGAAAGTTGGAAATAAAGTTTTCACATCGTGTTACCTGAAGAGATCAGTACCTTGAGCTACTAGTGTTTGTATGTGCTGCATGCGCTACTTGTTCACTTCACTTTTCTAATCAACGTAAAGTTTTATGCACTTACCACACTTTATGGAGAATGCTAAAAGATCTTGAGACTATCAGGGTTGTAATCATTCAGCAGCGTGTGGACGTGCAGGAGCTTTGCTCTACCTGGATATGGCAGGATTGACTTCATAGCGGCAGCATTTCTCTTTTAGGGAAGTTTTTAGCCATTTGAGGCTTTTCCTGATGTGGTTGATGTTCTCATTACTCCACAAGGCCACTTGTTAAAGAAGTACAGTTCTAACTTCAGCAGGGCACCTGCAGTTTGGATTAGTTTCGCTGCACTTACTTCGGTTTGAATAATAATTTTGCCCTCCCTTGGAAGTAGGACCAACCAGTTATTCATTGGGTACATGTGCTTTTTGACCACCCAAAAGAAAACGAGAAAAAAACTCAAAAGAGACAATCAAAGGAAGGGTAAATTACAGATACCCTCGACAACTATAGCTCAAGTTTGAATTGCCCCTCTAATTATAATTATTAATTGAAATAATGTGCCCCTCAACTATAATATTTTTTAATCGCACCTTCTATTTTGGCCATGTCGTTTGAGTTGACGGAAAATACTTAAATGAGACTCACGTGACCATCTTTAGGGTTTTTTTTTAACCATAATGCCTTTTGGTGTTTGAATTGACTATCTCGTTTATAAAAACTATAAAAGATGGTCTTAGGACAATAAGAGTAAGATAGTCAATTGAATAATTGAGGGGACACTTTGCTTCAATCAATAGTTGAGGGGAGTAATTTAATAGTTGAGGTGGGTTATGTGTAATTTACCCTTTAAAGAAAAAGGGAACTGAAATTCTAATTCCAACAAGAAAAGTGATTTTGATGCCCAGGCCCCAGGCCCTATCCTTTTTGTTGTCCGTGTTATGATGCCAATAATTTCTTTCTTTAAAGATCCGTTATTAACAGAAAATCATAATTTAATACACAACAAAATTGTAAATGAGTATAACATCCATTTCGAAGAAGGTCCAAATTTCTTAATCACTCTATAGACCAACGATTTCTTTTTTTTTTTGGATTAAACAAGAAAAACAATTACTGTCGAGGTAAACAAGAAAATAATAAGGAGATTGCTAGTAAACTACTATGTTATCGAATTGCTTTTACACGTTACATGGCTAGTAAACTACTATATTATCAAATTGCTTATACACGTCACATAATAGACCATCAAGTAATTCATGTATAACTCAACTTAACTTGGCTCTAATTTTTTAATCAACAGTAAAATTATATTCATTAATATAAATTTATAACCACACTTGAGAACATCTAAACACTAAACACCTATAACATGCAACAATAACACCAAATTACAAACTTCAAAATACACCTAATACACCTCATAACAAACTCCAAAGACAACTAATGAGACTCGATGCACCCTAATTTAACTCCACGTTCTCCCAAAAAGGGCCACATAAAAGGCCAACATCCAAATACAATCAAAAGACCAAGAGTAATGCTATGGATACCTAAAAAGTACCAAATTTTTTGCACCAAATGATGTGTCAGCTAATGTGATGCATTAATTATGATTTTTAATTTTATTTTTTGTATCACATCAGCTGTCACATCAGTTAACACATCATTTGGTACAAAAAATTTGGTATTCTTTAGGTACCTATAGCATTACTCAAAGTCCAAAGATACTCTAATGTAAAACCCTAAAAGACCCTAACTTGAGAAACAAAAGAAAAAACAACTGCCACCTTCTTCGTTTTCTTGGCCATCAGTTGTTGAAACAAGCCACTCCTAGCGGAGAAGTCGTTGCCACATAACTTAGCCAAACGTTAGCGAACATCACTGCTCTCACTCGCATCTAAAACATAGCAACAAGTCCAACATCCATCAACGTCACTTCGCTGCCGGTAGAATGACTTGGTGAGACACCATGGAGGAAGAACTCCTAGAAAAAGGCCATGTAAAACCTGACAACACCCGGACACCAAAGTCACAACCACGATGAAAACACCCAAGAATGGATGAGGAACTTACCTTCAAACACCATCACCCCCAAAATAATGAGTCCAAATCCCCTGTACCACTTGTGTGTGTGTCCTTTTATGTACCACTAGGTTAAATGAGAACATGGATCGCGGGCTTTATTGGACCCATGTTCTGATTTAGCCTAGTGGTTTATGAAAGGGCACACAAGTGGTACATGAGATTTGAACTTGGAATTTTATAGCAACGACTCGTGAAGTGAATGTACTATTTTCTCTTATGGAATAATGTTCTTATTGGTACCCAAAAAAAAATTAAAAATAAACCTAATATTGAGTAACCCCTTCATTAATCTTACTTGAATTGCGAATAATGAAATGAATGGGGATATTAACACCCCATTTTCCTCTAAATACACTCATTCTCTTAATACACTCCCTATACTAATTCCACACCAACCTAATTACTAATACACCACCCTTACATTTCTTATTTTACCCCTCTCAATTAATTCACTCTTTCTTTCTCAATACACCCACACAATATCATCACACCCACCCTCATTTCTCAATACACCAACCTTAAACAAACCCATTTCACGGCGGTAGCAAAATTACACTCCCTCCCCCAATTTCAAACTCAACATTCGCAAAGCCCCATTCGAAGAAAAAGAAAACTTTTTGAAGAAAAGAGCAACCCAGCAGACAACTTCAAGTTTGGAGAAGGAAGAAGAAAAGGAAGAAAAAGAAAAAGAGGAACTTTGATTTCACAATGAGGAAGACCCTAGGTATGAAATTCCTTCCATTTTAAAGTTCAAATAGCATTTTCGTTTCAATTTTTATGTTAAATATCATTTTATTTGCAATGTATATGGTATTTTTTGGGTTTTTTTTTAAAATTTTCAGTTTGGCACTGGTTGAAGGAACACCACAGTAGTGTTCGGCTAGTGTCGAGACCCGAGATACTATACAGACCCCGAATCAGTGCATGAACCGAATCATATAACAATGATCTCAAGAATCATCTGATATTAACTGTTTTAATTAACTTAACTAGAAAACACAACTCATCAGAGTTACACAACTTTATGTACATGCACGGCAACTTATGTCGGTCCTGGCCTCACTCTGTCTATATAACTTAATATATAGCTTCATCTAATTATCACCCAACCCATTACCTATACTGGTTCCTGCTAACTGATCCCACAATGTTGGATACTACAATCTTGTAGAAATCTAACAATTTAAAATAGATACGGGGTGAGTCGAAACTCGAAGTTACTAAATGTATGACATGTTATCATGCAGCATGTTAAAAATAGTATATCACAATAGCAAGGATTTTTATACGCACGATAGGCTTAGCTGCCGCCAACCGTCCCATACTAGTTGGAGACTGCGACCACCTTATACATGTGGAAGCACATTATTATACCATGCAATACCAGAGGCTCAGCAGCCATCAACCGTCCCATACCTATTGGAGACCGCAACCAACCGACATGCATAGCTAACATATAACAAGTAACTTACAGTACATAACAGTGTTAAGATATGCCCTCAATATCCCTTTTACTTTCCATCTTACTCTTCTTGTCTGTAATGTGATGCTACTGCAGTGCAAGTTCTTGAGTCAAAACCTTTATTTGTTCCATGGGCGGCTCCACCTCTACAGCAGCCCTTTCCTCATGACTGGTACCGTGGGTGACTCCACCTGAATGGGCAGCCCTTTCTGCATGCCTCTAATTGCCTTCAGTTACTGATGACAATTAGGGTTGTAGCATACCAGTGTCACCCTATTGGTTATGACAGAGGGGCTACCCTCTACTATGCTAGTGGCAAGCTTATAACGAGTCCACGGTTGTCACCGTGCATCATGATCATCATCATGTATACCGAGTCCACGATTGTCACCGTGCATTATGATCATCATCATGTATACCGAGTCCACGATTATTACCGTCCATTACATGATTATTATCATGTATTTCATGTCGCAACACATTCCCGAGTAATTACACTTTGGTTCTTATTATTATGTACAAGTAGATGTTTACCTATCTCTTATGTTGCTTTAATTTCATGAACAAATAGATATTTACTTGTATTTATCTCATATTGTATATAATAATCACATATACAAAATATTTACTTCTAGCGCATGTTACACATATCTATTTATCACATATCATTATGGTCAAGTAGATGTTTACTTGCCATTAATTACTCTTTTGTAGTGTTCGTAAATACCGAGCATGTAGTGACCCAGGTTCATCGTTCAGAGCCCTATGGGTCCCAGCCTAGGTCCTTCCTCCTTTGTCACTAGTCACAGGCCTTTCCACTCCTAGTAGTGGGTTTCATGCCTTCCACCACACTCGAACCCCTAACCTCTAGGTTAGGACAAAGACCTTTAAATATGAGTGTGAGGAAGGCATAAAACCACTATTAGAAATGGGAAGGCACGTGACTAGTGACTGGGAAGGACTTAGGCTGGGACCCACAGGGCTCGGTATGGTGAACCCGGGTAGCTATAGATCACATAAATAGTCTCATATACATGTCATTTACTCTTTACACATATCATATCACATGTCATAGTGCTAACATTTACCTGTAATCAACTATCATTACTTTACTATTTTACTGAACTATCTTTGTTCCTTGTTTACAATGGATCTCGTTACCATCGTGTCATATTTTTATGACATTAAAACTATATATTACTTTTATTCGTGACGTGATACTTTGTATCCCGTATTTCACGTCCACTTTACTGTATATGTCATAGCATTTATGACATTATAACTTTACTAATGTGTCTCCCTAATATTTTAAGGACACTTCGTGTAATACCCACTAATCATATTTGACTCTATTAGTCATTTACCAATACCACTTTATTATTTGATGTAATATTATCACATCATATTTAACTCCGTTAGAGTCGTTACTAATCTTTGGGTATATTTGGCTTTCATAGCATCACTCTATATTTTGTGGTACTAATTTTAGTACTACTAACTCGAAGAACTTATTACTCCTATCAAGTATCTTATATCACATACTAACAAATGATACACATTTCATCATGGCATAAGACTATTTTTAGTTAATCATGCATACATTTTATATAGGAGGGGGTTAGTAACTTACCTCCCAAGTAAGCTTTTAAAAGGGTTTTCTTGTCAAATATATCGCTCCCACGAAGTTGGTTCGTCCAAATCTCGAACAACCGCGTATCAAACAAGCTTCATACCGTAAATAAAGTATTTTATATCAAGTGTATGTTGTATGTGTTGTGCGTGATTTTCTTTCCTTCAAATGGCTAGAGAACAAGCTATTTATAGCCTCCAAAATCGTCCTCACGCAATTACAGCACATGCCGGTTGTCGCGAGGAGGATTGACGACTCATCGAATAGATTGCACGAAGTGTCGCGAGGCTGGCAGCATCTGGTGCAGTCGTTCCGAGGGCATGACCGACATCATTTTTTCTTCTTCCTACCTTGAAGTGGCGCGATCGCTCTGTCCCTTCAGCGAGAGCCACCTACTTCCGTCCATTAAGCTTCTAAATTTTATTCAAATTGATCCTAATTAGTTGTTCCAAAACATCTTGGGAAGTTTTATAAACCTAAACCAAAGTCCTAACACATGTAAACCATGTCAAGCACCTACTCTTTAGGGTTTTAAACTTAAGGTTTCTTAATTCTTTTCCCTTAAAATTGATTCTAACTAATATAACTCGGTACGAGGTCTTACAGCTAGGGCTGGAGGAACACCACAGTGGTGTTCGACCAGGGGTAACCGAATATCACTGTGGAGTTCGGCTAACCCCAATCGAACACCACAATAGTGTTTGGGTGCTGTTGACCGAACATGATTGTGGTGTTCCTCCAGCCCTGACCGAACACTGTAGATGTGTTTTTTCAATCTATGTTGAACAACATATTGTGATTATTTACATTTCCTGTTTAATCGATTTAACTAAAAATATTTCTTATGTCCAGGTTTTGTAGCAAATATATATAAAAGGAAAGACCCACTGCTTCAAATAGAAGAGAAAGATAGCGTGAACAACAACAGTCTGAGGATCCCCCACACGTCCCACAGGAACAAGAACAAGCTCCTATATAGATGCATGATTATGATTTTGAAAGAGATGCTAGTTTTAGAGAGGATAAGGAAGAATTGTGATGAGAGAAAGGTGTTGGAGATGAGGGAGACGAAGTTATTAGAGAGGAAAGAGAAGACGAGACATATACCCTATTTCTCGATGCTCCTGCTAATCCATCCCTATTGACTACTTATGAGATACACGTAGCACGATGAAAGCAACATTTATTAAAGTTAAATACCAATTTGTTGTGGTATTGTCGAAATGCATGACTGTATCCGTCCTACAAGCCATAAATCTTTCCTTGTAGGGCACTAACTATTGCTCCATGACATATTTAACGGCAAGTAGAAATTCTTTGAAGTCTGACTGGAGTCTACTAAGCAAATCATTAAAATTTGACTCAGAATCTGTGAGAACCAACAAATTCCAATGCATAGAAAAAGAATCCTATTTATCTTTCACACGAAACAATTTCTTGCTATTAGCCAAAATGTTCTTGTTAATATGCCACCAACAGAGAAAATGTCTCGATGTAGGAAAAGAAATCTGAATTGAATATTAAAGTAATTTTTCTATCAGTAACAATCACGTGGGGTAGGGAGAATTGGTCCATCAATGATTTTAAGATTGTGCACGCCCACATATAGTTGTCTTCCCGCTCGAACTCCAAATAGGCGTCTACAATACAAAATGTCATATGTGTGGACGTCACACCAACAATCTCCAACAAAGGTAACTTATACCTGTTTGTCTTGTACGTACAATCCATAAAGATGATGTTCGAAAAACACCGCAATAACTCAACGCTCGTTGGGTGAGCGAAGAAAAGATCCTTTACAATATCAGTCTTCTCGCAGAGACGGTAATGATATAAATATCCATGCTCCTTCAATTTAAACATAGGTTACTCCATTTGAGATCGACGTCACGCTCGACAACTCTACTCTTTATACGAGCATTGTAGATAGTCCTTATTGTGGACTTATTATCTATAAATTTTTGTTTTAAACCAAACAATATGTCCTTTGGTTTACTATTTGTGTGTGACAAATCAATAACATAGTCCTCCTCCTCCGTTGAGAATCGACCAACATATGAGTGGCCTTCCAAGTACTCTGCAGTTGGACGATTGTGTCACCACATTGAACATCCAATGCCCAAGGTCCATGAACTAATACTTGTCTACCCCTCAAACTAAATGGACAACTACACTTCTTCGTTCTAGTTTCTTTTTTCCTTTTTGATTTGTTCACAACGTCCTTTTCAACATTTTCCTCTTGGTTATTTATTCCAGACAGTTCTCCAACCTTCTTGAATTCACAGTATTTCCCACTACGTTGACATGCCAAAAGTAACCGAGCTCTTTTCTACGAATCACTATCTGACATGTTAATTACTATCACCATTCCATGATCATTTCCCCTAACACGCACCCAATCAAACAATGTATCACGAGATATAAACAATTCATATGTTGTGAACACATTTATGTAATCCATAATAATATCTTGAACGGGTTCAATCTCATTTTGAATATGAGCAATCTCATTACTGTCAGGACCAACAACACTAGCCTCCGTAGACAATGCGTTTGAATCCTGTTAACAACAATAAATAAAATATCAACAACAAAGACATGGAAAAGATTCTGTCCAGCCAGGTTTAATAGAACACCATAGTGGTGCTCGGTCAGTGTTGATGGAACAAGGGAGTGATGTTCGGTCAAGCCTGATGGAACACCACAGTGGTGTTCGGTCACCATGAGCAGAACACTACAGGTATGTTCGGCTTATACCAACCAAACATATCTGTAGTGTTCTGTTGGTGGTGATCGAACACCATTGTGGTGTTCCATCGACCAGTACTGAACAAATTTCGACCCAGCTACTACGAAAAATGCATGAAAAATCAAATTTGAAGCTTGAGATAGGTAGAGATACTTATATTCATGGTCCCCTTCACTTCTTTATACTCCATGATTAATTTTTGTTACAATATGAATGTTGAATACTTGAGGGTTTTGAGTAAGTTTGGAAGGAGTTGGGAAGAAATGGTTTGGGTTTATGAAGTTGTGAATTATGGAGGAGGGTGTATTAAAATTTTTTTGGTGGTGTATGTAGAGATTTTGTAGGTGTCATAATATAGTGGTAAGTGTATTTAATAGAGAAAATAATATTAATGTCTTTTTAGACGATTACATTTTTGTAATTAATTTTTTTGGGAGCGTAGTTAAGAGGAAGAGGGGGGTGTTAAGTCCCCTAATGAAATACAGTATTAACCACCAGCTAGTTGGTGAGTTTAGTTTTCTTTATGGGTTAATGACACTACTAGTTCCTCGACTATGGTCGATTCCACCATTAGTCCCTTAACAAAGAAGGTGTATTGAAATTTTTTTGGTGGTGTATGTAGAGATTTTGTAGGTGTCATAATATAGTGGTAAGCGTATTTAATAGAGAAAATAATATTAATGTCTTTTTAGACGATTACATTTTTGTAATTAATTTTTTGGGAGCGTAGTTAAGAGGAAGAGGGGGGTGTTAAGTCCCCTAAAGAAATACAGTACTAACCACCAGCTAGTTGGTGAGTTTAGTTTTCTTTATGGGTTAATGACACTACTAGTCCCTCGACTATGGTCGATTCCACCATTAGTTCCTTAACAAATTTTTTTCAATTTTTTGTCCCTTGACTATGAAAATTAGACATGGTTGGTCTTTTTGTTGGATGTCGTTAGTATTTTCTCGTTAAGTCTGTCATGTGCCCAACACGTGACTTTGGTTAAGGGCATTGTTGGAATTTTACGTACCCCCGCTTTGTCTATTACCAAAACACCGGACAAGAGAAGAGAGAGAGACAGTTGACTTTACCAAATCGAAGGACCTTCTTTGTCGATTCTAGGGTTTGTCTTTCATCGCCATCGTTGATCGTTGATTGGCAGAATCAATCAAAGGAAATGGGGACATTGTGGAGTATTCGAGAAGCTGGCACTGTAATTGACCCAGATGAGCTTTACTGTAAGTATTCCACAAATCTCACTTACCCTGTATCGAATATTCAAAAAAATTCTCTGCTTTTCCCCCAAAAAAGTGAAGATTCTCTGTAAAAGTTCTTAGTTATTTGTATATTCCTGTTATTGTCGGTCTTTGAGGATGCATTTTGGAAAAAAAATTTGGTAGTGTGTGCTGTGTGGTCCATTATGCATATATTTGTTTATGGTAGTGCTGTGTGGTCCCTCTGTAATGTCATTATCAACTCTTATATATATGAATATATATATACATGTACATTGGTTTTTTTTGCATGTGTGGCCCCTTTGGGGTTTGTTTATAATCATTCTAAGTCATGTAATTTACATTTTTCAGTTGAAAATTCCATGTATTTTACATTGAAGATTCAGCATGGACGCTACATTGAATCCAATACTGAGAGGGTTTATAAGGAGGGTTATATTGACTTTGTTGATTATGTGGATGGTGAAAAACTATCAGTAATGGATATTAATAGCATGCTTAAAAAGTTGGGGTATGTTCATGAAGAGGATGACATCATGTTCTATCACTATTTAAAGCCTGGTTGTGATTTGAGCAATGGCTTGAAACCATTAGGGGGAGATAAGCATGTGATTGAAATGATTAAGTATGTGAAGTACCACAAAGTGATTGATATGTACATTGAACATAGATACTCTGTGATTGATTCATTTGTTGATAATGTATTTGCATCTGGATCAAGTTCTGTGGTAATTGAAGGCCTAGGTGATCAACAAGCTCTGCAACTGACAACCAGTAAAAGAAGGTCTTTGAGACATAGGGTTAATGGCAAAATGAAACTTGTTTCCTATATTGAGAATGATAATGATAATGATTTGGATAATGATGCTGCTGGGGTTAATGAGCTAGGTGATGGGCCAATTAATTTGGATCATGATGCTGGTGTAACACCCTTATCGTACACGGCATTCGTATGCATCATATTTGCTTACTTCATTTAGTATCATTGTCATTTCATGTATCATCTTCATCCTAGTATGTTTACATTTGAGTTGATTTCATACTTCTCATATGTCTTGATTGATGTTTAAATCCTTACAATCATTGGTACTTGTATTGGATTGCATTCTTAACCTTGTTAGAGATTGTTCTGAATGAGTTCCTATTGTGTTTTGGACTTGGTTTGAGACTTGTATCATCTTAGGATGACTTGGGAGCGTTTTGGAATCACTTTAGTAGTGTTTGGGAACCTTTTGACCTGAACTAGTCGCTATGCAGCCGCATAGTGCGACCCAGCATAGGGTTCCACAGTTTCTGGATTCTATGCGGCCGCCTAGGGCATCCGTATAGGGGCTATGCGCCCACTTTGAGCTAGCTTGCATAGAACACCAAAGTTTCTGGATTCTATGCGGCCGCATAGAGAGCTCGCATAGGAGCTATGCGACCGCATAGTGCGGCCGCTTAACGTCGTACTCTGCTTTGTTTGTTTGACGAACTTTTAAGTGACTTGACCAATTGAATTATATCCAAAGGCTGAGGTTTGGACACGACTTGAGACACTTGAATCAGACTTAGAGAGACTCTTTAACACCATTAGAGAGTTGAAACACCCTTCATTTCACCATCTTCATCCTTGGAGTTTAGAGGGAGAGTTGAGAGAGTTCTAGAGTGAGAAGGTGAGCTAGATTGCTCATTTGTTGTCCAAATCACGATCTGACTTCACCATTGAGGAGCTACTGACTAGGAGATCACTTCTATTAGATTGCATGTGGGTTTCATAAGGTTTTTCTTAGTTGATTTCAGCTAGAGGTAAGCTACTACCCCTCTCCTTCTCTATTTATGTCTTGTATGACATCCTAGCCTTGTAAATGGCATTTATATGTTAAAATCAACATGTTCAAGTATGTTTTGTTGTTGAACCATGTGAATTTCGTGGATGACATGTTTTACATGATGTAGGACTTGTTTTGTCTTGGTTGATACACATAGAAATGGTATCACTTGTTAATCTTAAAGTAAAAATGACTCTTCATCGATTCGAGCTCATTAGAAACAATGTATGACTCTAACGGAGTTGAATAGGTTTTTATAATTGATGAGACTACATGTGTGACTTGGGGATTTTGTTGTGATACGAGAGTTTTATCGGGAAAATTAGTTACCCGAAATTGTGTATGATGTTGTTGTTTAATTCTCGTAAATATTATGAGATGGTTGATTTTGTGAGTAGGATTATTATGACCTACTTGAGACATTCATGTTAAATGATGTTGTGCTCCTTATCTTGGAGTTTGATTTGTTGTTGAGAATGTCAAGTAAACATCTACTTGTACATTTGTTATGTCCATGGATTATTCGTTGGCGGTGTATTGACGCTCGATTATTTCAGAGCCGGGCTACGTAATAGTTGAAGGCCAATCCATCGGGCCTCACCTAACCGTTGGCCGCGGTAGGGGCATAGCGCCATTTGTTGTATAGAATAAACGCAACCTTGGTAAGCTATTCCGTGGTTGATTCTTGGATGATAGGGACCAAGATCACCCGTCGACGTGAATATACAGAATTGGTTCACACATAATTGGTTATGTTAATGGTTTGATTCGTCGATTGAGCACGTCAACAACGGCTCCTACATTGGTATATCATATGTTGGTTGGAAGTATTAGGTATATTGGAGGTGTACCTCAATATCGTATCCTTTTATAAAGTGTTTACTTATCGCACTTATGTGGTTCCTATATTATGAGATGCTTATTATACTATGCCTTGGGATTGATATATCTCGCCATATCCTGTTATACTTGTCGTACTTGTTAATATTATTGTCTTGCATCTCGTATGACATATTGTTGCATTAGTAGCTTATTGAGTTTTAAACTCACCCCGTCCAATGTTTATTTATTTTTCCTTAGATCACGGTCCGGCGAGGAACCCATAGTAGGAGTTTGCTTCGTTGCGGCGTTTGTGCAGGTTGTTCTTTTGGTAGTACTGTTCGGGCCTTGTATTTCTTTTGGTGAGGCCGAGGGTATACATTGTTACTTAAACTATGTAATGTTGGGTAGTGTGTGTTGGTCTTTATGATTGTAATATTCTTTTGGTTGTGCCGACATGGTTGTCGTGCTTGATGTATTTACAAATACTTGTTACTTCCGCATACTCTGATTTGGTTATGGTTGTTGTTTTCCGAGCTTGTTGCTCGTGGAGGTTTATGTTACATGTTTGATTTTATATTCAAACTATGTTTTAAACAAGTTTAGTTTCTGGCTTGTTATTATGCCGATGAAGTATTGCTTTGGTTTTAAAGAAAAGCTTTGCACGTGCATTACAGGGTTTTATGCATTCGCTTTACACTTGCATCAACATGAATTCTTGAGATGCATGTTTTGTGTTTTCCTGTCCCTTCGCGATCCGACTCGGGATTCCACGTAAGAGTCCGAGTGTGGGTTGCGATAGTTGGTATCAGAGCATAAGTTAGATAACCTGGAATGGATTCTTAGTTTAGGAGGGTGGGTTGTGTGTTTGAGTCATTAACGTCGAGTGTTTGTTGTTGGTATTTGACAATGGTAGAGATACGTCATGGTACCAATACGGATGGGGTTGGTACAAGTCACATTGGGGAAGCTGCTGGAGCTGAAAGCCATGCTTCACCACCTAGACCACCTCCTAATCAACCGGGAGTTCAGCCGACAGGGCAACAGAATGCACCACCTGAGGCAAATGTGAATCCGAATGAGGCTTTTATGCACACTATGCAGAGATTTATGCAGGCTATGATGGAAATGAACCGACAGACTATGGACATGCACAGACAGGCAATGACAGGACAAAGACAAGCAAGGGGGAATAAAGTAGATCAACCAGCTGGGGGTAATGGAGGTTATGATCGCAGATTGGGGAGATTTTTGAAGATGAAACCTTATAGTTATGATGGTGAGCCTGATCCAATGAAAGCAGAAAGGTGGATTGAATCTCTAGAAAATAATTTTGTAGCAATATAGTGTACCGAGGAAGACAAGATCAAGTTCGCAGTGTTCAAACTGGAGGATGCAGCGGAGCACTGGTGGAAGGTACTAGAGGCAAGTTGGGTGTAAGATCGTGTGGTTCGCACTTGGGAGATGTTTTTGAGAGAGTTTAGGAATCATTTTGTTCCGGATGTGGTTCAAGCAAAGAAGGAAGTAGAATTTCTTGGTCTTGATCAGGGGATGATGACAATGGCTCAGTACTCTGCCAAGTATACTGAATTGGCAAGGTATTGTGTACATTTGATTCCAACAACAGAGAAGAAGATCTACCGTTTTGTGAAAGGTTTGAGGACGGAATACCGTAAGCAACTCTTACCACTTGAGTTGCCAAGTTATCAAAGTGCAGTGGACAAGGCTTATAGGATTGAGCATGATATAGAGGAGCACCGAGGCAGGCATGGTAGTACAAGTGGGAACCCACAAGCTTCGCAGTCGCAATGGAAGAGATCGGGCGCAAGTGGGACTACTAACAGTGGTAGTAACACTAGCCGCCAGGAAGGACAGTTTCGTCAGCAAACTGGGAATCAGGGAAATGTTGGCCGGACAGCGTGATGTAAGGGTTACTTGTGGGTTTTGCAAGAAGAGTGGGCATAATGAAGATAAGTGTTGGTTAAAACACGGGAAATGCTTGTTGTGTGGTGACGGCACACATTTTCAGTGAGTTTTCCCTAAGAACAAAGGGACACAACTGGGAGGTTCATAACAGAACGCTGGGGTTAAGAGAGATAACGAAGGTCATCCTAGAGTACAAGGTAGAGTCTTTGCCTTAGACCAGAGGGGAGTCCCCGAGGGCCCTAATGTCATAAAAGGTACTTTAACCATCTTTAGTGAGAAAGCCCGAGTGTTAATAGACCCAGGGTCACCACATTCTTATATTACATCAAATTTTGCTCATCATTTGCATGCTATACCTGAATCGTTACCATATGTGTTGGAGGTGTCTACTCCGTTGGGAGAGTGCCACGTAACATTGGATGTTTACCGTGCTTGTGATGTGGTTATTGATGATCATCACTTACCTGCTGATTTGGTTATTCTACCTATACGTGATTTTGATGTTATTTTGGGAATGGATTGGCTACACACTCATCATGCTATTGTTGATTGCCGTAGGAAGTTGGTTACTTTTGATTTGCCAAATGTTCCTTCATTTGTGTTTATGGGTGATAAGATTGTGGGAGGAATTCAGCTTATTTTGGCTTTGAAAGCTCGGAAGTTGTTGTCTCATGGATGTTCGGGGTATTTGGCGTGTGTTGTTGATAGATCACAAAAGGTTGTTACGTTGGAGGATGTTCCTATTGTTCGTAAATTTCGGATGTATTTGCAGCTGATTATGATTTGCCTCAGACCGAGAGTTGAAGTTTTGTATTGAATTGTTACCAGGGACTGCACCTATTTCGAAAGCACCTTATCGTATGGCACCGGTCGAATTGAAAGAGTTGAAAGTCCAATTGGAAGAGTTACTCGATCAGGGTTTTATTAAACCGAGTGTGTTGCCTTGGGGTGCACCGGTGTTATTTGTGAGGAAGAAAGATGGATCTTTGAAGTTATGCATTGATTATAGGGAATTGAATCAAGTGACCATTAAGAACAAATATCCTCTTCCATATATTGATGATTTGTTTGATCAACTTCAAGGTTCCGTAGTGTACTCTAAGTTTGATCTCAGGAGCGGTTACCATCAATTGAAGGTTCGAGTGGAGGATATTCCTAAGACGGCATTTCGGACTCGTTATGGGCACTTTGAATTTGAAGTTATGCCTTTTGGATTGACTAACGCACTAGCCGTGTTTATGGATTTGATGAATAGGGTATTCTTACCTTATCTTGATTGTTTTGTGGTTGTGTTCATTGACGATATTTTGGTTTATTCTAAGTCCCGAGAAGAGCATAAGAATCATTTGAGGTTAGTTTTGACGGTACTAAGAGCGAAGTTGTTTGATAAATTTTCTAAGTGTGCCTTTTGGCTTGAGGAAGTGGTTTTTCTGGGCCACATTGTATCGGGAGAAGGTATAGCGGTTGATCCGGCTAAGATTGAAGCAGTCGTGAATTGGAAGAGACCTGAGACTGTGACGGAAGTTCATAGATTTTTAGGTTTAGCGGGGTATTATCGGAGGTTCATAGAAGGGTTTTCTAAGATTGCAACCCCGTTGACTACTTTGACACAAAAGAATAAGGCTTTTGTTTGGAATGATAAATGTGAAGTGAGCTTCCAAGAGTTGAAGAAGAGATTGACTACTGCACCAGTTCTAGCTTTGCCGAACGGACATGATGGGTTGTTTATTTATAGTGATGCTTCGAAAGAAGGTTTGAGTTGTGTATTGATGCAGAACGGAAGGATTATAGCATACGCTTCTCGAAAGTTGACTCAGTGTGAACAGAATTATCCGACTCATGATATGGAGTTAGCAACGATTATTTTTGCACTTCAAAAGTGGAAGCATTATCTCTATGGGGCTAAGTTTGAGGTATTTACTGATTATAAGAGCCTTAAGTATTTATTTTCACAAAAGGAGTTGAATAATAGACAACGGAGGTGGATGGAAAGGTTAAAGGATCATGATTGTACCATTTTATACCATCCGGGGAATGTTGTGGCCGATGCTCTTAGTAGGAAGGCTTATGTTTCTTGTTTGATGGCACGAGAATGAAAGATGCTTGAGGATGTTCGGGATTGGAGTCCTTGTATATCTAACCATGGGATGATATTTGCTAACATTCGTGCTACACCGGTTTTGCTTCAGCGAATTAAGGAAACTCAGGAGAGTGATTTGGAATTGAAAAAGTTGATTGATGAATTAGATGAGACAGCAGATTTTTCAAGGAATAATGTTGGTATGCTTTTGTTTCGAGGTAGAGTTTGTGTGCCGGGAATATATGATGTGAAACGGCAAGTGTTAGATTAGGCTCATAAATCTAAGTATACGATTCATCTGGGGAGTACAAAGATGTATAGGGATTTGAAGAAGAATTTTTGGTGGAACGGAATGAAAAGAGAAATAGCCGAGTTTGTTTTGAGGTGTTTGACATGTCAAAGGGTAAAAGCGGAACATCAACGACCAGCGAGATTATTGCAACCATTGGAGATTCCGGAATGGAAACGGGAGAACATTGCTATGGATTTTGTGACTGGGTTACCACGGACTCGACGAGGTCATGATTCTATTTGGTTGTTGTCGATCGATTGACCAAGTCAGCTCATTTTCTCCCTATAGCGATGACTTATTCTATAGAGAAACTAGCTACTTTGTACATTCAGGAGATTGTGAGGCTACATGGGGTTCCGATTAGCATTGTATCAGATAGAGATCCACGATTTACTTCACGGTTTTGGCAGACGCTTCAGAATGCATTGGGTTCAAAGTTGACACTTAGTACGGCATTTCATCCGCAAACAGATGGACAGTCGGAGAGAACTATTCATGTCGCGACCTGACCCGAAATTCAATGTGGAATCTCGTTCGGTCCGCGACGACGAGAACACGAAAATAGCATTTCAAAAATTTCTTTTAAAAATAATATGCAAAGTCATGAGAAAACCCTGTAATGCACGTGCAAGTTTTTCTTTCAAAACGACAAGATCTTTAACAAAACCAAATGTCAACGGCGAAACAACAAGCCGGAGAAACAACACATTAGCTAGCCACAAATACCACGAGCTAACAGGCTCGGTACATATATAAACTATTTCAGAGTGCGTGGAAATAAAAGTTAATAATTACAAATTCACGGCAACCATGCCGGCACAACAAAAGAATATAACAAGTAGCAAGCAAGACAACTACCTAACAATACATCGTTTATATAACATGTACACCCTCGGCCTCACCAAAAGAAAATACAAGGCACAAGGTGCAACTACCCAAAAGGACGGATAACCAACTGGAACCGAACACGAACAGACTACGGATTCCTCGCCGGACCTTGATCTAAGGAAAACAAATAAACACGAAACGGGGTGAGTCGAAACTCAATAAGCTACTAATGCAACAATATGACATGCTAGATGCAAGACAGTAATAATAACATGTATTCATGTCATTGTAACATAGATTCTTTACAAGACTATATAGACAAGTATAACATGTAACCAAACCACCCCATATTACACGAGAGGCTCTACGATCGCCAACCGTCCCATACCGGGTGGAAATCATGACCAACATTCGCTTATATAGAAAACACATAGGAGCGATAAGTAAACAAGTTACAAAGGATACGGTGCCGAGGTACACCTCCGACTAAACCAATACTTCCAACCAACCAACCAATATAATACCCAATATCAAAGCCGTTGTTGACGTGCTCGATCAATAAACCAATTTTTGAATTCGAAGCCGTTGTTTGACGTGCTCGAACCATAAACAAAACCATGAGTCCTAAACAAGAACATGTGAACCATTTTATTTGTATTCACAACACCGGGTGCCCCCGGTCCCTACAACCCAGAAAAATTACCACGGTAATAGCTTACCAAATTCGCGGCTGTACCATACAACACTTGGTGCTATTCCCTTACCGTGGCCAACGGTAGGGCGAGGCCCGATGTATTGGCCTTCGACTATTACGTAGCCCCGGCTCCCGCAATAGTCGAGCGTCAATACACCGCCAAAACACATATGCCATGGACTTAAACTAAATGCTCAAGTAGAATATTTGCTCGACATTTAAAATAAAAGGTCATACTCCAAAGTAGGGAGTATACCACAATAACAACATTCAATAATTCCCAAATCACACACGTGGTCTCATAAATTATGAAATCCTAACGAACTCTGTTAGAGTCATTTTTTGGTTTCTAATGAGTTCGAGTTTACGCAAATCATTTATACCGTAAACTTAACAATTGATAGTCATACATTACATTTCTAACATGTAGAAACAAGTCTCCAAATACATCCAAGAAGTCAACCACAAATTTAACAAGTCAACATGGTCAAACATACTAAAAAATGATGATTTCAACATGGTTTCATCAATTAACAAGTCTAGGATGGTAGTCAATACATAAATGAGGAAGAAAAGGGTTAGTAGCTTACCTCTTTGGAGATTTAATCCAAGGAAGTTAACATGCAAGCCAAGGGATGTCTTCCCTAGCCAAGAGATTCGCAAAGTTGGAGTTGGATTGGAAATTGGTCTTCAATTGCTCAAGATATAAGGGTTTCTCTCTCAAAACTCTTCTCTCTTTCTCTCTCAAATTTCCAAGGATGAATGTGGAGTTATGAAGAGAGTTTTGACTCTTTTAAGGTCTTAAGGAGACTCGATCAGTCAGATCTTCCAAGCCTAGGTCGTGGCCAAATCTCAGCCCTTGAGATCAAGTCAAATGGTCAACTTATTTAAAAGTTCGTCAAACAAAATAACAGAGTACGACCTTATGCGGCCGCACTATGCGGACGCATAGCTCCTATGCGAGCTCCTTAAATGGCCGCATAGATTCCAGTAAGTTTGTGATTCGGAGCGAAATAGCACAATGCGGACGCATAGCTCTTATGCGAGCGCCTAAGGCGGCCGCATAGAATCCAGAAAGTTGGGGTTTTGAGCAAGCTCGCACAATGCGGCTGTATAGGGGCTGGTTCAGGGCAAAAAGGCTTCTAAACACATCAAAGTGATTCCAAAACACCTCCCAAGTCACCCTAAGGTGAAACCAACCTCAAATCAAGTTTAAGAAACAACTACAACACAATCCAAACCACATATGATGAAGCTATGAATACTTACCAAATAGACACGAACAACTACGAAAGTTCAAGTACATATCAATATACATGAGAAGTGTACAACTAACTCAAATGCAAGCATATTTGATTGTTGTATGTACATGAAATGACGATGTCAATATAAGAGATTTAGAAATTGGATGAATGCAAATGGTGCAAATGGTGCGGGTGTTACAATTCAAACACTTGAGGACATGTTGAGGGCTTGGTCATTGGATTTTAAGGGCACTTGGGATTCGCATATACCGTTAATAGAGTTTTCCTACAACAACAGTTACCATTCGAGTATTGATATGGCTCCTTATGAGGCACTCTATGGAAGGAAGTGTCGTTCTCCAATTTGTTGGGATGAAGTTGGAGAAGCGAAGTTATGGGGACCCGATATGGTTCATGAGTCAGCCAAAAATGTGAAGATTATTCGGGAAAGATTGAAAATGGCCCAGAGTAGACAGAAAAGTTACGCGGATAATAGGCGACGAGACCTAGAGTTTGAGGTTGGTGATCGTGTGTTCTTGAAGGTGTCGCTTCGAATTGGAGTTAAATGATTTAGAAAGAAAGGAAAATTGGCTCCAAGGTTTGTTGGACCATTTGAAATTTTGGAAAGAATTGGGAAATTGGCATATAGGCTTGCATTGCCACCTTGGATGTCGGGTATTCATGCCGTGTTTCATGTATCAATGTTGGGGAAATATCTATCGGATGCATCACATATTTTGGAGTATGAACCGGTAGATTTGTCGACTGATCTCTCTTATGTTGAAGAACCCGTGAGGATACTTGATACAAAGGAACATGTTCTAAGGACCAAGACTATTCATCTTATGAAAGTTTTGTGGAGGAATCACAATGTTGAGGAAGCCACTTGGGAATTGAAATAAAGAATGCGAGAGAAGTATCCATCTTTGTTCAAGGAGATTGGTAAGTAAATTCGTGGGCAAATTTATTCTAAGGGGGTGAGAATGTAACACCCTCATCGTACACGGCATTCGTATGCATCATATTTGCTTACTTCATTTAGTATCCTTGTCATTTCATGTATCATCTTTATCCTAGTATGTTTACATTTGAGTTGATTTCATACTTCTCAAATGTCTTGATTGATGTTTAAATCCTTACAATCATTGGTACTTGTATTGGATTACATTCTTAACCTTGTTAGAGATTGTTCTGAATGAGTTCCTATTGTGTTTTGGACTTGGTTTGAGACTTGTATCATCTTAGGATGACTTGGGAGCGTTTTGGAATCACTTTGGTAGTGTTTGGGAACCTTTTGACCTGAACTAGTCGTTATGCAGCCGCATAGGGGGCTATACGCCCGCTTTGAGCCAGCTCGCATAGAACACCAAAGTTTTTAGATTCTATGCGGCCGCATAGAGAGCTCGCATAGGAACTATGCGACCGCATAACGCGGCCGCTTAATGTTGTACTCTGTTTTGTTTGTTTGACGAACTTTTAAGTGACTTGAGCAATTGACTTATATCCAAAGGCTGAGGTTTGGACACGACTTGAGACACTAGAATCAGACTTGGAGAGACTCTTTAACACCATTAGAGAGTTGAAACACCCTTCATTTCACCATTTTCATCCTTGGAGTTTAGAGAGAGAGTTGAGAGAGTTCTAGGTGAGAAGGTGAGCTAGATTGCTCATTTGTTGTCCAAATCACGATCCGACTTCACCATTGAGGAGCTACTGACTAAGAGATCACTTCTCTTGGATTACATGTGGGTTTCATAAGGTTTTTCTTAGTTGATTTTAGCTAGAGGTAAGCTACTACCCCTCTCCTTCTCTATTTATGTCTTGTATGACATCCTAGCCTTGTAAATGACATTTATATGTTAAAATTAACATGTTTGAGTATGTTTTGTTGTTGAACCATGTAAATTTTGTGGATGACATGTTTTATATGATGTAGGACTTGTTTTGTCTTGGTTGATACACATAGAAATGGTATCACTTGTTAATCTTGAAGTAAAAATGACTCTTCATCGATTCGAACTCATTAGAAACAATGTATGACTCTAACGAAGTTAAATAGGTTTTCATAATTGATGAGACCACGTGTGTGACTTGGGGATTTCGTTGTGATACGAGAGTTTTGTCGGGAAAATTAGTTACCCGAAATTGTGTATGATGTTGTTGTTTAATTCTCGTAAATATTATAAGATGGTTGATTTTGTGAGTAGGATTATTATGACCTACTTGAGACATTCATGTTAAATGATGTTGTGCTCCCTATCTTGGAGTTTGGTTTGTTGTTGAGAATGTCAAGCAAACATCTACCTGTACATTTGTTATATCCATGGATTATTCGTTGGCGGTGTATTGACGCTCGATTATTACGGGTGTCGAGGCTATGTAATAGTTGAAGGCCAATACATCTAGCCTCGCCTTACCATTGGCCGCGATAGGGGCATAGGGCCATTTGTTGTATGGAATAAACGCAACCTTGGTAAGCTTTTCCGTGGTTGATTCTTGGGTCGTAGGGACCAAGATCACCCGTCGACGTGAATACAGAAAATGGTTCACACAAAATTGGTTATGTTAATGGTTTGATTCGTCGATCGAGCACGTCAACAATGGCTCCTACATTAGTATATCATATGTTGGTTGGTTGGAAGTATTGGGTATATTGGAGGTGTACCTCAATACAGTATCCTTTTATAAAGTGTTTACTTATCGCACTTATGTGGTTCCTATATATGCGAATGTTGGTCATGATTTTCAACTGGTATGGGTCGATTGGCGATTGTTGAGCCTCTCGTGTAGTATAGGGTAACGTGTTATTATGAGATGTTTATTATGCTATGCCTTGGGATTGATATATCTCGCCATATCCTGTTATACTTGTCGTACTTGTTAATATTATTGTCTTGCATCTTGTATGACATATTGTTGCATTAGTAGCTTATTGAGTTTTAAACTCACCCCGTTCAATGTTTATTTGTTTTTCCTTAAATCACGGTCCAACGAGGAACCCATAGTAGGAGTTTGCTTCGTTGTGGCTTTTGTGCAAGTTATTCTTTTGGTAGTACTGTTCGGGCCTTGTATTTCTTTTGGTGAGGCCGAGGGTATACATTGTTACTTAAACTATGTAATGTTGGGTAGTGTGTGTTGGTCTTTATGATTGTAATATTCTTTTGGTTGTGCCGACATGGTTGTTGTGCTTGATGTATTTACAAATACTTGTTACTTCTGCATACTTTGATTTGGTTATGGTTGTTGTTTTCCGAGCTTGTTGCTCGTGGAGGTTTATGTTACATGTTTGATTTTATATTCAAACAATGTTTTAAATAAGTTTAGTTTTCGGCTTGTTATTATGCCGATGAAGTATTGCTTTGGTTTTAAAGAAAAGCTTTGCACGTGCATTACAGGGTTTTATGCATTTGCTTTACACTTGCATCAACATTAATTTTTGAGATGCATGTTTTGTGTTTTCCCATCCCCTCGCGATCGGACTCGGGATTCCACGTAGGAGTCCGGGTGCGGGTCGCGACAACTGGGGTTAACGGGCCAGGTAATGGACCATTTGATTTTGATTTTGATAATGTTACCGGGGTTAATGGGCCAAGTGATGAGTCATTTGATTTTTATAATGGTGCTGGGGTGAATGAGCCAGGTGATGATGCTGCGGAAGATGAAGAAGATGATGAGGAGTCTGTTTTTCATGCCAGTGTTGGCAGCAAAGTTCAAATTACTGTGTACAAGAAGATAGACAATTTAAGAGGCTTTATTGCTGCCTTGGACCATCGAAGGCTGGTTTTTTGGCTGGATGCAGGAAGGTATTGGGGTTTGATGGGGCCTTTTTAAAAGGTCCATATCCTGGCCAATTACTTTCAGCAGTAAGTGTTGATGGCAATTGTGTAATGTATCCGGTAGCTTGGGCTGTTGTGGAGGCTGAGAATAAATAGCCTTGGACCTGGTTCTTAGAAATGGTAATGGCTGATCTTATGATAACCAATCAGCAACATTGGGTCTTCATATCTGATGAACAAAAGGTAAGTTTTGGTTTTTTTTAATCCAAATTATTTTCTTAATATGTTTTTGGTAATGGTAATGGCTGATCTTATTTTCTTAATCTGTTGCAGGGTTTGGTTACAGCAATTCAAAAGTTGTGTCCAGTTGTTGAACATAGATATTGTCTCCAGCATATGTTCAACAATTACAGAAAAGAGCACAGTGGTAAGAAGCTCAAAGACCTGCTCTTTAACATTGCTAGATGTTCAAGCTTTTCCAAGTATCAAAATGAATTGGAAAAGTTGAAAAATGAAAATGAGAAGGCATATCAATGGGCAATGGGTAAGCTTCATAGGCATTGGTGTAAAGACTAGTGGGCTACAGCTGTTAAAAGCGATATCTCTATGAATAACTTATGTGAATGCTTCAATGCTTTCATCATAGCTGCTAGGGATATGCCAATTATTAGCATGTTGGAAAGTATTAGGAACTTGTTGATGAAAATGATTGAAAAGAAGAGAAAGTAAATTAGCAAGATAAGTGGTCCTCTTTGCAATGATGTGCAGAATAAGTTTAAGCAACTAAAAAAAGCTGCAATAGAGTATATTACCACATGGAATGGATCTAACATGTATCAAGTGAGGGGTGCTTGGGGTGAACAATGCATCGTAAGCTTAAATGCTGGAACTTGTAGTTGTGGGATGTGGGATTTAACTGGAATTCCATGTACGCATGCTATTTCTGCCATAAATTATTTTGGGGCTAATGGAGGGAATGGGGTGCCTGAGGAATGGGTTCATGAGTATTACACCTTGAAGTTTCAGGCCAAGATTTATGATCATGCCATTAATCCCATTAATGGTGTTGACATGTGGGCACCCCAAGAGGGATATCCTATTACTGCTCCTGTAGTACATAAGCAACCTGACAGACCTAAAAAGTTGAGAAACAGAGGAACTGAAGAGAGGCCAAGGTCACATATGGGTGCAACTAAGTTGGGAAGAAGGAGTATAAAATTGAGATGCATAAGGTGTGGACATGATGGACATAATATTAGAAGATGCACAAAGGAAGGAGGAATTGGTTGCCAACCAAAGCCAAAAGAGAAAAAGAATACTGAGGGTGAAGGAAACCAACAGGTAAGAAAACTAAGGGCAACATTGATTTTTTTTGCTTCATTGATTTTTTGTTTTGGAATTGTTTTGCAACAATTTTTCCCTATTTATATTATACAGGGTGGAGCCAAGAGGCAGAGAAAGAAGAGACTTGTTGAAGGCACATCACAACCTACTCAAAATGAAAGGCTAACAATATCTACCACTCAACCCCCACCACTAGAACAAGGACAACCAGATCAAGGACAACATGTTAGAAGACTAAGGGCAACATTTGTGTTTTTGCTTTTTTGTTTTTATGTCTCTTGGAATACATAACAAATTTTCCCTTTTTATATTACACAGAGTGGAGCCAAGAGGCAGAGAAAGAAGGGAAGACCTACTGAAGGCACATCACAACCCTCTGTGTCAACTACAAGTGATTTTAAGAAGGGAGGCAGGCATGTTATCTTATCATCAAGCTTGGACAAGTGGTGTGCTAGACAGAGAGCAGAAAATGAGAAGGCCAAAAGTCAAAAAGGGACAAACACCTATGTCAATATTTAGTGTAGTTGGGAATGATGTTTTGGAAAGTTGTCTTTTTGCACATGGTAAAACTTTGCCTTTTGGTTAGGTATGATATGTTTTGGAAAGTTGTCAATTTGAACATTGTGTTGAAATGATGTATTTTAGGGTTAATGAACAATGATTATGTATTTTGGGGATATGATATGGTTAGGTATGATATGTTCATACACTATGTGTTTTTTCTTGTTACTCTGTTTTTCTTGTTGATTTGTCATGTCAGTTTATTGCCCTGGTTAATGAACAATGACAAGGATATGGTTCGATGGAACAATGTTTGTATTTTCTGTCAAAGTGTCCTAAAATTTGTCATGCCAGGACATTTCATGGTTTAAGATGCTGAGATAATTTACAAACCAAATTGCTATTCCAACAAATAACCACAATTTCTACCCTATACAAGGAATGAAAGTTTACAAATCAGAAATGAAAACATATCTTGCAAACCAAAATCAAACCAAATTGCTATTCCAACAAATACATTACACAATGTCTTATTCATAAAATAGATTACACAGTACCTTAGAAAGTTGCTATTGTAACAAATTTCTTACACAAACCCTTACAAAGTTGCTATTGCAACATATTTCTTTTCCAACAACCGATCTTTACAAGGCTAAGCTAAGCAGCCTAAAACATGACCCAAATTTTTGCACTGTCATGTAGCCATTCGTCAATTTTGAATATCCATGGTAGTAGCACTTTCTTTTTCATCTCCAGCTCCGAGTAGTAGCACAATCGCAAATAAAATCCAAGAAATCCAAAGAGCAATCCACAGTAGTTTCTCTCTGCGATTTTTCCTCTCAGCCATACGTAGCCTTCGAAGAAGCCCAGGAATAATGTCCTTCGATCTCATACACATTGGTGGATTAAACCACCTGAAATAACCACAATTTCTACCCTATACAAGGAATGAAAGTTTACAAATCAGAAATGAAAACATATCTTGCAAACCAAAATCAGAACTCACCCCAATTTGTGCGCATGCGAGGAACCTTCTTCCAGGGTTTGAATCAATCCATGACGTCTTCATTACAGTTGACCTACCACACCTACATCGATCTCCTATGCCCGCGACTCTCTTTCTTTCTTTATCGATCCCTTTCTATAGCTTTGGCCAGTGTTGGGGTAGTTAGGTTTTAATGGGGGGAGAAGACTGGGAGGGAAATGTTCGCGCCAATTAACTTCACTGGTCATAGGGGTACGTGAAATTCCAACAATGCCCTTAACCAAAGTCACGTGTTGGGCACGTGACAGATTTAACGGAAAAATACTAACGGCATCTAACAAAAGAACCAATTGTGTCTAATTTTCATAGTTAAGGGACAAAAAATTAAAAAATTTTATTAAAGGACTAATGGTGGAATCTACCATAGTCGAGAGACTTGTAATGTCATTAACCCTTTCTTTATTTAAATTTTCGTTTCTCCATTTTGTTTTTTTTTTTTTTAATCGCTGTCTCCTGGCCCCTGCACATGCGGTTTACCTTGAAGCCTGAAGCCGTGTGTTGCGTGGAAGTTTACAACAATTTGGAAATGGCTGCTGGGGATTGAAATCAAGGGCTCCTCTCTACTCTACTACACTTGTTCTTCTCCAATAAGCCGGAGTGGGCTCCGACCCTTCTTATTTGTTGTTAACAGAAGATGATTGACCAATTCATCAATTTCGTCATTCGGCCACCCAGGTATACACTAAATTAGTCTGCTTCTTCACTTTTCCAGTGTTCATTTCCAATTTCAGTTGTTATTCTTCAGTAATTGATTAATGCTCATTTGCTCTTACTCTTAACTAAAAACTTATATGTACTCCTGGCTTCAAAATTCACCTACCGAAGGCTATTATGTGACAATTATTTGCTATTTTCAGTTACCACTTCTAAATCTATGGCACTAACTTAAAACTTCTTGATCTCTTGACCGGATCACTTACCCATAATTTTTGGGGAATCACTTTTAAATCATTTTAACATGTGCCTAGTATAGTAAATCATTAGCTTGCCCTTGCCGACATGGACATTCCATTGCTGATTTCTTCTTCAGGACGAAGAATCTGGGTGCCACCCGGAATTACTTGAAATGATTTTTTGGCTATAAATCTTTCTTCCTCTCTTCTTTCTCTTCCATGATTAACTGGTAGTAAAAGCAGACTCTCACGCCTCTGTCATGATCCTTTCCTCAAGGGTGTTTTAAGTTCTGCTAGATAGATCCATATGAACTTCAACCCTAAAGTAGTGTATTGCACTTCCTCTTGGGTTTGCTCAATGTTTACTCTAATTGCAGTTGATTCTGGTTAGTTTCAATCTTAACATGGTTGCTGTCAGTGAGAATGCACATTTTCTGTTGGAGCCCAGCTTTTGGTCCACATGACAAGTGGCCAATATATGAGCATTAGAAGTAATCCTATTTGGAGAGGGAAAATTGAATTGAACAATTAGGAGTGCACCTGTCAAGTACAACCATTGTTGGTGTGTTTACATGTTTACATATGTATATATTAAATCTTTTCTTTTTCAACACAGATTTTAGGGTTTGTCCTGAGAGAACAAGATTGACGTAGTTTACAGAGAGTAATTACAAGTGTTGAAGGTAATAGATAGGCAGATTGGGTTCTAGTTGAGACTAATGGTAAAGCTGGGGGTACTTTAGTGATGTGTGATAGGTTGATCTCTAAAGCTAGTAAGGGCAACGCTGTCAATCAGCCTCTTGCCAATTTGGTGCAGTGGATAATTATTCGGGTGTTTCCTGGTCTGTATGACTCTGATTTGGAAGAGAAGAGAATCATTTTGTGGACTGTATTAGTTTCAGTTACAACAACAGGAGGGTCTGGATTGATGAATCTAAAGTTGGAAAGTTTGGTGTTTTATGCCAATAAGCACGCTGAGCTGCATACTGAATTTAGCGAGAAACTCGGGGTTACTTTTTTTTTTTTGATATATAAGCTAGATAGATGTATTAGTCACAGCGCCAAAGTAGGCGGCACGTCCTTTGTATGTACAGGGAGTATACTACACAAAAGTATAAGGTTACTAGAACTTCTTAAACTTCTTATCAAGTTTTGGTGTAATATGAACTTCTTAAAATTTCTTGAACTTCACAAATGTATGTATTCAACCCTTCAAGTTTTGGTGTAATATGAGTTTATCTTGCATATCATGAAGCCATGTGGTACTGTCAAAAGGCGGCTATTCGTAGGCACTGGAAGCTCTCGCCATGTGCTTTAATGCCCAACCACTAGGCAATGCATGACTAACTAGGCTTGCATTAAGCAACAACTAGCATCAACAATTATGTTGAGACTAGGAATTTAAGTTACCACAACAGAGAGCAACACCAACTCTTGCATTTCATTATGATCAATGATTACAAGTAATGCAGGCAGCGGGTAAACTAACTAAGCACAAAAAACACTGTGCTAAGGAACATATTAATTGCTCCATGTATATGCTCTTAGAGCATTTTCCTGAGTGACAAAAGCTGACATTAAAAGGGCACCAGAATACTGCCGAGAGGAACAACCTCCTGAAGGCTTACATTGCATTAAAAGCTCAAGTAGAAGCTAACTAAAAGCAGCAGCACCAAGCCAAGCAGCTTATTTACGTCAAGCACTTGCACGTCTACTTGCCCCAACGTTGACAATCTGAAGCACGCTATGCAGCAACGATTGCCTTACTTTAACACATTGCCAGCACATGAAGGAGAAGGCATCAACAACGCAAGGACCCGCAAGCAGCAAGGCGCCTACAAGGCAACTTGGCATCTCAGAAAGCACACAAGCACACAACAGTGCACACACACATCAGTAACACACCCACAAGTCGATAACCTGAAAACCTAGAATGGCACCCACGCCGGAATGGGCTGGCAAGCATGCACACATAGGCATGTTGGATTTAGATGGTCAGCTGACAAGGCGGCCCGTGACAGATGCCTTAGCTCTCAAACGAAGCATTATTGGCATATATATATATTTTCCTCGCTTGTGCAGGCTTTTGGCCACCAATGATGCTTCTGTTTCTAGTTTTCTTGTTTTTTAGGATAGCATATTTTTCTGGAACTTCCATTTTTCCAGGAAGCCAAATATCGGGATGCAGTGGATGTCATAGTTTTGCTTGATCAACTTTGACCTTTCCATCCTTATGTCGAGGCCAATCGTAGGTCTTGGATGGCCTTCTTCTGGTTAAATCGGTCATGAATATCCTATCCAGTTCTCGCATTCCTTGTGCTTCTTCATAGCCTCCTTCATTTGGAATCAAAGGTCCCTTACAAGCTAAAAGTGTTTGCTTGGTCTCTCATGCTCAACTGGTTTGGCGCTAGACGTGGAGGCCCAATAAGGGCATCTCTCCAGATATTTGTGTGAGGTTTCAAAGGCTTTGTTTATGATCAGATATATGGGTTTTGGGGGCAGCAAATAATGCAAAAATCTTATGGCACAGAATGCAATTAAACATTGTGGGGCATTAGACCTAGAAGAATACTTGGATTTTTTGGTTAGGTTCTTACCTTCTCCGTTTTGCGGGATAAAGTTTCTTTTTATACTTCTTTTTGCACATCAGCTTTAGGGGCTTTTAGAGGGGTGCCCATAGGGGATCTCGAGAGATTAGATGGTGGTTTTTCATTTTGCAAGGCAAACGGTTGGTTGCCAAGAATAATGGCTGAAGTTTTGAGTGGAAGGTAGTCTATTGAAGCGGTGTCAGGTTGTAAGTGATTAAAGAATATTGGAGAAACATACAACCTAGAGATCTGCGAGAACTCATCCCCATTTTTTTCCCATTTACAATGGAATGTATGCACAATTATTTGCTAATAACAAGTTTTTGTTCAAGGATGTCAAGCAATCCATTGTTGAGGGTTCCTTATGAAATTTTTTGATTGTCTAGATGCATTGAGCTTGTTGAGGAGGTTGTTTTGGAAGAGATAAGCATTGAATTTGATCGTAGGAAAATACGTGTGGTTGCTTGTTGCAGAATGATACTTCTAGTCAGCCCTACAACAACACATGTTGACATTTTGAACTTTTTTATTTTTTCTAGAGAAGTAATGTTACTAAGAGAGAAAGAGTGTACAAGTAGGAGGTAAAATGTCTCCTAATTCCCTAACAGAAGAACCAAAGTTTGAAAATGAGAAAGGAAGAAGGAAAATGGAAAGAATGAGAAACTAGGGACGCACCGCTCTTGAGTCCTGCCCTCCTTCCCTAATCAATAATCAGCATCCCACTATAGCTCCCAAAGCAGATGCCGTTATTAGGAAAACCTTCTTTGATGATTGAGGATGGAAGGGCTTGATGCTGAAAATCCTTGGATTCCTTTCTGACGAGTCCCGAGCACATTGCATTGCCACAAACACATACCATCTTTGCCACCTAAGCTCTTCAATAGATGGACTGAGATTCTCCAATGAATTACCGTAACCTCCAAGTCACAAGAAAATGAAGAAAAAAATTCTCATGAGCTTCCACCTATATGCCACACATAACACAATTGAGGAGACCTTATAATGCATATCCTTTTTCTCTGCTGTTACAATCAACATATTAAACTCGAGATGAAGCAAATGCCTTCTGCTTGAATGGAATCGTGGCTTTTCAAATAAGAGGCCAAAAAGAAGGAAAAACGGAGGCAGAAATGAATTTAAGTCTTCGTAAAAGACTTAGATGTGTATTTACTACTTGGTTTCGTCGATTAGGAATATTGAAGATTCTACTTGGAAGGAGACCATTTATCAAAGCAACTAAATTCTTAGATTCTTTATTACTAAGATACGTGAGAAAATGCATGCTCCAAGATTAACAAACGCCTTATTTCAACAAAAGGATGAGATAGTTGTATTACGAAGAGATGAAAGCTTGAAGATCCGAGGAAAAGAATAGGCTAAGGAATCCAGCCCAACTTGTTATTTCCCCCGAAGCGCACACGAGCCAGGAATCTCCTATATAAACCTAGGTTGATTGTCGTGACCTTTTGATTCCACAATACAAGAAAGTGAACATGAAGATAAAGAAGACGGGAGCATGGCTGGACAAATTTCTATGGGCTAGCAAAAGTAATAGAATACCCCATATCATTCTTCTTGATATCCTCCCCCAACTGCACTTTTCTCATTCTCCTGATTCTTGTTCTTGGTTTTAGAGGGATCCGTGCATTTTTTATGTTGATCTTTTTATCGCATTTGATTCGATCCCCGTATCAGATTCTTTATTTGGAAGGCTTGAGTCCTTTTAAGATTAGGGCCTTTGTTTGGTCTTTGGCTCTTAATAAGCTCAACACTAATGACATGCTGCAACAATGGCCTACGAAGACGATTTCCTCAGACCGGTGTGTGATGTGTAAGAATTCTTCAGTCTCATGATCATCTGTTTCTTCATTGTGGAACAGCTCGGTTCCTTTGAAACAAACTCTTCGGGGTAGCTGGAGACTGGAGAGGCTTGGGTCAGCCTTTCCATTTCTTCATTTCGGAAGATGCATTTCTAGTGCTTTTTGGAAAAGTGATAATGCTTGTTTATTGTGGCAGCGTGGGGTGTTCAATACTCTTTGGCGTATTTGGAAAGAGCGCAAATCCAGAATTTTTAGGAATCAAGCTTTGATGATAATTCTATTGTGGGCAGAGTTGCCTTTTTGGCATCTCGTTTGGTGTCGGTGAGGGGACATTTTTGTGGAGTTCCGCTTTCGGATATTCAGCAAGATTGGACTGCTTTGCTTCTGTAATCCTTTTGTTTTTTCTTTTTCTTGTTCTGTCTTTCCTTGCTTTGGTGGACTTCTCGTCCATGCTTTTTGTTACTCTCTCTTTTCTAACATAATTTGATTCTTTTCTGATCCAAGAAAAATTGCTCCTGGTGACTCTTTGAAGTAAGGTTGTAAAGGATAGTGCTAGCGCTAGAGCCGCGTACCGACCAAGGAGATGCTCTTATGGACTAATTTGTAACTCCTAGACCACACTCTAACTTAGGCGTACAAACCACGTATCAAGCAGTTTTCTTTACCCTCTTCACCAATGCCAACCATAGAAAAATATCTCATACTATGCTGAAGTATCTCTATAACACTTAAAGGATCCTATGGAGGGGAATTTAGTTAATGGAGATACTAGAAGATAAGACTCAATCAAGATGAGTCTCCCCCCAAAAAAATAATGAATCCAATTCTATCTAGACACTTGGCCACTTCTTGATTACCGGCTCTGTATAGCTAATAGCATTAAGGTCTCCCCAAAGGTACAACAAGATGAATAAAAAGGAACCTTTTAGCAATATGGCTCATAAGGGAGACATATCCACTCAAGACCGTACCATCCAAAGGCACACCAAAATAGACTTAAAACGTGAAAGATGGTTATTAAATTCTTAAAACCCCTAAAAAAAAAAGAAGAGAGAATGGTGTACCGCTTATCGAAGATAGGAAATACTAACTCTATCCCTTCCAATCATGCACCTGCATTGCAAACTCGTTTCATACACCTAGAAACATCGTACCCGAAATATCAATCAACCATGAAAGTGAAAAGAAGAAGAGAAATGAGATTGTGCAAAGTCAATCCTTATAATCCTTATACCAAGTCCGGCTTTGCAAAATGATGAACAAGAGGAGCTACCCTGCGACAAAATCATCGCCTCGTCCAATAAGCGCTACTCCACTCTACCGCAAGCTTCTCAACCAAAGCGGCATAAAGAAGTTGATGACTTCAACATTAGAACTCTGGACCTTAAACCTAAAACCATTCCTAGTCTACTAGCTTAAACCTAAAACCATTCCTAGTCTACTAGAAAGCACCTTGATTAGTCACCAAAGTAGTGGGCCTAAATTCCCTAACCTTAAAGGACATGTCCTTTAAAATAAGAGTGATAAAGGTGGAAATTATCTCGATAAATGGTTCTATTGCCATAGATCTCACGAAAAACTCATAATAGTAGGTCACATTTGAGGATGACTCGACAAGTATGAGAAGAGGCCATAAAAGCACCATTTGGTCTAGGAGTATTATCTCTAGCTAGATTAGACAACTCCCTCACCTCACCCTCAAAGTCTTTCTTTCTAGTCCATCTCTCCCCATTAAAAGGACTCCTTTCTAATACATGAGTCACAGCATAAGCTGATTCTCGTTTGTATAAAATGTTTGACAAAGCCCTTTAATCTCATCATACTAGGATTGAACAATCCCCATAGAGTCCATCTTTATCTCCCTATTGAAAATTTTCCTTCGTTTCACAGTGTTCATTGTATTGATAAACTTAGATTTACAATCGCCCTCCTTAACCTGCTTGATTCTCAATTTTTGGTGCCAACTCATCCTTCCTCAAAAGAATCTTCTCTACCTCGTTCTTCAATTGAGCCCTCCTTGAATATAAATTATATTTCGCCCTTCTCGGACCTATCAATTCCCTCGTTTCTTGGAGGTTATCAGCCTTAAAATCAGCAATGCCCTCCATTTCCAAACCCTAATAGACTTTTTCAAGAATTTTAATTTCTTCATTATCTCGGGACTCCTAACCCTACATGAATCAACAATCTACCATTGAGCAACGATGCCCTTAAAAGCCAAATGAGAAAGCCACATGTAATCAAGACAAAAATGAAGTAGGTTCCAACTAAAGACAACTAAACTTAAAGGAGACTGGAAAGTGATTGGAAACAATCTTGGGGAGAGCTCCTCAATTAGTTAAAAGAGGAAATTGGCCCTAAAAAAGACCAGGGAACACATCTTCTCCATTCGTAAGGAAGAAAAAATCTATCAATGTGATATTGAAGGCTCTATCCACTCTATCCCACTAAGGATAACACACATTAAAGGGAGGGATATACCCAAGGAAAGCACACATTAGTGAATGAGGATCCCTCCCCCATATTTTTTCTGTCGGTGGGACAGTTTTGTTAATTTGCTCGTATCCGTCGAGTAATTCTTCATGTCTCCTTTGTTGTTTAAGAGCCCAGTTATGGTAGCTTCTAGCTTAGGAAAAAAGGGAGTGATTCTTGTGTTAGGTGGGCGAGGGTAAGCGTCATCTTTTAGTGAGTTGGGCATTAGTTTGTAAACCATCTAATGAATAATCAAATTTTAGTTTGTCCCGTTCTATCATAGATATTCATTCATTCAATACTACTTATGTTTCTACTTCACATTGCCAAACCCATGCTGAAATTTTTTTCGGGTGTTCAATACCCTCAGGGGTGGGGTAACTAGGTAATGTTAAGTTATCAACTTATCTATAAGCTTTAGCAAGAGGGGCCCACGATAAATATCAGCCTAACACTCCCCTTACCTTACTTATGATCCCTTACATGTGGAGAGATAAATAAAGATGCCTCACTTGGGGCATCACAAACCAACATGCCAACATGTGCATTTGCTTATTGAGGAAACAAATGTAAGCACGATGACTTGAACCCAAGACGTCATACAGAGCTGTGATACCATGCTAAGTTACCTACTTATCTATAAGCTAGCTATTAGAGAAGAGTCCAACCATAAATATCGAGCTAACGGGTAGATTGGTGTTCAAGAACCCGTCGTTAACGGCTAAATGGTTACGATGGACGACGGTTTATGTTAGGACCATTATTCTTTGGCATCACGTGATTCGAAGGAAATTCGGTCTTTGCCAAAAACATGTGGGATACTAAACGTATCCTTAATGCCACCATGGAGTCCATGGAAATTTATTTCCCAGCTCTGTAATTCTTTCTTTTCTTATATCTCAAATAAGATGGGTAACGATCGCCGTATTCCGTTCATGCGAGCATTCCTTTTTCCTTCTCTCTCTTTCTCTTTCGTGAGGTGGGGTATAAGAAGAGACCGTTGTGGGAGGATTGGGTGAAAACCTCTCACCGTTTTCTTTTGATTATCTTTGTTACAGTATGGCAATACATGGTGGACAAAAGCTTTGTGGAGAAAGGTGGTGGTGGGTAAATATGGGGAAGGAGATCATTTGTGGTCCCCTAATGAAGTCTCTATTTCATACGGAGTGGGCGTGTGGAAGGAGTTTGGGAAGGTTGGGAATGTTGTAATCAAAATATTATGTTTGAGATAAGGAAAGGTTGACTTAGTCAGATTTTGGAAGGATAAGCGGTGCAGTGTCCAATTGTGGAGATCATTTCCCATGCTCTTTGATTTTCTGCTAATAAGGATGATTTGGTTAGTTTCGTCTTACTTGTGGTCTTACTTGTAGAAGGGAGAGTAACTACGTAGAATCCATGTTTTAGAAGAAATTTTCAAAACTGGGAGCTGGAACCACTTGATCAGTTTTTTGACCTGCTATATGCGCAAAGCTTGATAGAGATAAGGAGGTAGAATTTTACAGAAGGGGCAGAAAGAAATACTTTTTCTATTAATTCATTTTACAAGGTTTAGATGAATAAAAACAGGTTTTCTTTCCCTTGGAAGGTAGTGTGAAATCAAAGACCCCTTCTAGAGTGACCTTTTTTGTTTATGAAGCAGTTAATGAAACTATCCTTACGGGAGATAATCTAGGGATCTGAAGAAGATTCATGTTAATTGGTGCTATATGTGTAAAGGAGACAGGGAGAGTGTTCCTTACGGAGAAGGAGATAATCTGAGGGATTAGAACAAGATTCATGTTAATTGGTGCTATGTGTAAAGGAGACGGGGAGAGTGTGAATCATCTTTTGTTACACTTCCTTGTGGCAAGAGAGCTTTGGCATTATACTTTTCATATATTTCATATTGCGTGGGTCATGCCAAGATTTGTGAAGGAGATGTTTCTCGTGTGGTCTTTGTATAGGCGGAGAAAGAGAAATAGAGCTTGGGAGGTTGCCCCTTTGTGGTTCGTTGGATCATTTGGGGAGAAAGAAATCACAGGGCTTTTGAGAATGAGGAGACGAGTGTTGATAGATTAAAGGAGTATTTGATCCAAACTTTGGGCTTTTAGTGTTTAGAGTCGATGTCCCCCGTACATAAATCTTTGGGAGAGACCGTGAATAGTTTTTTGTGATCTAAGGTTGTGAGGATACTCCCCGTGTATACGAACAGGACGTGACTTGTTTTGGTGCTCTTATATATTACTATTACTTATCAAAACATGAGGCTCCTATTGTTAGAATTACTCATGTTTACGTGAATAATTATTCTTGGGACTTTCATATTTTAGAAATTTAATAGGAGAGAGATTGAGGATCTCTTGTCCTTTTCTCCATCTTTGGGGGGAACTCTCCGTAGGAGGGATGTATTAGGCGTGTTTGAGAGCTCAATACATTAGGTCTTTATAGTAGTCGGTCTTTTTAAGCTTAGTAGTCGGTCTTTTTAACCATTCAAACTTTGCGCTTCATTTGGTTTCTTACTTATGGGAAGCGCATATACATCTCTTCCTTGTAGTAAAGCTTGATGTTTGCGGGGCTATTTATTTGCCGTTTGGGATCAAGCCTCACACAATGGAAGACCTTTTGTGCTCAAACATGGAAGGGTTTTGGTTAGGGGATGTTAGAAGTATGATTATATTCTTGAGGGTTTAGTAGTATATCTTTATATGTATACGGGTCTTGTTGTAACTTGTGCATATGTATATATATGGATACACTGAACCTTTGAGAGTTTCGGTTTCTCATCACAACTAGGGTTCTGATCATTGAATCTCTTCTATGATAGCATGGTATCATAGCAATCTCAGTTAGGATTTAGGCTGCCGTGATTGTGCAACCCTTGTGGTAGGTTAAACTCGAACCCTAGTTGAATCCTAGACTGGAAGAGGTAGTGGTTCGCCATCATAGGAGGTTAAGTTGAAGCAAGAAACTACTCGTTGCCATCGCCCAAACTAGGAGAATCATTTTGTGTCCTTCCAGTTGCCGTCCGGTGCCAGAAAAGTACCCCACGCGCCTGTGTGTCTACCGGAGATTTCTCGCCGGACCACCATAGAGTGGTTCTCCCTTGTCTGCCCATCTCGTTTTTACTCTTTGTTTTCCAGTTTGGTGTTTAGTTTATGGACTTTGGTATTTAGTTTGTTGATTTTGGTATTGGACTTATTGATTTTGACTTTGGAGTATACTGTTTCGTGGTATACTGGTTGTTGGTATATTTTTGGTTGGTTCAGACACTTATTTGTATTCCAATGTCAACTTCAGAGACCTCCGATGCTAAGGTTGTGGGTTCCAAAGTTATCTCCGCTGGTTCGAGAATTACTGATAAGCGACTAACGGGGAAGAACTATTTAATGGGATGCGGTGTAGTTGAAATGAGTTTGAAAGGGCCAAAGAAAGTTCATCTCACTAATGTTCTCGAGACAAATGTACATGGATGCTAGACGATGCCGATTTGTAGTGGAAGCTCATGAACTCTATGGATGATGAGATTGCAGAGTTGGTCGCCTATACTACGAATGTTCGTGCTATGTGGGAGTACTTGACTGTTGTGTATGTGGGCAAGGACAATTTGAACCGGATTTATGACTTATCTTGTGCAATGTTTTGCGAAGATCAACGAGATTGCACCGTGACCCAATACTTTATTGATTACAAGAAACTGGCCGCGGAGTGGGGTTCCCTACTACCGCTATGCACAGATGTAAGTACCATGCAGGCACAACGGGAGTAGTTGATTATTTTTGGGTTTCTTGCTAGTTTGCGGTTTGAGTTTAGCTCCGTTCGTTTGCAGATTTTATCCATGTTGGCTCTCTTAAGGATGCCTTCTATCGTGTTCTTCGTGCGCGAGTAGTATCACTAGGAGTGTTGGTCATACATGTGACTCGTGAGTCCTATGCGCTTGTGGTTCATGGACAATTAGGAATTGACAATGGTGGTCAAGGTGGTAGAGGACTTGATAGAGGAAGTCATACAAGTGGCGGTGGTGGTCGAGTTGGAGGTAGGGAGAGTACAGAGACCTGTACTTGTTATCATTGTGGGGATACGGGTCATATGATTCGTAATTGCTAGAAGCTACGTGGAAAACCATCTACAAATCCCTTCGCTCGTGTTGCCTCCAATCTTGAGCAAACTACTGAGCAAATTAATGCACCACCCCAACCGAGTAGTGAGGGTAAGATGGTGATGATTTCTGCGTTAGCCCGGTATACACAGTTTCAGTCATCCTCTTTTTCCTCCGCTACTACTTTTTTTCATAGAGGTAAACCTACTACTTGTGTCTCTTCGTCTGAATGTAAATGGGTCAATAATTCGGGTGCCTCCAACCATACGATTGGCAATCAAGGTCTTTTCCTTGGTTAACTCATGCGTTGAGTAACCCTAGTATCACACTAGCAAATGGTTTGGTAGTTCCTATTCAGGGGCGCGGTAACATTTGTCTTACCTCGTCTCTTACCTTGTCTTGGGTTTTGTATATTTTGGGCTTTTCCTTTAATCTCTTGTCCATTAATAAATTTATTCGTGATCATAATTGTGAGGTCTTATGTTTTCTTACGCATTGTGTCTTTCAGGATCGTGCGACGAAAATGATTATTGGTAGAGGGCGAGAATCTTGTGGACTCTACTTCTTTGAGGTTGTGTCATCTACTGCGTGTTTGAGTTCTTCCGTTTCTCCATTTCAAATCCATTGTAAATTGGGTCATCCTTTAATGTCAAGTTTTAATAAGTTGTGTCCCAATCTCTTATTTGTGTCCAATATTATGTGCGACGCCACTGAGTTTGCAAAGCACCATCGTATTCCTCATTTTCCTAGGATTAATAAAAGGGCGAATGCCCCATTTGATGTCATACACTCATATGTTTAGGGCCTTAGTTGAGGTCTTTCTAAGTTAGGTTATAGGTATTTTGTCACTTTTGTGGATGATTATTCTCGTATTACTAAGGATATAGTTAATGAAAAATCGTTCTGAGTTATTTGATATATTTTCAGAGTTTTATGCTGAAATTGAGACTCAATTTAGTGTTCATGTTAAACTTGTTCGTAGCAATAATGCTCAAGAGTATTTTTTACTATTTATTCTAAGTTCATGGGAGTACGTGGTATGCTCCACCAATCATCGTGTGTTGATACACTTCCACAAAATGGGGTGGCTGAGAGAAAGAACCGTCACGTACTTGAAGTTTCCCGAGCTCTTTCATTTCAAATGCATGTTCCTAAACATTTTGGGCACTGCTTGTCATCTCATTAATCGGATGCCTTCCTATATTGGAGAGATTCCATATCATGTCTTGTTCCCATCTCAGTCTCTCTACTCTATCCATCCTAAGATATTTGGGTGTGTTTGTTTCATTCATGATCACCGTCTTAATCTAGGCACTTAAGTGCATGTTCGTGGGTTATTCTCGTACTAAAAAATGGTATCGTTGTTTCTCTCTCGACTTGAATCGGTATTTGGTTTCTATGGATGTTACATTTCATGAGTTTACACCGTTTTATCCGAAGTCTGTGAGTCTCTAATGATGACTTCCTCATTTTTCGAGTAGTGCAGTCCAGATCTTCTCTTGTTCAGCCAATAGCTCGACCTCCCATCGAGCATGTATACATTCGTTGATGGTGCCCTTAAAGGGATTTGCCTCCGGATTATGCGTGCTAAGTCAGTAGTTGTCGCCTAGCCTTTCATGGTTGAGCCTTCTTTAGATCTTGATGTTCCTATTGCTTTTGTAAAGATAAATGCAGTTGTACTTCACATTCCATTTCTAACTTTGTCAGTTATAATAACTTATCTTCGAGCACGGTGCATATGTTACTCTTCTTAGCCTTATTCTATTCCTAAGTCTGTGTTTGAAACAGTAGGTCATCGTGGATGGAAGACAACCATGGAGGAGGAGATGAGTGTTCTTATCTACAATCAAACTTGGGATTTTGTTCCTTTACCGTTATGTAAATATGCAATTGGGTGTAAATGGGTATACATCATTAAGGTAAATCCGGATGGGACTTTAGCTCGTATTAAGGCTCGTCTTGTTGTGAAAGGTTATGCTTAGACATACGGGGTAGATTATTCAGATACATTTTCTCCGGTTTCTAAATTGCATTAGTTCGTTTACTAAATCATTTGCTTCGTCATATCACTGCCCCTTCACGAGCTTGATGTGAAGAATGCATTTTGTTTCTTAAGAGAAGAATTAACGGACTAGGGTTTGTGACATAAAGCCATAACCGTAACTGGTTTGGCCTATATATGTATGTACAAGTTACATCAAGGCTCCTCGATATATATATTGATATACATCTCAAGTATTTAACTCTACTGATACTCTTAACACTCCCCCTCAAGCTGCGAGCTTGTTACAAATATAACTCATTTTATTCCCATTTAATGACTTAGTGAACACATCCGCAAGTTGATCCCGAGTTTTAACATAGCTCGTAGCAATCACCTTCTCTTGAAGTTTCTCTAAAACAAAATGACAGTCCATCTCTATATGTTTTGTGCGCTCATGGAAGATTGGAATTGAGGCAATATGAATGGCTGCCTGGTTATCACACCATAACTCAATAGGTAAAGGGTTACAAATACTGACCTTAGCAACTGAAGACAAATCCACACAAGTTTACACGTAGCATGAGCCATAGCCCTGTATTCAGACTACTACAGTAATTTGACTACCACACTGGTTGTTTCTTACTCTTCCAAAAGACCAGGTTGCCCCCAACAAATATGCGGTATCCAGTAGTAGACCTCCTGAAGGGTCTGAAGGAGTCCCCGCCAATCAGCATCTGCAAGCCCCTCAACTCTCATGTGTCCATGATCACGGTATAGCACACCTTGTTCCGGAGCTCTTTTAAGATAGCACAGAATCCTCACATTAGCTTCCCAATGAGTACTCCGAGGTGAGGACATAAACTGACTTACGACACTAACTGCTAAAGCAATTTCTGGTCGGGTAACAGCAAGATAATTTAACTTTTCAACAAGCCGACAATACCTCTTTGGCTGAACAAATTCCTCTACCCTCAACGAATCAAGCTCATACTTTCTCTGAGATTGAGATAAGAAGATGCCTTGCTTGCAACGGGCCTTAATCCCCAAAAAATATTTCAAACTACCCAAGTCCTTAGTTTGAAATCTTTCTTGAAGAAACTCCTTTAATGTGCTAATACATGCGCTAACACCACCAATAATAACAATATCATTCACATACACAACAAATAAAATAACTGTCTATAAAATACAGAGTGATCACTATGACACCTCTTAAGTCCAAACTCTATCACCACATCACTGAATCTGCTAAACCACGTACGTGGAGATTGTTTCAATCCATATAGTGACCGTTTTAACTTGCAAACCATTCTAGACTCCCCCTGAGCAACCTCCCCGTAGGTTGCTCCATGTAAACCTCTTTCTGTAAATCACCGTGAAGATATGCATTCTTCACATCAAGTTGATGGAGGGGCTAGTCATAAGACGAAGTAAGTGATATAAGTAAACGAACAGATGCAAGTTTAGCAACTGGAGAAAATGTATTAGAATAATCTACCCCATATGTCTCTAACCCTTCGCAACTAGGCGAGCCTTAAGACAAGCCAAAGTCCTATCCGGATTTACCTTAATAGTGTATACCCGTTTACATCCAATTGCACGTTTACGTGACTTAAGGTAACTAAATCCCAAGTCTGATTGTGCATAAGAGCACTCATCTCCTCCATGGCCTTCTTCCATTCAGGATTACCTACACATAGACTTAGGAATATAATAAGACTCAAGGAGATTAACAAACGCACAGTGCTGAGAAGATAAACCATTATAACTGACAAAGTTAGAAATGGAGTAGAAAGTACAATTACGTTTACCTTTCCTAAGAGCAATAGGAACATCAAGATCTGAAGAAGGCTCAACCATGACAACCGTGATAGGATTGGGCGACAATTGGATTGGCTCAACATGCAGAATTAGGAGGCACATCTCTTTGAGTGCATGATCGATGAGTGTATACATGTTCAATGGGAAGCCGAGCCTTTTGTTGAACTGGAGAAGATCCGGACTCCACAACTCGATAAATGAGAAAATGATCATCAGAAGACTCACAGACTCACTTGACTGAAGATGCGACAATCGTGGGATAAAATGGTGTAAACTCATGAAATGTAATATCAGCAGAAACCAAGTACCAATTCTAGTTCGGAGAGAAACAACGATACCCTTTCAGTGTACTACGAGAGTAACCCAAGAATATGCACTTAAGTGCCTTAGGATATAACTTGGTAATGCCAGGACGGTAATCACGAACGAAGCAAACACAGCTAAATATCTTAGGAGGTACAGAATGTAGAGACTGAGATGGGAACAAGACACGATATGGAATCTCTCCCTGAAGGACACAGGAAGGCATTCGATTAATGAGATGACAAGCAATTAAAATAGCATCTGCTCAATAATGTTTAGGAACATGCATTTGAAATGAGAGAGCTCGGACAACTTCAAGTAGGTGATGGTTCTTTCTTTCAGCCACCCCATTTTGCGGAGGTGTATCAACACACGATGATTGGTGGAGCATACCACGTACCGCCATTAACTTAGAATAAACAGTAGAAAAATACTCTTGAGCATTATCGCTACGAAGGAGTTTAACAGGCATACTGAATTGAGTCTCAATTTCAGCACAAAACTCAGAAAAGATATCAAATAATTCAGAACAAATTTTCATTAAATATATCCAAGTAACATGAGAATAATAATCCACAAAAGTGACAAAATACTGATAACCTAACTTAGACACAACGGGACTAGGACCCCAAACATTAGATTGTACGACATCAAATGGGGCATTCACCCTCTTAATAATTCTAGGAAAATAAGAAATACGATGATGCTTCGTAAAACTGATAGGCATCACACGTAAGGTTGGACTCAGAAGAGAGATCAGACACAACTTGTTAAGACTTGACTTTGAAGGATGACCAATCTCTAATGGATTTGGAATGGAGAAACAGAAGAACTCAAACATGTAGTTTATGACACAGTCTCAAAGAAGTAAGTCCACCAAGTTCTTTCCCTCTACTAATAATCCTTTTCGTCGCACGATTGTGAAAGACACAATGTGTTGGAAAAAATGAGACCTCATAATTATGATCAATAGTAAATTTATTAACGCACAAGAGATTAAAGGAAAAATCCGAAGTATACAAAACCAAAGACAATGTAAGAGACGATGTAAGACATATATTACTACGCCCTTGAATAGGTGCTATTGAACCATTTGCTAGTGTGACACTAGGGTACTCGACACATGAGTGAACCAAGAAAAGATACCTCAGTGGTTGCGGTCATATAATTGGAGGCACCCGAATCAATGACCCATTTATATTTAGACGAAGAGACACAAGCAGTAGGTTTACGTGTCTGAACAAAAGTAGCAGTCGGAGGAAGAAGATGATGCTTTAAATTGTGTTTAACGGGCAAACTCATCCTCAGACATCATCACCATCTTACCCTCGCTAGGCTGAGATGGTGAAGGAGCATGAGCAGGGTTGGAAGGAGCATGAGCAAAGCGGTCTGTAGATGGCTTTCCATGTAGCTTCTAGCAACTACGAATCGTATGACCTATCTCCCCACAATGATAACAAGTACGGGCCTCTGTACTCTCCCTACCTCTACCACGACCACCACGACCACCTCTACTAGGTCCCTTACCACCTTGACCATCGCTGTCAATTCCTTGTTGTCCCTTACCCACAAGCGCGGAGGACTCGCGTGTATGACCAACACTCCTAGTTGCATTAGTGCTTGCTCTCCGGACTCTAAGGAAGCATGAAGAACATGATAGAAGACATCCTTAAGAAAGCTAACATCGGTGCCGGATAAGATTTGCGAACGAGCAAAGCTGAACTCAACTCTGCAAATCAACAAGAAACCAACAAGAATGATCAATTGCTCACGTTGTGCCTGCATGGTACTTACATCCAAACTTAGCAGTGGCAGGGAACTCCACTCCGCAGCCAGTTTCTTGTAATCAACAAAGTATTAGGTCATAGTGTGATCTCGTTGTTCTTGGTGAAACATCACACAAGATAAGTCATAAATCCAGTTCAAATTATTCTTGCCTCTTTACACTGCAGCCAAGTATTCCCACATATCACGAACATCTGGAGTATGAGCGACTAACTCTGCAACCTTATCGTCCATGGAGTTCATAAGCTTCCAATACAAATCAACCTCGTCTCGCATCCACGTGGCATTTGTCTCTGGAACAGTAGTGAGATGATCTTCTTTCTTTTGACCTTTCAAACTCATTTCAACTACACGTCTCCACATTAAGTATTTCTTCCTTGTTAGTCGCATATCGGTAATCCTCGAACTAGCGGATATAAATTCTGAAACCACAACCTTACTATCGGAGGTCTCGGAAGTAGACATTGGAATATAAATAGATGACATTGGAATACAAATAGATGTCACAACCCACAACGAATATTCGAAAGATAACCAGTATTCTCAAACAGTCTACTTTGAAGCCAAAACACAGTATAAATCCACCAAATAATAGTATACCAAAACTTCACCAAAATGGAAAACAAAAGATTGACCCTAGAAGAGTAGAATCCGGTGAACCAATCTGTGGTTGTCTAGCAAGAAAACTCTGGCAGACGCGCTGGGGCGCGTGAGGCACGTGGATGAATTTTCCAGCGGCTGACAACGGGAAGGTCACAGATCAGTTCGCGTACTCTGGGCCAATGCAACTAGTGGTTTCCATGCTTCAAATCACTCTCAAAACTGGACTTTAGTAACCCAACCTCCGACGACTCGGTTGACTCCGACGACTGCACTACTGTAGAGTCAATTCCACCTTTAACAAAGTCGCACGATCTCGGTGACCCAAATCCTCAATAAGAACCTTGCTCTGATACCATGTTACTTGAGAGAAGAATTAACGGACTAGGGTTTGTGACATAAAGCCATAAACGTAACTGGTTTGGCGTATTCGTTTATATATATATGTACAAGTTACATCAAGGCCCCTCGATATATAATAATATACATCTCAAGTATTTAACTCTACTCTAACACATTTCTTCATGGTGATTTAGAGGAAGATGTTTACATGGACCAACCTCCAAGTTTGTTGCTCACGGGAAGTCTAGAATGGTTTGCAAGTTAAAGCAGTTGTTGTATGGATTGAAACAGTCTCCACGTGCATGGTTTGGCAAATTCAGTAATGTGGTGATAGAGTTTGGCCTTACGAGGTGTCATAATGATCTCTCTGTATTTTATCGACATAGTAGTGCAAGTATTATTTTGTTAGTTGTGTATTTGGATGATATTGTTATTACTGGTGGTGATAGTGCAGGTATTCGTACATTGAAAGAGTTTTTTCAAAAGAGGTTTCAAACTAAGGTCTTGGGTAATTTGAAGTATTTCTTAGGGATTGAGGTTTCCCATTGCAAGCAAGGCATTAGAGGAAGTATGTGCTTGATTTGTTGAGTGAGGCAGGTATGTTGGTGGTGAAACATTCTAAGACTCGTATGGATCCGAATCTAAAGCTTACGGTTGAGGGTAGTGAGGAATTAGCTTTGCCAGACAGGTATCGTTGGCTTGTTGAAAAGTTGAATTATCTTGCTGTAACCCGGCTGGATATTGCTTTTGCAATCAGTGTAGTAAGTCAGCTTATGTCCTTACCACGGAGTACCCATTGGGACGCTACTATGGAATCTGCCGTATCTTAAGAGAGCTCCGAGACAAGGTGTGCTATACCGTGATCATGGACACATCTGATTTGGCATGTTCTTCTTCAGACAGGAGATCATGTTCTTGTTTAGACACGAGGTCTACTACTGTATAATGCATATTCGTTGGAGGCAACTTAGTCTCGTGGAAGAGTAAGAAACAACCGGTTGTGTCGAGTTCGAGTGATGAATCTGAATACAGGGCTATGGCTCATGCTACATGTGAGCTTGTGTGGATTCGTAGCTGCTGAGTGAGGTTGGCATTGGTAACCCATTGCTTATACAGTTATGCATCTATTCATATTCCCTCGAATCCAGTGTTCCGTGAGAAAACAAAACACATAAAGATTGATTGTCATTTTGTTCGAGAGAAACTTGAAGAAAAGTTGATTGCCACGGGCTATGTGAAGACCGGGGATCAACTTGTAGATGCATTCACTAAGTCATTAAATGGGAATAGAATGGGTTATATTTGTAACAAGCTGGGCATGCATGACATATATGCTCCAGCTTGAGGGGAGTGTTAGAAGTATGATTATATTCTTGAGGGTTTAGTAGTATATCTTTATATGTATAGGGGTCTTGTTGTAACTTGTGTATATGTATATATATGGATACGCCGAACCTTTGAGAGTTACGGCTTCTCATCACAACTAGGGTTCTGATCATTGAATCTCTTCTATGATAACAGGGGAAAAGGCAATGTTCCTTGGAATTGTGCCATGTTTGCTGTCTTTTGGTGCATCTGGACCGGGGGGGGGGGATTTTAGAATATCTAACAACAAGAGACTAGGCCTTAATTTGCTTGGAGTCAGTGTGGTTCTCATGGCCTCTCTTTGGGCTAAAGCTCTGGGGCTATTCCAAGGATCTTGCATTGACTGATTTTTGCTAGGGATTGGTAAGCTGTCTGGGTTTTTAGAGTTGGTTCTTGTAGTCTGTTGTTTTTGTTTTCCGCTTAATTTTTGGGGTGGTATTTTTTACCCACGTATTTTCTTTCTATTAATGATTCCTTCTTTTTCTATCAAAAAGAATTATCTTTAAGGACATACTCTAATGAACTTGTCACACTGCACCATGCTACTAGTCCACTTATAAAAATAAAAATAAAAAACCCTGCACCAGGCTACTAGTAATTGTCGAACTTGTCACCCTAATCACGTCAAAGGCTCCAGGTAGACACTAGCAAGGCCCATGCAACCCCACCAAATAATGGAGCTTCTTACAATAGAGGGAGTGAGGGCGATTGTGAGGCCTGTCCGGCGATAACCTTTATAGAACCATCACTTTACGTAACCCCATATTTCCACCCTTGATTGACAAAGAAAAGGCCCTATGAACTACCTCAAGATGAGAAGTAATATGGGTATTCCAGATTATAAAAGTGCTCCTGGCCTGGAGGAAAAAGCCCATTCTCAAACCATTCTCCCTAAATGCTCTTAATGAGAGCTCGATCAACCCCACTTCTTGGATATTGAATATGTTTAGGTTCACCCTCCAAGTATCTCCCTAATCTGACCATGTTACCCTTTGTACTTTTCTTGGTGATGCCGGGGCTGAGAGTGGTTGTGGTGGACAAGGAATCATCCTACCAAAGAGAAATGCGATTGAAATAGTTCAATTCTTCAAGTCAAAGCAAGAGCAAGTGGGTAGGAGAACCTGAGTCAGAGGATTCATGGATAAATGAAGAGGAGTTCTGTTTATTGATGCTGAAGGTTGAACCGTGTTAAAGTGGTAACTCCAAGGGACACGAGTTCTTTTTGATCATGGGAGGATGATGCACGGAGCTGTATATGTATTGGGACTTCTACAGATATTTGCTACAACTATTTTTCCTTTCAGTTGTGGCTATGAGTTTCGTGCTACTGAAACCTAAGTTAAGATCTTAGGTACTTTCTGATATTTTTTGTTGTAAGATGCATGTTCGCTGGATTGAGAGAGTAATTTGTTTCTTGAGGGGTTATAAGAAAAGATATATTTGGGGTTGGTGTAAAGAGAAAGAGAGCTACCTTGCAGGTTTTTAAGGTCAAACCACAATACAGCAGCTGTCTGTCTACAGATGCCTTCTTATATCCTTGTATGGGGCAGTAGCGTCTTACTGTTTTATGTGCGTTACATATCCTGCTTGTCCAGATTCATCAAGGGGATACTTTGAATTCACACCTTAATACGTGCCTTGCTTAATTCTTGCTGGAGTGTTGTGCTTCCCCATTGTCTTCCAGATTTCGTTCAGTAGATTATTTGTATTCTGCTGCATTTGCTTTTACAATTTGCATCATGCTTCTCAGTTTGGAGTTATGCCAAAGTTAATCTTAGGTTTGTTAGTGTGCTGCCGGACAGAAATAAAGATGTATAATGAGTTTTGGGCTTTTCAGATACTGGGTTCTGTTTAGTCATTTGTTCCGCTTATGGATGGTTTAACTTGTGGGCATGGGATGGAGCCCTTGGGGGTGTCCTAAAATCTATTCAACTGGAGCCATTCTTTTTGGTCATCACTTTCTTGTACATGGGTGGTTTTCCTATTTTGGTACACTCTTTTAAGTTTATACATTATTCTTGTGTAAAAAATAATATTGTTTTCCGCATGTAAGATTTGACCAATTGGTCATTGGCTTTTGTTGCACATAACCAAATCATTATTGTCAATCCTGTCCTCACAATCCTATATTGAGGGTATCTTTCTTCATTCTTCTTATCAGACATTCTTAGACTATTGTCTCCTAACTACTCTTGTTTCCTTAAGATAATGCTGAACCGTCTCTGTGCTGGTGCAGGGCAGAATATAACCCAGATCAGTACTTATGGGAAAAAGATTTTACTCTTGCAGGAAGGAAATTCAAAAGACAAGACCTGGAGGCAAGTAGGGACATGTTCCAGAACTACTATGTTGCCTTTGTTTATAGTTTAATTTGATTGTGCATGTGTTTGAACTTTTCTATGCTTTCTGGGTGATATAATTTGAACTTTTCAGCTTAGAAATGGAAGGGGCCATGCCTTAAGGTGTAGCCACTATGTTCCTTCACCTTTCCCAGATGACACTTCTCTTCCTTGTGTTATATACTGCCACGGAAACAGGTTTGTCTTGGTCACTACAGATAGCGTAGTCCTATGCAATTCTTCATTTACATCATTTATTAATCTGAACAATATTTTCCTCATTTGTCCTTTTAATCAGAAGTGTCTTAGCATTTATGGCCAATCTGTTTTCTCTCTCCTGTATCTCTTGGGGTATGCCATGGTCCTTGAATAAATTCTTCTTGGGGTGGTCCGGAGTAAGGGTCAGCAAACACAAAAAAGAGTTGCCAGTAAAAGCTCCTTTCATCTAATTCTGTTTCCCAATTGGGCAAGAGAAATGGGAGATTGGGCGACAAGCTGTAGTTGCCAAGCCTTTTTTCTTGATGCACAACGTACTTCACTTTATTAGTTTTATTTTTGTTTCTTCTTTTTGGCTTTGGAAGTGTGCTCAGGTTCAAAATCCTTTGTGGACTTTCATCAATTTTGGGTTCTGTTTTGGATTTGTTCTTTTGGCCTGCCAGCTGCAGCTTAGAGCACTGGTTTTTAAGGATCTTTTCCCTTTCCTTTTGTATCCTTTTAGTGTACAACAAGAAAGAAATATGCAAATGAGAAACAGGTTAGATGGAGAGAAAGAGAGGGAGGAGAGAGAGGAATCTTCTGTGTCTTTGATTTGATTCTGATCAACCTATATGTGCTTAGTCCTTTCATGGAATACCAGATTTTTGGAGATATGCATGGCGTGATTATCACACCCCAACCTCATTGGCAAAACAACCCCAAAACCAATATCCTCCATAAACTCTTGTATCCACATAAGTTTACAAGTGGATTGAGCCATTTCACAATACTCAGATTCTACACTTAACTTGGCAACCACACTTTGTTTCTTACTCCTCCAAGACACTAAATTTCCAACGACAAATACACAATATCCTTAGTCTATTTCTTATCACTCGGGGACCCAACCCAGTTAGCATAAAAAAAAAAGCCTCTACTTGCATATGTCCATATCTGTATACAAGATACCCCTACCGTGTGCTCCTTTTAGATATTTCACAATCCGAATTAATGCATTCCAATGAGTAATAGTTGGAGTTTCTATAAATTGACTTACCACGCTCCCTTGGCTTACCATGCTCACCGGAATACTCGGACGTTTGACTACAAGATAATTCAGCTTACCAACCAACCTCTAGCATGGTTTTCAAATGTCTCCCTCACACCATCTACAAGCTTTTCATTAGGATATATCGGGGTGTCTCATGGTTTTGCTCCAAGCAAGTCAACCACATACTTTCTTTGTGACAAAGTATATTTTCCTTGGACCGGGACACTTCGATGACAAGAAATTACTTCAAACTACCCAAGTCCTTTATGTGAAACTTTGTCTGAAGACAAGTTTTGAGCACATCAATCCCATGTAAATCAGTGCATGTAATCACAATATCATCAACATAGACAATCAACATAACACAACCACTCGCATTATCACTTTGTTGAAAGAACACAATATTGTCATGCCTATTCTTTTGTAACCCAAACTCAATTACTACATCACTAAACCATTGAAATCAAGCACGAGGGACTATTTCAACCCATAAAATGACTTCCTGAGCTTTGGACACTTTAACCCCACTCCCCTTGTACAACAAACCTAGGAGTTTGCTCCATATATACCTCTTCCTGTAAATCAAGGTGAAGAAAAACATTTGTCACATCTAATTGATATAACGCTAGTTACTTGCATATAGAAGTCAAGTTGCTACGATAGAAGTCAATTTAGCAACATGAGAGAAGGTTTTTGTGTAATATGTGCCATACACTTGGGTTATAACCTTTAGCAACTAATCTAGCTTTCAATGGGGCAACAGTCTGTCAGGATTCATTTTTACTACATACACCCATTTACACCCAATACACCTACTGGCCTTCCTTCCTTCAGGAAATGAGACCAAGTCCTGAGTCTTATTAGCCTTAAGAGCCTTTATTTCTTCTTTTATAGCAGACTTCCAACCATGATGAGAAAAAGCTTCGGACACAATTTCTGGCGCGACAACAGAATTAAGACAGGCAATGAAGGAACGAGATGAAGTGGACAAATGTTCATAAGAGAAGAGGCCAGAATATTTGTTAGCGTTGTCACTCCGAAGGTTTTGAATAGGAACATTAAATGAGTGTTTAACTCAGCATAAAAAGAACAAACCATTTCAAACAATTCATCTCTGGACTTCATTAAATATAACCATGTACTCCTCTAATAATCATCAACAAATGTGTTAGAATTATTGAGGATCTTTCTAGGATATCATATGTCTAGAGGTCTTAATGTATCTTGTATAGTTACAAACATATATATACGTCTTTGCTTAACCAGTTTAGGTTATGGCTTCTCCATTCTCTTCTCCTCTTTCTCTCTTTTTTTTGATAAGTAAGATATTATATACCAAGAAGCGTCAAAACAAGTGACGTCTCCTCTTTCTCTACTTCTCAAACAACATGGGGTTAGAGCTTGCAAGGTCTTGGGTTCGAGTCGACTTGCTTGAATTTGTTACCCGAAATATTGCGAGTGCATTATGTCACTTTGTTTGGTTTGTCATGCCCTGTGAGGCATATTTGTTTGTCTCTCCACGTGTGGACGGGTCACACGTGATGGGGAGTGTTGAGTTTGATATACATTCTTGTCCCCTATGTAACACCTTAAGATTTTAGATGAGTTGGTAACTAAACATGGCATCAGAGGAGAGATCAACTCTAATCAAGAGATTCTCTTAATCTCTATGTGCCGGTAGAACGTAATCAATCTTTTTTCTTTTTTATTCTTTTCCTTTTTTCTTCTCTACAAGTACATGGCCTCATTATTCCGTGTATGTTATATTGGGTAATTGAAGTCTTAGTTGAGTCTAAAGTCGCCGGAGATCATGCAACATTGTTTGAAGGTTAGGAGCCCTGGAAGTGTGGCTCAATTGTGTGTGCGCCGAATGTCGGTGTTTTGAGCCTCAATTAGCGCGGGTAATCACTAAAACTCTAGATTCAGGCATGTTTTGCCCAATCCAAGGCCACAAAATGATTTAGCGCAAAGGGGTGACCTCATCTGGTTTGTCGCCATCGCTGAATCTCGCTAATAGGTTGCTAGAGTTATTGCCGGAGTTAGCCGAAAAATATTTTGGCCTGCACAGACAAGGTTGCTCGGACTATAGACTCCATATCCAAGGTTGGTTCTCTGGTCGGAGGAGTTTCAAGGTGTTTTTGGTAGTTTCTTGGGTTTTTCATTGTATTTTGTCCCGATTTCTTTTGTATTGCTTGTGTTTTGAGTCAAAATGTCGACTCCCAAGGATTTCAAAGGCAAAGATAGTAGTTTCTGAGATTATTTCAACGAGTACGAAGATTACGAACAATAAATTAATTGTGTAAAATTACTTAATGTGGCGACGGTTGATTGAAATGAGTTTAAAGGGGCAAAATAAGGAGGATCATTTTACAATAGTTTAGACAGATGATGCACGTGGGTCTGAGAGGATGCTAATTTGTATTGGGAGCTTATGAATTCCATGGAGGCAAAGATAACATGAACAGAGTGTATGACTTATCATGTGCTATGTTTTGCTAGGATCAATGAGATCGTAGTGTTGCACACTACTTTGTAGAGTACAAGACATTGGCAACTGAGTGGAGTTCCTTGCTTCCTTTACGACTAATATTGCTACGATGCAGAGACATAACGGGAGAGCAATTAATTATCCTTGGGTTTCTTGCTGGTTTGAGGTCCGTGGTTAGGGCTGCTCGCACACAGATTTTATCTAGCACGAGTAATTGCTCTCTTCAAGATTTGAATCCTCTGGGTTTGTGAGTTAGACATCCCACAACCAACAAGGATATGATAGTAGTGGCCATGGTGATTGTGGTGGTTGATCTACTAGTAGAGGTCGTGATGGCGGTCATTGATGGGCAGTGGTGGGGTTGGGACAGTAGAGAGGTTAAAAATTATCACTGTGGGGATACAAATCATATAATTCGTAATTGTTGGAAGCTGGCAAACCATTTGGAGATCGTTACGCCTCTGTTGCCTCTAACACTAACCTTCCCAACCTCCCCAACCTAATGAGGGTAAGATGGTACGGATGAGTGATGATGAGTTTGTGTGTTATACACAGTTTCAGGCTTCCTCCTCTTCTTCCGCAGTTGCTATTGTCTTCGAGACATAGTGCATGTGTCTCTTTCTCTCATTGTAAATGGGTGATCGACTCCGGTGCTTCTGATCATATGACTGGAGTCAGAGGTATCTTTTCTTTTTTCACTCGTGCCTTGGCATTACCAAGTTTTACCTTAGCTAATGAGTCTATTGCTTCGGTTCAGGGGCACGATCAAATTTTTCCCACATCATCTATTTCATTATCCTCATTGTCGTATATTCCTAGTTTTCCCTTTAATCTCTTGTCTAGTAGCAAGCTAACTCGTGATCATAATTGTGATGTTTCATTTTTTCAACTCACTGTGTCTTTCCAGGATCATGTGACGAAAAAGGTTATTAGTAGAGGGTAGGAGTCTGATGGACTTTATTTCTTTGAAGCTACATCTACACCTACACCTACTGCATTTCGAGTGTCTCTTTATCTCCGTTCCAAGTCCAATGTCGAGGGTCATCCGTCTATGTCGACTCTCAAGAAATTGTGTCCAGATGCCAAATTTCGAGTGTGACGCTTGTTAGTTTGCGAAGCATCATTGCATTTTGTATATTTTTTTTGATAAGTAAGATATCTATAAAGAAAAGCGTCAAAACAGGTGACGCATCCTTTGTATACTAGGAGTATACTCAACAAAAAAACTAGTCAATAGCTAAGCTATTCACAAAATTTCTACAAGAGTTACTAGCAAAAGAGGGATGCTCCACTTACTCCTTGAACAAAAAACACAGCAACTGAAGCAATGAGTTCTTCAAAAAAAAGGGATAGGTCTTTCCTCGTTCTCAAAAACCCTGCGGTTCCTCTCCTTCCAAGTAATCCAACACACTCCCAAGGGGGCTACCTCCTACGCCTTGTTTCTCCTTCTGCGTTTGTAAAGGGACCAGCAACAAAAAATATCTATAATTGAATTCGGCATCACCCAAGCATGACTAAACATATTTAGCACATAATTCCATAATTTCATAGCCATCGGGCAGTGCAACAACAAATGATTTACGCTTTCTCCATTATCCTTGCACAAAAAACACCAACCGATGTAAATCATATGACACTTCCGCAAATTATCACCTGTCAGAATAGCATCATTTGCAACCTCCCACGCAAAAAAAGCAACACGACTAGGGGCTTGAGATTTCCAAATAGTGCTCCAAGGAACTGAGGATTTTTTACAATTAGTCCCTTTCCACATAGCCTTGTCTGCTCTATTACCCCCAACCTAATGGGATTATAACCTGTCAAGAAAAAGAACGACTAGCTCAGTCTCCCAGTCTTGAAAATTTCCTCGAAAAGTTGGATTCCACACTGTCCTACTCTCTGGAACATGCAAAAAGGAGCTAACCAAAGCATCCTGATTAGTAGCTATGTCAAACAAAGCAGGAAAAGTCCTCCTTAACTCTTCATCCCCACACCAAATGTCTTTCCAAAATCTAACTGAGGAACCATTCCTAATCTCAAATCGAATATGCCTCTTAAATTCATCCCATCCTTTTCTAATGCTTTTCCAAACACCCACCCCATGAGAAATATAGATAGACTTTGGAAGCCAAAAAAGATCGCTCTCACCAAATTTACTCACCACCACTTTTTTTCAAAAAGAATCTCTATCGACCACAAATCTCCATAACCACTTCCCAAGCTAAGCCTCATTAAAAATCTTGAGGTTTTTAATATTGAAATCCCCATCCCTCTCAAGATTTTTAATGCCCAAACCCCCACCCCTCACATTGGAACAAACTTTATCCCAACGAACCAAGTGGAATTTCCTACTCTCTGCATTACCCTCCCACAGAAAATCTCTTTCCAACTTTCTAATCTCTTCCAAACTGAGGTAGGTTGAATGAAGAGCGACATATAATAAGTAGGTAAGCTAGCAAGGGTATTTTTCACAAGAATAAGTCTACCTCCTTTGGAGAACAACTATTACTTCCACCCTGCCAAGTGACACTCAAATCTCTCAATCACCGGGTTTCACATCGCTTTACTCTTGTGAGGAGCACTAATCGGTAAACCCAAGTAGGAAGCGGGGAGACGAGCCTCCTTACAACCAAAAAAAGAAGCAAGAGCACCAATATTTTCCACATTACCCACCGAAAAAATTTCACTCCTTGAAATGTTGATACTAAGCCTCGAAACCGCTTGATAAAATAGCAAAACTAACTGAAGATAACCCAATTGAGCAAAATCGGCCTCGCAGAAAACAACAGTGTCATCTGCAAACAGAAGGTGAGAGACCGTCAACTCTGTACCTCTTCCCCTTCCCCTCCCTATATTAAAGCCCCTAATGAAACCACCAAACTTTGTCAATCAATTAGCTCAAAGCCTCCATGATACGGATAATTAGGAAAGGAGATAAAGGGTCTTCTTGCCTCAAACCCCTCAAGCTCGCAAAAAATCCAGCGGGCTCCCCATTAACCATGACAGAAAAACGGACCGTAGAGATACAAAACTGAATCCATCTTTTCCATCTGGTATCGAATCCCATTCTATCCATCATATAGAGCAAAATCTCACAACTTACCCGATCATAAGCCTTTTCGATGTCTAACTTACACAACAACCCGGGATGGCCGCTTCTCAGTCTAGCATTGACTACTTCATTTGCAATGAATGACGTGTCCAAAATTTGACGCTCCCCCACAAAGGCATGCTGAGACTCGGAGATGATCTTGCTAATCACCTTTCTCAACTGGAGAAAAAGCACTTTCGCAAACAACTTGTACATACTCCCAATCAAGCTTATCGGTCTATAGACTTTATGTGAGATGCACCTTTCTTTTTAGGAATAAGAGTGATGAAGGAAGCATTAAAACATCTCTCAAAGCACATATAAGCATGGAAATAGTGGAACGCCTCCAAAATATCACACTTGACCACCTCCCAACAATGCTGAAAAAATTTCATTGAGAAACCATCCGGGCCCCGGAGCTTTATCTCCACTCATAGATCGAAGAGCTGCTACCACTTCCTAAGCATCTCTCCTTAAGTGTTGAAAACCTCCCCATCCAATTTAGGACGCCACTCCGTCTCGGAATACATACTTTGATAAAAATCCACAATACCCTTTTTTATATCCACTTCGTCCTCCAACAAAGATCCATTAACAGTGACTTTTCTGAACTGATTCACACTCTTATGAACCTTTGCCATCCTGTGAAAGAATTTAGTATTTTTATCTCCTTCTTTGAGCCAACCCTTGATTTTTGCTTCCAACTAATCTCTTCGCTAGTCAAAAGGCTCCCAACCTCCTTCCTAAGCTCTGTTCTCCGCAAATCCTCCTCCCTGTTTAAAGTGCCCGTGCCTTCCTTGTCATCTAGGAGCCTGATCTCATCCATCAACTTCTTAATTCTGATCTCAATCCTGCCAAACACTTCTTTATTCCACATCTTCAAATCCTCCTTTAACAATTTCAATTTCCTGGCCATTTTGAAGCACGGGTCACTAGCTATCTCATACGAAGACCATTTCCTTCTCACCCACTCCAAAAAGCTAGACTCCTTGAGCCACATATTTTCGAATCTAAAAGGGGACTTACCTTTGGAAAACTCGCCGCATTCCAGTAACAAAGGCACATGAGAGAAGACTCTGGGCAAACAACTCTGAACTGAATCTCTAAAACAATCCACTCACTCCAATGAAACTAGAAACCTGTCAATCCTCGAACACTGCTGAGCCTCAATGTTCCTGAACCACATAAATTTGCCACCTTCTAAAGGTAGATCCAACATCTTCATATCATTAATAAAGTCATTAAACTCCAACATGGCACGAGAAAAACCCCGGGAACCTGATCTCTCATGTGGAAAGCGACTGATGTTAAAATCTCCACCAATACACCATGGAACATTCCCCACATGCTTAACAGCAGCAAGCTCCTCCCACAACACTCTCTGGTCAGCCCTTGAACAAGGACCATACACTGCCAAAAATCGCCAAACCTTGTCATTGTCTACCCTGTTTAACAGACAAGAAATAGAGTGCAACCCCATGCTCGAGCCCATTCTCGTAAAAAATCTGATATCCCATATTACAAGAACCCCTCGAACCGCCCCTTCTGCGCCTAAGTGCTCCCAATCTGTCCACCGTCCCACCCAGATACTATTAATGATTCTACTATCCATAACTTCCATTTTTGTTTCTTGAAGACAAACTAAGTGCGGCTTCTACCTCCTCAAAGTTGCCTTGGGCATGCATCTTTTATTACAGTCATTTAGACCCCAGACATTCCAAGAAATAATGCAAATATTCATGATTAAACAATAAAACTCAAAACTGCCTATTGAGTTAACAAAATGTCCTTCTCCTTCTCCCCTCCCCCTCCTTAACCCCACGCCTCTCGAAATTCAGGTTACTACAAAGTTGTTTGAGTTCCCGTTTGCCCCTTTCCCGCCTCCTACTATTTTTCTTGTTGTTGCTGCCCCCGAAGATCTCCATTTCTTTTCAATTTCTAACAACTCCATACCCTGTCTTCAAAACCGGAATAGGACACCCCAAGGAATTTCCCGAAGGTTTTCGCCCTACGTTTCACCTTAACTGGCACATCTTCGTCCATTTATGAAATCGACATTGATTCTACCTTGAAAAATTCATCGGGCCGAACCATAGAAATCGGGGAGCAAACAATTGGACTCGATAGAGACTCGTTACTCTACACAGATAGAGCACACTCCAAATGGACATCAGAATTGAAGTCGTCTACCCAGTCCTCTCCAATTGTTCATCTTGCGACGACCTCTCTTCCTCCTCCATCGCGAAACCTTCTTCAACTCCTTTGACAAACACTAAAATCTGGACTCGCCTTTTGCGACTGTGTGCGACATGCCGCGTTCACATCTTTATCGCCAACCTTATCTTAGAATCCCGAGTTCTCGCTACTTGACTTATTCTGAGTAGACTCTGCCATATCTTCTTGAGCCCTAGAATTACCAAGCCCATCATCTCCAAACCTTCAAAGGCTTTTGGAGCCTTCACTGGGCTAACCCTAAAGGACAAGAGGAGCGGTCTAGAAATCTTTCCCCCCGTAGCTTCATGGGCTGACTCACCAGGCTTTGTACTATCTCCACCCTTCGAGCTTTGGGCTCCTTTATCAAGCTTCCTCCACATTGGGCCTCGACTTGGGCCACAGTTTGGTCCCGTCCTTTGGACTTTAGAATTCAGAAAATAATTCGACTTAGCCCTATGACGTCTTCCATCCGAAACGGCGTAGTCATGAGGTTTAAATTTGAATTTTGAATCTCTGCCAGCCCACGTGTTGCCATTAATACTTCTGTTACTAGAACCAACACGCCATCCAGATCTGCTCACGGGAATATCACGTGCGTTAGTATCACGCCTCCTCTTCTCAAACTTCCCACCCTGTTTCCGCCTCGCATCACTTCCTTAACCACCATGAGACCTCCTCCTCCAAGATCCTCAAAAGGATGTCGTCACCACCCAGACAATGACGTCGAAGATTTTCCCACCAATCCCAATTTGAATCGATGCGGCCCATGCGGGTATGTCTTCCGTGTAGTGGACCAGGATCCTCGCCCAACTCAGATTTTGCCTAAATTCCGTCTCCTCGTCTACGTTAACAAAACCTCCACAAGCATCACCAATTTCCCGGAAAACCCTCCTCCCCCAAAGATGCAACGGTAACCCTAAGGCCCTAATCCACGTCACTTCTGGTTTCCTGTCTTCGCAGTGGCATAAATCCACCGCATTCCACCGATCTAACCGTAGGGGTTTGCCGTCAAACACCCACTTGTTCTGCATCAAAATCAGACTAGCTTCGGCCTTAGAAGGGAACTCGAAAAGGAAAAATTTCCCACTCATCTCGATCGTCTACGTTAACAAAACCTCCACAAGCATCAATTTCCCGGAAAACCTTCCTCCCCTAAAGATGCAACGGTAACCCTAAGGTCCTAATCCACGTCTCACTTCTGGTTTCCTGTCTTCGCAATGGCATAAATGCACCACATTCCACCGATCTAACCGTAGGGGTTTGCCGTTAAACACCTACTTCTACATCAAAATCAGACTAGCTTCGGCCTTAGAAGGGAACTCGAAAGGGAAAAATTTCCCATTCATCTCACCTACTCTGACACCTCCAGCCACTATCCATCTTCGATCTACCCAATTGTGTATATCACTTCTCAAAGGGATAGGGAAATCGTGGTCCCCAACCCTCCCCACCAAACATCTCACCAAAAACACCAAGGCCTCAGCATAGGATTCTTCGTCGACTTGAAAATCCACCTCCGAGAGTCTATCAGACGCCTGACGCAAGAAACTAAGTCAGGCCAAGGGGGAATTTCTGCCTCTTCCTTATATGACTTCGGACAACTCTTCCTATAAGAGATCGAAGCACGACAAATTTTATTCTCTGCTACCAATACCCACCCTGCATCAGAACTAAATTCCAGCATACATTGAACCCGATCTCCCGGAGCCCTTAGCTGCTATTCTGATAATACCAGTAATTTATCTCCTTAGCCACCCTAACTTCTCGGAACTTAGCATGCATCTTCTTCCAGCAAGAGCCGATAATGGAAGAGAACTTCCCCATCCACTCACGAGCCCAAACGAACTCCATGGGAGATAGGAAAACCTCATAAGGTCTACCCTTGGATCTCTCCACCAACCAAAAATTCACCCTTACATCCTCCACGCACTTCACTACATCGATCGCCTTCAAATATGATTCTATCTTCCAGGATTCCCCACACCTTTGAATATTTTCCTTCAAATAATGTGTTTGCCTCAAGTTCTAGTTGCTAGTACCTCTCTTCACCCATTTCTGAACCCTTCACACTACTGCTTACTAGAAACATCACACTACGACGAGTCAGACACACCAAAAATGTCTGACCAAATTCCGGCTGACTCACCGGCAACGATGACCGGAGATTCAGCGATGGTGACCTCCTCCGGCAACGGGAAAGGTACCGCTGGACTCGCCTCGAGCCAGCGAACTAACCTGGAGGGCACGTGTCTCAAAAGGCTGACCGGAGGCGTACAAATCTAGAGAATACCCTCTCTCTATGGGCTGCGACTCGACTTCACCTCCGGCGGAGTGGCCTTCCCAGCTACGACGACCAACGAGGTGCCAACGAAGAGAACTAGAAGCCTCTACTTGAGTTGAACTACTGCAACTACTACCCGGCGCTGAAACTACTCAGCATGCGACTCAAACTCATTGAAAATTGCATTCACTTGACCACAATTCTAAAGGATATCTGACAAGCAGATATCCATGGATGGACATGTACAGACCCTGTGAGTTAGTTAGGATATTTTGTGGATGCCCTATTTGATGTAGTCCATTTGGACAGTTGGGGACCTAGTCCTACTGTCTCGAAGTTAGGTTATAGGTACTTTGTCACTTTTGTGGATGATCATTCTCGTGTTACTCGGATTTATTTAATGAAACATCGTTTCAAGTTGTTTGATATTTTTTATTTGCATTTTGTGCTGAAATCACCACTCAATTTGGTGTGTTTGTCAAACTTCTTCGCAGTGATAATGCACAAGAATATTATTCTATTGTTTACTCCAGCTTTATGGCAGGTCATGGTATGCTCCACAAGTCATCATGTACTGATACACCTCATCAAAATGATGTTGCTGAGAGAAAAAATCATCACCTACTAGTTGTTGCCTGCGCTCTTTCATTTCTGATTCATGTACCTAAAATATTTTGGCAGATGCCGTGTTAACTGTGTCATCTAATCAATCCTATTCCATCATTTGTGACAAGGAAAAATTCCTCATTGAGTCTTGTTTCCATCCGAGTCTCTATTCTCGGTGTCTCCGAAGATATTTAGGTGTGTTTGCTTTCTTTGTGATCATCGTTCTCATGTCACCAAGTTAGATCCTAAGGCACTCAGATGTATCTTTTTGTGTTATTCTCGTACTCAGAAAGGATATCGGTGTTTCTCTCCTTACTTGAATAGATATTTTGTTTGTGCTGATATTACTTTTTATGAGTCAGTTTCATTTTATCCCACATCTGATATCTCGCCGATTGGTGTGTTTTTGGAGATGACTTTCTTATATATCGAGTTGTGGAGTCCATGTCTTCCCCCATCCATCAAATACCTTGTCCTCCTATTCAGCAGGTAGGTCTACACCTGCCAAACATGCCCTCAAGGGAATTTGCCTTCTACTCCTCCTCGCTAGCTAGTCCTACCGTCGTCTAGTCCAGCTCCTGTTGAGCTACCTCCTGCTCTTGATATTCAGTTTGCCCTAAGAAAAGGTAAGCGTAGTTGTACTTTAGATCCCATCTCTAACTTTGTCAGCTATAACGACTTATCTACACAACTATGTGCATTTGTCAGTATTCTCGAGTCTTATCCTATTCCTAAGTATGTGTCGTAAGCATAAGCAGTGAGTCATATGGCTGGAAGGCAACCATGGAAGAAGAAATGAGTACCCTTTTAAACAATCAAACTTGGGATTTGGTTCCATTATCGTTGGGTGCAAGTGGGTATACATTGTTAAGGTTAATCCAAATGGTTCTTTGGCTCGCTTTAAGGCTCATTGATGTAAGAAATAATACCTCGCAAGTGCATGAGAATATCGGAGTATAGCTGCGCAAAGACAAGGGTCGAACCCCAGACACTTGAGTTTTGATTGAATTAAAATTAACTATTAATTAAACAATAAATAAAAACAATGATTTTGAGATTAAACTAAATTCACTAGAAAGTAAGAAAATAAACTAATTTAACAAAAGCATTAAATTGAGATAAATCTAGGTTTGAAAGGCCTAGGAATTGGGATTTACTCTATATATTGGTTTTATGCATTCTAGTTTATGTATTAGTTCAGTTCTAGGGTTCGTTTACAAAGATAAAGATTGGGACACTTTGGTCACAGTTTGCAATCTTAGTATCCCTAATTGTTAGACTTTCCTGATCCGTCTATATAACAAATAGGAACCCTTTAAACAATTAAGAACAATGAACCTAATTTCTATCTTAGCACGATTATGAATAAATAGGAATTACTATTCACAAAATATGGTAATTATATGACTTATGCACTTTGATCATGCAATTCATCGTATCCTGATAATCTAAACAATTGTAATTAGGTACACACAAGAACAACACGAAAAGATTCGATAAAAATACTTTTGTGAATAACTAAAACCAATGAATTGAATAGATATTATATTATGACATAAAACTGTGATATAGAGTTATCTCCAATTCCTAAATTATGAGGTTAGTTCCCCATCATTGATAATACAAAACCTTGAATCGTTCTTGAATTATTTTTTTTATAGACAAAGAAAAATTATTCAAGACGTCTCTCCCTAATTCTACCTTAAAAGGGATATATGTATAACCTATTAATGTACAACCACCAAGGGAAAAGGGATACAATAAAATAAAGCTGTCAAAAAGACTAAATAATAGGGCCGGCCTTCAAACAACACTGCCAAAACAGCTTTTCCATCGCTCATCTTGTTGGTAAGGGGTATGCTCAAACACATGGGGTAGATTATTTTAACACTTTTTCTCTGATTTCTTTACTTGTGTTAGAAGTATTGAGGGTTTATTTGGTATAAGGTATATGTTTGGGGGTCTTGATGTAAAATGTTTTATCACAAACATATATATACGTCTCTGCCTAACCGTAATTAGGTTACGGCTTCAACAATTCTCTTCAACTGTTTTCTTCTTCTTCTGTACAATCAACATGGTATTAGAGTAGGAATCCATATAATCTCCTGTGCTGATTGTTCTTCACAAATCCTTCCCTTTTCTTTTTTTTTCTTTCGTTTTTTGTTCGACATGGGTCTGCGCAGTCAGCCTTGCGCATGCGTTTGAGTCGCCGGAGGGGATGCGACGTCTTTTGAAGGATACATCATAGAGGGTTGGTGTCGCCCAGTCTAGGCGACCTTGTCTGTCCAGTAGCCGTCACCAGAAGTCGCCGGAAACCGTCTCACGCGCCAGCGCGTCACCGGAAAGTTCGCCGGAATTTTTTTCGGACTCAGTATAGACCTGGTCGCCTGAGTCTATCCTTGTCTCTTTGGTTCTGTTTGGTTGCTTGTTGGTTTTTCAATGTCGACATCAGGGGATACGGGGACTACGGACTCTAAAACCATGGTTTCTGAGGTTTTCTCCACTAGTACAAAGATTACGGACAAGAAATTAACAGGAAAGAATTATTTAATGTCGCGGCGGGTTGTGGAAATGAATTTAAAAGGGCAAAATAAGGAAGATCATTTCACCACAGTTAATTCTACTGATGTTGCTTGGGTCCGTGCCGATGCTGATTTGTATTGGAAGCTCATGAATTCCATGGATGATGAGACGGCTGAATTGGTAGCTCATACTTCCACTGTTCGTGATTTGTGGGAGTATTTAGCTGTGTTGTATGGGGGCAAGGATAACATGAATCGGATGTATGACTTGTCGTGTGCATAGTTATGAAAGGCGCTCGCCTTGGCCGCCTGAGGCAAGGTGAGGCCAGAGGCGAGGCCTTGCCGCCTCAAAGTTGGTCAGGCGAGGCGTTTCAGATAGGCAGAGAAGAGGCGGTCGCTTCTGTCGAGGCGGAGCAAGGCGAGAGGCGAGCTGAAGCGACGCCTTTGTGACAGCCCAAGAAGTTTACTATTTTTTTAATCAAAACGTCGTAGTATAGCGAGGGTAAAAAATAAAACCCTTTTTAAAGACCGGCGACTCAAACCGAAGCTCAAATCGCACACACAATTACCTGGAGAAAACCCTAAATGACGAAGAAGGCGAAAACGACAGCGACACCCTCTAGCTGCGACGACCCCTGCGAGCGAGAAGTCGATCCAAGTCGACGAAGATGAACATGTATTCTTCTCTCTCTCTCTCTCTCCAAGTCGACACCTCTTTCGTTTCTGTATTACATTTTTTTTTTCTCTTCTCTCGAACTCTTCTCTCTTCTCTTCCCAAGTCGACAGTCTCTTCTCTCTCACCAAAACGAAAAGATTCTTTTTTCTTTTTTTTCTCTTTTCTTTTATTCGTCTCTTTCTTATTCTATCTTTTTTCTTTTTCCTTTTTTCTTTTCCCTCTCACCAGTCTCAACCCTTTTTTTTATTTATTTTACTTTATTTTTCTTGAGTTTATTATGTTATTGTGTATAGCTTAATCAGTTTTTTTTTTCTCTTAACAGACTTAAAAAAAGTATAGTTACTCTGTTAGTTTAATCAGTTTTTTTTTTTACTTTTAAAAACTAAAAAAAAAGAGTATGGTTTATTTAGTTTTTTTTTTCTTTTTAATTTGTTTTCCACTCTGTTCTTTTTAAGTTCATCTTTTGCTATGGAATTGTAGGAGTTATTTTTTTGTTTAAAGTATAACTCCTAAGTTCATCTTTTGCTATGGAATTGTAGGTTTGAAAGTTGAATTTGTTGTTGTTGAATTATTGATATTATATGTGAACTTAATTTCATATATGATTCTCATTTATACATGTTTTGATATTTGTAACAACTAAATAAATAAATATATATACTATATTTCCTAATTTTTCGCCTTGCTCGCCTTTCGCCGCCGCCTCTCGCCTCGCCTCTCGCCTCAAAAAAGTGCCTCTCGCCCGCCTCTCGTCTCTCGCCTTTAATAACTATGGTCGTGTGCTATGTTTTGCCAGGATCAACAAGTTCGTAGTGTTACCCAGTATTTTGCAGACTATAAGAAATTGACGACTAAATAGAGTTCTTTGCTTCCTTTGAGTACATATGTTAGTACTATGCAGACACAACGAGAACATCTGATTATTCTTGGATTTTTAGCTAGTTTGAGATCCGAGTTCAGTACTGCTCGCTCTCAAATCTTATCGGGCACAAGTGTTGGCTCTCTTCAGGATGTGTTCTCTCGTGTGCTTCGGGCCTCTCTAGAGTTCTCTTCAGTTGGTCCCACTAGCAGTATTTGCGATTCCTCTGCACTTGTGAGTCAGACATCTTACCCTCATCGGGGTCAGGAGACTAGTGGTCGTGGTGATCGATCTTCTGGTAGAGGAGGTCGTGATGGTGGTCGTGGTGGCCGTGGTGGAGGTAGGGAGAGTAGAGAGGTTTGTACTTGTTATCACTGTGGGGATACGAATCATATGATTCGTAATTGTTGGAAGTTGCATGGTAAACCGTCTGGTGATCGATATGCCCATGTTGCCTCTAACACTGAGTCCGCCCCTACCCAAACCGTCTCAACCTAGTGAGGGTAAGGTCATACGGATGACTGAGGATGAGTTTGTAAGATATACCCAGTATCAAGCTTCTTCGTCTGCTTCTTCTACTGCTACTTTTGTCCAGACATGTATACCTACTGCGTGTGTTTCTTCCTCTACTTGTAAATGTGTTATTGATTCCGGTTCTTCTGACCATCTGAGTGGCAACAGAAGTACTTTTTCTTCATTCCTTCCATCTTTGACATTACCAAGTGTTACTGTAGCCAATGGGTCTACTGCTTCTGTTACGGGGCAGGGTGATATCTGTCTTCATTATCCACTGTGTTATACATTCCTGGTTTTCCGTTTAATTTATTGTCTATTAGTAAGTTTACCCATGATTGTAACTGTGATGTCTCATTTTTCCCACTCATTGCATCTTTCAGGATCGTGTGACGAAAATGATTATTGGTAGAGGGCAAGAGTCTAGAGAACTTTATTTCTTTGAGGCTTCATCTACACCAGTTGCGTGTTCGAGTGCCTCTTTGTCTCCGTTTCAAATCCACTGTCGTTTGGGTCATCCGTCTATGTCGAGTCTCAAGAAATTATGTCCAGATTTTTCATCTTTACCAGTTTTTGGATGTGATGCTTGTCAGTTTGCGAAGCATCATCGCATTTCTTATATTTCTAGGGTTAATAAACGGGCGCATGCCCCATTTGATGTAGTTCATTCGGATATTTGGGGACCTAGTCCTATTTTCTCAAAGTTAGGTTATAGGTATTTTGTTACTTTTGTGGATGATCATTCTCATGTTACTTGGATTTATTTAATGTGACATCGTTCTGAGTTATTTGATATTTTTTCAGCATTCTGTGCTGAAATTAAAACTCAATTTGGTGTGCCTATCAAACATCTTCATAGTGATAATGCTCAAGAATATTTCTCCACTGTTTACTCCAAATTTATGTTAGCTCATGGCATGCTCCACCAATCCTCTTGTACTTTGCTGAGAGAAAAAATCGTCACCTCCTCGAGGTTGCTCGTGCGCTTTTGTTTCAGATGCATGTTCCTAAACCTTTTTGGGCAGATGCTGTGTTAACAGCTTGCCATCTTATCAACCGTATGCCATCTTCTGTTCTTTCTGGAGCGATCCTTCATCAAGTCTTGTTTCCTTCGGAGTCTCTATTCCCGGTGTCTCCTAGGATATTCGGGTGCGTAGCCTTTGTTCGTGATCATCGTCCTAATGTCACCAAGTTAGATCCTAAGGCACTCAAATGTATCTTTTTGGGTTATTCTTGTACTCAGAAAGGATATCGATGCTTCTCTCCTGATTTGAATCGATATTTGGTTTTTGCTAATGTTTCTTTTCATGAGTCGGTGTCCTTTTATCCTACATCGGATATTCCACCTGTTGAGTTTGTTCCCGATGATGATTTTCTACTCTATCGGGTTGTGGAGTCCACTTCTTTCCCTATCCGTATTATACCTCATCCTCATATTCAACAGGTTTACACCCGACGCACGTGCTCTCAAGGGAATATGCCTCCTGCTCTTGCTCCTGCTGAGTCCGTCCTACCACCGTCGCCCGATCCTACTTCCGTAGAGGTACCTTCTGATCTTGATATTCCTGTTGCCCTTAGAAAAGGTAAACGTAGTTATACGTTACATCCTATTTCTAACTTTGTTAGTTATGATGGTTTGTCTCCTGATCTTTGTGCATTTGTTAGTGTCCTTGAGTCTCATTCTATTCCTAAGTCTGTGTCTGAAGCAGTGGGTCATCCTGGCTAGAAGGCAGCTATGGACGAAGAAATGACTACCCTTACGCATAATCAAACTTGGGATTTGGTTTCATTGCGATCATGTAAACATGCTATTGGGTGCAAGTGGGTCTATGCTGTTAAGGTCAACCCGGATGGTTCTTTGGCTCGCCTTAAGGCTCGCCTTATTACAAAGGGGTATGCTCAGACATATAGGGTTGATTATACGGACACTTTTTCTCCAGTTGCTAAGCTTGCCTCTGTTCGTTTACTTATCTCTCTTGCTGCCTCTTCTCATTGGCCTCTTTATCAACTGGATGTCAAAAATGCATTCCTTCATGGTGATTTACACGAAGAGGTTTACATGGAGCAACCTCCGGGGTTTGTTGCTCAGGGGGAGTCTGGGTTGGTTTGCAGACTAAAGCGGTCATTATACGGGTTAAAACAATCTCCGCGTGCGTGGTTTGGGAGATTTAGTGAGGTAGTGCTCGAGTTCGGGCTTATGAGATGTCAGAGTGATCACTCAGTATTCTATCAGTGCAGGGGTGAAGGAATCATTTTATTGGTTGTTTATGTGGATGATATTGTCATCACGGGAAGTGATAGTGCAAGTATTATTGCATTAAAAGGGTTCCTTCAGGAAAAGTTTTCAAACGAAGGATCTCGATAATTTGAGATACTTTCTAGGGATTGAGGTTGCTTGGTGCAAGCAAGGCATCTTCTTGTCCCAGAGAAAGTATGTGTGTGACTTGTTGAGTGAGGCAGGCATGTTGGGAGCGAAGCCTTCTGAGACTCCTATGGATCCGAATACGAAACTTACAGCTGAAGGGGGTGAAAGCTTTGCTGAACCAGAGAAGTATCGACGGCTTGTTGGGAAATTGAACTATCTTGCTGTGACGAGACCAGATATTGCATTTGCAGTTAATGTAGTAAGTCGGTTTATGTCCTATCCGCGGAGTACACATTAGGAGGCTGCTGTTAAGATTCTTCGGTATCTTAAGAGAGCTCCAGGGCTAGGCATACTATATCGAGATCATGGACATATGAGAGTAAAAGGGTTTGTTGATGCAGATTGGGCAGGATCCCCAGATAAGAGATCTACTTCTGGATATTGCGTGTTCGTTGGGGGTAACTTGGTTTCTTGGAAAAGAAAGAAACCATCGGTTGTGCCAAGATCATATGCTGAATCAGAATACAGGGCTATGGCTCATGCTACATGCGAGTTAGTGTGGATTCGTCAGTTACTTGGTGAGATCGGTATCGGGAATCCAATGCCTATGCAGTTGTGGTGTGATAACCAAGCAGCTATTCATATTGCATCTAATCCTGTGTTTCATGAACGAACAAAGCATATTTAGCTTGATTGTCACTTTGCTCGTGAGAAACTTCAAGAGAAAATAATTTCCACGAATTTTGTTCCGACTGGCGATCAACTAGCAGATATTTTCACAAAGTCTTTAAATGGCACAAGAATAAGATATATTTGTAACAAGCTGGGCATGCATAACATTTATGCTCCAGCTTGAGGGGGAGTGTTAGAAGTATTGAGGGTTTATTTGGTATAAGGTATATGTTTGGGGGTCTTGATGTAAAATGTTTTATCACAAACATATATATACGTCTCTGCCTAACCGTAATTAGGTTACGGCTTCAACAATTCTCTTCTACTGTTTTCTTCTTCTCCTATACAATCAACAACTTGCATTTGTTCTGCTTCATCTGCTTATCTCTATTAGCTTGATGTGAAGAATGCATTTGTTCATGGTGATTTACATGAAGAGGTTTAGATGGAGCAACCTCCGGGTTTGTTGCTTAGAGGGAGTCGGGGGAGTCTGGGTTGATTTGCAGATTAAAGCAATCGTTATATGGGTTAAAACAATTTCCACGTGCATGGTTTGGGAGATTTAGTGAGGTGGTGATCGAGTTTGGGCTTATGAGATGTCATAGTGATCACTCAGTATTTTATCAACAGAGTAGTGCATGCATTATTTTATTGGTTGTATATGTAGATGATTTTGTCATTACTATGAGTAACAATATAGGTATTAATGCATTAAAAGGGTTTCTTTATGAAAGGTTTCAAATGAAGGATCTTAGTAATTTGAGGTATTTTTTAGGGATTGAGGTTGCCCAATGCAAGCAAGGCATCTTCTTGTCCCAAAGAAATTATGTGTGTGACTTGTTGAGCGAGGCAAGCATGTTAAGGGCGAAACTTTCTGAGATTTCTATGGATCCGAGTACAAAACTTACAGCTGAAGGGGTGAGAAATTTGCTGAGCTAGAGACGTATCAGTGGCTTGTTGGCAAATTGAATTGTTTGCTTTAACAAGCCAAATATTGCATTTGTGATCAGTGTAGTAACTTAGTTTATGTCCTCTCCGGGGTGTACACATTGGGAGGCTGTTGGTAAGATTCTTCAGTATCTTAAGAGAGCTCCAGGACAAGGCATACTATATTGTGATCATGGGCGTATCAGAGCGGAGGGCTTGGCTGATGCTGATCCGACAGGATCTCCCTCAAATAGGAGGTCTACTACTGGATAGTGCATATTTATTGGGGGTAATTGGTTTCTTGGAAAAGTAAGAAACAGTCGGTTGTGTCAAGATCCATTGCTGAATTAGAAATTAGGGCTATTGCTCTTGCTACACGTGAGTTGGTGTGGATTCGTTAGCTTCTAAGTGAGATTAGCATTGAGAATCTAATGCGTATGTCATTGTGGTGTGATAACTAGGCACCTATTCACATTGCCTCAAACCCTGTGTTCCATGAGCAAACAAAACATAATGAGCTTGACTGCCATTTTGTTCGTGAGAAGCTTTAGGAAAAGATAATTGCTACAAGCTATGTTTCGACTAGGGATCAACTGGAAGTCCTTAAATGGCACCAGAATAGGTTATTTTTGTATCAAGCTGGCATGACAGGGAGTGTTAGAAGTATTGAGGGTCTTTCTAACATATTTTATGTCTAGGAGTCTTAATGTATCTCGTATGGTTACAAACATATATCTACGTCTTTGCCTAACCAGTTTTGGTTACGGCTTCTTCATTCTCTTCTTCTCTTTCTCTACTTCTCAAACAACAAAATATCTTCAGACCAGTTTTGGAGGGTTAGAGAATGATGCAACCCTAATATTGACTCCTAACTTTAGCCTCTAGGAGGATATGGGACACGATGGTGCTTAGCCAACTGATATGATAGACTGGATATAGATTCCAACGCATGAGTCATGACACCTCTTCATTACTACTACCAAGGAAGGATGACCATAACGACAATGCAGTTCAAAATGGGACAAAGTGCTTTGACGCCCAATTGATGCCACAGTAGTTGGACGAGTAGCAACAAGTTCATCAAGCAGATGCAGCTCATCAAATTCACTTCCTCTACCAATAATCTCCCATGTTGATGTTCAGGAAAATAACACTTTAAAGTCTTTGTAGTTTGATTAACGGACTTCAAGTTGAATGGAAACTTAGGTAAGTATAAAACAGATGATAATGACAAAGGGGTAACTGTGACCCAATATTGTGGAGGATGAACCATAGTAACCGTAGTATATTTATTCGATGACCTATTGATGGATAAAAAGTTAAACCTCGCAAGTGCACGAATCAATTGTAATAGAGTTATGCAACTACAAGGGTCAAACCCACAGGGACTAGTGTCTTGATTCAATTAAATTCAACTATTCTAGCAAAACAGTAAATTAAAGCAATGATTTTTGAAGTAATTAAATTAAAATAAATAATAAGAAGCAAGAGATTTACCAAGTAAATAATTGCGGTTAATTGGGAAAAGTCAATGTTTGGAAGGCCGAGGAAATGGGATTTACCAATTATCTAAATTTCATGTCTTTTTGTCAAAAGTATCAATTCTATGTTAGCACGAGGAAATGGGATCTACATACAACAATTAGAAACCCATAAGCACGTGAGACCGCGAAGAACCAAAATCCTATGTTAGCACGGATCATAAATCAATTGGATTTCGTCTACCTAAAAGATGGCAATATGTATGGCTTATGAATTTTGGTTGTTCAGTTCATCATACCTGGATAAATCTAGACATGTATAGATACATCTCACATAAATAATTAGAAAAGATTCGATCAAGAACAATTTGAAAAGAAAAATTATATTGACATGATTGGAAGAATTAAATCAAGACATAAAACTTTGGTAAAAGGTTTCCTCCAATTTCTAGAAGATGAGGTTTAGTTCCTCATGATTTTCATTACAAAGCCTTGAAATTGTTCTTGAATAATTTCTTCTTTTACTTGGAAAGCAATGGAGAGAAAGGCATGTGAAGTGCCAAACCTGAATCTAACCTAAAAAGGTTATATTTATACCCTACTTTGTACAACAATCAAGGGAAAAGTAGTACAATACATTAAAACACCTAAAAAGGCCCAAAAACTTGCATGTAAACTCCCTAGCGGGGCCAAATCACATCCCAGCGCATCAACCTATGAAAAGTGGCTCAAGAATCGATGCATCGCGCCCTAGCGTGCGCTCTAGTGCTCAATTTTCTTGAAAACGTGCCTCAGCGCCTCAGTATTGCGCTAAGGCGCTACTATTCAGTCAGCCCCTTGTAGTTGCAGCTTTGGATAGTTTTCACTTTGCACCCCCAATTTGGCATCTTTAACTTTTTCTTCACTCTTTTCGAGGTGAGTTAACTTGAAGTGACTTGATTTAATTGGAGTTTTCTTGAGTTGACTTCCATCCTTATCATGCTTCTAGAAACTTGAGCCATCCACCATATATATATATATATATATATATATATATATATATATATATTTTGATAAGTAATAGTATATATAAACAAAGCGTCAAATCAGGTGACGCGTCCTTGTACACAGGAAGTATACAAGACAAAAGAACAAAAACATATAAAACTATCCACCATTTCTATATAGATTGATCTAAGCTCAACTCCATATCCGTAAAGCCGAGAGTTAGGAAAACATCCTTCTTGACTTGATCAACGTCCGACTCTATATTGTCAAAAATCCTTCTGTTCCTCTCCTTCCAAATGCTCCACCATATTGCCAAAGGGACAATCTCCCAAAGGAGTTTCTTTTTCTGCACTTATAAAAAGACCAACCACCAAGCAGCTCTAAAACCGACCTAGGCAAAACCCATGAGATGCCAACAAAATGAAAAAAAGAATTCCATAATTCCTTCGCAACAGAACAGTGCAAAAGTAAGTGGTTAACAGTCTCCTCCTCCTTTTTGCACATGAAACACCAATTGACGTAGATCCTCCTCCTAGCTCTCAAGTTTTCCCCTGTCAAGATAGCCTCCCTCAAAGCCTCCCACGTAAAAAACGCCACTCTACTAGGGGCTTTTGTATTCCAAATAGCCTTCCAAGGAAAGGGCTTTCTAACACCACCATTTAACACCGAATAATATGCCTTAACCGAGAATCTCCCGTTCTTTGTACCCTCTCATAAAACTATGTCTTCCTGCTCACCTTGCCTCTGAAAACAGTAAAGCATCTCGAAAAGCTGAACGACCTGTCCAACTTCCCAATCTTGTCGATCTCTACAAAAAATAGTGGCGTGTACCCTCCTTGACATTTACATAAGAAATACTCTGTTGAAAAACTTCTTGTCCTTGTCTGTATCACTTAGCATTGAAAGTAGGTAGAAACTTACTGATGTCGTTCCTCTGCATCCTGTGTAGTGGATGTAGGGCAGATGCAAATGAGGCTGCTGTAATTCTTCTACCTTCAAATATTACTGTGTTCACCCTTGATTTTTCGGGTTCTGGCTTATCCGATGGTGATTACGTAAGCCTTGGTTGGCATGAGGTGTGTGTTCCCATTTTCTCTTCTATCTTTATCCTTATTGTGGTTTCTTTGAAGTTTATTAATTTTTCTTTATTGGTATGCCAGAAAGATGACCTCAAGGTTGTGGTATCTTATCTAAGAAGCAATGAGCAAATATCATGCATAGGTCTTTGGGGGCGGTCTATGGGTGCCGTAACAAGGTATTCTGTATTTTATTCCACTCACTTTGTATATTTTAAACCAAATTTTAATTTTTGATTCAGTGTGGAATATCCAGTACAAGAACTGAAAGGTTTAATGGAATAAGTGCCTTGATTTTATATGATGTAATGCAGCCTGCTCTATGGCGCAGAAGACCCTTCAATAGCTGGAATGGTGTTGGATAGTGCCTTCTCAAACTTATTTAAGCTAATGATGGAACTTGTTGATGTGTACAAAATCCGTCTTCCTAAATTCACGGCAAGGGTTTTTAACTCCGCATGTGCTTTTTTGCGCATGTATATATGTATGTGTGTGTGTTTGTTTGTTTAAATATATGTTAAAATAAATGGATAGACGTGCTATTTCTTTGATGCTATTTGGCATGCCAATAGATTGGATATTGATTCGAGTACAATCCTATTAGTAAGATATGGTAAGGTTCTTTCAGCTTGTCACTCGAACAGTGATCGAGATTCATAAATCCATAAGCTTAAAATAGTGCATTAAGTTTCTATGCATCTGTAATAACTTTGGGACCATATTTTTTGTATTCTTTGAGGTTTGGTTCAAACTAGGAAACATGCTCAAGGGAAAACAACTTGAAAGTAAAGAGAACAAACCTAAAACTTTAGGGAAATGACTTGAGGATTTGAGCTGTGCAAGTCATTCAAAGCTTGAGAAAATTTTCATGCTCATTTTTGACCTGTCAGTCAAATACCATACGCAAAAGATTTTCGCTGAAAATGATTTCCACGAAAATGTTCCGGAATCAAATTTGGAAGTTTTCTCCAAAGCATGTAGAGACTAGAATACAATTTTCTTACCAAGTGATCATTTTTAATTACTCATATATATGCTTTAAAGTTTGAAAGTGTTCGAGTGTGAGAGGTGGTGGCCTTGGCATCAAAAGTTTGAGAGTGGTCAATACTGCCTTGTTGGGCAAATGACTTTGGAGATATTTGGTAGATAGGAATGCTCTATAGAGGAGAAGGGTAGGCATTTGTGGTTCCCAAAGGAGGTTGTTTCCTCTTATGGAGTGGGCTGTGGAGAGAGATTCGCAAAGGGTGGGATCATTTCCGGCGCAACATTTCTTTTGAGATTGGAAGCGGGTCTTGAGTTAGGTTTTGGAAGGATAAGTGGTGCAGTGACGGGGAGTGATGGAGAGATTTCCCTTTTCTCTTCAACATTGCTCTTGATAAGGAGGAGTTGGTGAGTTCTGTGGTGACGATAGGTGGGGGAGCAATCTCTTGGAACCCACTTTCCGTTGTAACTTACAAGACTGGGAGGTGAGTTCTTTCTGCCTTCTCCTTGGGAAGATCCATCGTCTTCCATTTCCCGGCTCTATGGAGGACAGTGTCATTTGGAAAGGAGTGAAGAACAAGAGGTTCACTGTTAAGTCGTTCTATCATATTTTGTCATCCAAGGATAGGGCTGTTTTCCCATGGAAAACTGTGTGGAAATCGAAGGCCCCTCTTAGAGTAGCTTTTTTGGCTTGGGAACCAGCTTACGGGGCCATTTTAACGGGGGATAATTTACGCCGTCGGAATCTGATCTATGTGAATTGGTGTTATATGTGTAAAAGGGACGAGGAGAGCGTGGATCATTTGATGCTCCATTGTCCTGTGGCTAGGGACCTTTGGAATTTCATTTTTAATTTATTCAAGGTCTCCTGGGTCTTGCCTAGATCAATCAAGGACCTGTTTCTCTGTTGGTCCCTTTACAGAAGGAGGAGAAAAAGCTGTGTGTGGGACACAGCACTGCTAGGTGTTTGCTGGACAATCTGGTGCGAGAGAAATAGGAGGGTTTTTGAGAATGTTCTTTGAAAGAGTACCCGCTTAACTTTCTCTTCTTCTGGTGTTTGGAGAAGCTTCCTTCTTCAGCTCATCCTTTAGTCGATTTTGTGGATAATATTGCTATTAATTAAGTTTTTTGGTCTGTGCATACTCCTAGTGTACAGGATGCGTCACCTGTTTTTACGCCGTTTTTATACTATCTTTTACTTATCAAAGAAAAAAATTTGTTGACATAGAAAAAGTGAAATACCTCCATTATGTCACCCTTAAGCACCTCTCAACAATGCTAAAAAATTCCTATCCTCCTGCTTTAGAGATTTAAAGTCCACCACATCCAACTTAAACCGCCAATCGCTATTATTAGAATGAAGTCGTTGATAAAACCCCGCTATCCCTTCCTTTATATCTGTCATGTCTTCCAACGAAACGATATTAAAGACTCAAGCTCAAGCTCGGCTTATATTATTATTTTTTATCTATGTCAGATTTGGCTCGGTTGGGCTTGAATGTAAAAGTGCCCAGCTCGAGCTTGCTGAAGCTCAAGCTCAGCTCAAAATATTTGTAAAATTTTTAATCAGCGAAAAATTATTCAAATGCATAACAAGAAGGTTAGCAGTAGTAGAACAACAGAATAGCAGAACCATTAGACATAGATTAATAAGAAAACAGCAAGAAAGAGGAGAGCGTTTGATAATGTGGAAGGTTCCATAGCCTGCTTGAAAGATGTTGTGCTGCGTCAATTGGTTTTTTGGTGTGCAAGGGCCGACTCCCATGTCCTTTCTGTGAACGCTAATTTTGTAGATTTTGTGAATAACATTTCTTTGGATAGTTAGTCTCTTTTGTTTGTATACCTCTAGTGTACAAAGGACGTGTCACCTGCTTTGACGCTTTTCTTCTTATTTATATATACCTTATCAAAAAAAAAAAAAAACAGCAAGAAAGAGAGAACTATAGAATTATCGAAGGCATGCTAAAACAAAGAATCACGAGGAACTTAAAATTAATTATTTAATACTATAAGCAAGTTATTTCGCCTCGAAAAATTGAAATCATAAATCTAACAAAACTTGAGTTTTAAATTAAAATATCAACATCCCAATCATTAAAATTTCAAAACAAAGGTAAGAATCCTTCATCAGTGCATAATTACTTTTAATCTACTAAGCTTTAAATCCTCTCCTTGCTTAAGCACCAACTAGTTCAAAACCACTACTTGTGTAGACTCCTCATCTATTCAAGAAAGGAATGTAATGGAGGTAAAGGAAGTGTTTGATTTTGGAATGATTTTTGCAATCAATTAAAATATTCTTTAAAAATCAGGGGATACATTCTGTACCATATACACATTTTCTTAACCTTCGGCATTATGAGCCGAGCCGAGCCTTGTGAGCCGAGCCCAATTCGAGCTCGGCTCGTTAAACGTACATGCTCGCAAGCCTATTGGGCCGACCTAATGATGTTCAGATTTGGTCTCATTTGGAAAATGAGTCTGATCCTAGGTTTGAATTTGGCTCATTTTTTAGACGGACTTGAGTTGAATATGAGTAGCTTGCCTCAGTTTTACACAAGACAGTACACAGGACCCTCCTTGGTATACAGTCCACGTGAGTCTCACCGAGCCCACCCATTGGCAGGGTCAACTAACAATATGCCAACGCTTAATCCCCATTGGTGGGGTCCACTAACAATGAAGGGCCATGCTCGAATCTATGTGATCGCGCTCCTGGGTATGTATGTATGTATATACTTAGCTATTGTCCTAGAGTAATATACGATCAATAAAACAAGAGTGCCATTTCTTCCTTGGTTTCCTCCCCCGTCTCTCTCTCTCTCTCTCAACCTTCTCTTCTGCGCTATCTCACTTTCTTTCTTTCTCTAATTTGAATATTATCTACATGGTATCAAAACTCTGGTCAGAAAGGGGCTCGTGTCATCCTGCGTGCATTTATTACCAGTAGTATTGTGGGTGCAAATGTTGGTATACTGTTTGGCTTGTGATGTCAAGGTGCGGCATCCTTGTTTATCTCTCCGGGCATGAGTGGGTCAAAGGGGAGTATTAAGTTTGATAGACATTGTTGGCGCGTTCCCCCGTTCTTTTCATAGAACCCTCAGTAACAGATTCTCCAACGCTTAGTTCCTATTCCCTCCCGTGTCTCTGTCTAGTTCCTCTCATCCCTATATTGCATATCTTGATTCTATGGTCTCTCCCAAACTGTTGAAGCTTTATTACGTGGTGTTGTAAGCCCACTATGAAAGAGGAATTGAAGGCTCATCAAGCTAATGTGACTTGGGACTAGGTTTTATTTCCTATAAGTAAGAAGATTATAGGTACTTTCCATTCCTCTAGACCCCTTGGTCATTTGGTTTAAATTTTGTATGCAAAGATATGGAAATTTTGAAATAACTATGTCAATTACAAAGGTTATAGATTAATGTTCAAGGTTAATGGAAGATACGACATTCTTCAATATGCGTCCTCAATAGTTCCTCCATTGATGTTGTTAATAAAGAATGAGATTATTTGCTTTTGTAATGGTTTAATACTGTTCAGCAATGTTAGTATATTCTTCTGAGAAAATTGACCTCTTTCTGCTCCGTTCAGGTTAAGGTGGCTCTGCAGTATATGCGACGAATAATTCAGAAGAAGGCAAAATTTGATATTATGGACCTTAATCCGTTGCAGGTTTGTCAGTGTTACTGTTAATGAGATCTTGAGGAGATACATTTAGGAGTTCCATCCGATGTTTGGTATAATTTTCTCAGTTGAGGAAAATAATACATATTATAAACTTTCTGATTAGGCTTAGCCAATCAGGAACACTCTTTCTTAATTTATTCTTACAACATATTTCGATTTTTTTGGCACTGTAGGTTTCACCCAAGACATTTATTCCTGCACTATTTGGACATGCTAAAGATGACAAGTTTATTCAGCCGCACCACTCAGACCTCATCTTTAGTTCGTACTCGGTATTAAACCTCGTGAAGTATCTTATGGTGAACTATGCTGGTAATATGTTGTCAAATAGCTAACATGTTTCAGATTCTTTGCAGGGGGATAAAAATATAATAAAATTTGATGGTGATCACAACTCCTCTCGACCCCAGTTTTTTTATGATTCAGTATCCATTTTCTTCTACAATGTCCTTCACCCTCCTCAAGTACCATCTGGTTATTCAAGTAAACTTGAGAAATATTATGATTTGGGAGAATTGAAACTTGCTGCTGGTATGGATGAGGTGATTTTTTTTTTCGTTGTCTTATTGTTTTGGTAGTTTATACTGCCTTAAAAGGAGTTCATAGCAGTAGGAGTTCATAGCAGTTCTTGACATATTCAATAAAATCAGATTGATTAGTTTGATCGTGTATTAAGTGTTAAGATATACTCTTTCCTTGAATTTAGGTTCATTTCTTAATGGTCACAGTGCCTCGACTTCCCTATTTTGGTCACTGAACTTGACTTTAGGCCTCTCTCTTAGTCCCAGGCATGAAATTTGTTAGTATTTCCACTTGTCAATAAGGGTGAAATGGAGGAGGTGCTATCTGATTGGGCCTTGTGCAAATTAGCATTTACTAGAGGGATGGTCATGTCAATTCGTACCCAAATTATATGTAAACGTAACTTGAATAATATTACTGTTGATTTACATAAAATTAATAGAACAGAAAATAAAATTATCTCTTCTATTTTCCGTTGCCCCCACCTATGTTCCACTTCGCCAATCAAACTTATTCTGCTTCTCCGATCAAACCCAGTAGTGACATCACCAATCCAATCAAATGCGACACTTTCATGGTTGATTCAGAGAGAGTTTGAGAAATTAAGATCAATGCACAAAGTGTAGGATCATGAATGGAAATTGGAGATCAGACTGGAGGAAGATCGCCGTCAGTATGAAGATTTGCTGGTGAAACCTCCATTTTCACTATTGCCATGGTCAGTTTTGTCTGCTACTTGCTTCTAGGATTCATGTTCTCCAATCTCATCAACACCCGATCAAAGATTCATCTTCTCCTCGCTTCTAGAAATGAGATGATACCAACCGCGTCATTTAAATCAAATATAAACACAAAACTTATCAGAAGTCAGAGGAGGGACCAACGATATGGCTTAAATTGAAGTTCAAGGACCAAAATAGGTAAATGTAAAGTTCGATGACCATTATAGGAAGTGGGCCTAAGTTCAAGGACCAAATTATCTATTAATCCTAATTAAACATCTAAATGGAAGATCTTAGTGTGGCCTATTAAGAAGCACGAACTGTTCATTTTGTTCTTACTGATTCTTTTGTGAACATTGATATACTATATGTTCTGTCTCTATTTTCAGAGTATATTATATGAGATACTAGCTGGGCAAACTTTGGGTACTGATGCAGCTAGCACGTCATCTGCCACACCAAGTCTTTTGACCACAAAATCTATTGGTGACTTTCTTCCTGAAATCGCACCAGTTATAAGTGTAATTCTGCTGGCCTTGATTATCCTAATCATGATTCCATTATAAATTCAAATGGCGTTCTCTTGTTAAACTGTTTTAATGGGTACAGAATTCACTGGTACATCAAACAAATGCAGTTAATGATGATGAATTATTAGAATTGCAGGTAATTTTAGCTTTATTAATACTTCAAAATTTAGATATTCTAAAATTTAATGGTTTATCATTATTTGGTCAATTTCCAGAATGGAAGCATGTTTGGAATTGGTTTCCAGTTTTACGTTGTGGTCAAATTCATAATGATCTTGCTTTCCAAATTGATTTATCAGGATAAGCCAAATGGCCAGAACGAGGACTGCTACTCACATACAAGCTCAAACAGAGAGAGTTGGGGAAGATGTTCATCATTGGGCAGCGATACTGAACCTTTGGCAGATTGCACCACGTCTAACAACGGTCATCTGGTCACTCTCTCTCTCTCTCTCTCTCCCCCCTGTGTTTTCAAATATGTGCACTAGTTGTTCTCTCTTTTTAAACAATTCCATAAGACTTCACATTCTACCTTGTTTGGCTGAAACACGTGAACAAGTGAGGTTAATATTGGGTGAGGGCTGGATGAAATTTGCGTCATGACTTATGATAAAAGAAGAAATTTTATTGATAAAAAAGAAATCAGATAATACAAACGGACTAGGAGTCTAGGAATCCACAAAAGGAAAGACCGGTAAATGGATGGCCAAAAGTAAACAACCCAGGGCATGATATCAGCCAAAACAGCCTTCCACTCCCTACATAAATCTGAAATTGACCAAACGAACAGGTGGGGAAAAAGACCAAAGGGACAAACAACCCTGTGTAAGACATCTGCCGAAGCATACTTCCACTCCCTGCATAAATCCAGAATATCAACTCTCGGAAAGTGCCCGTTGTAGAAGCTTATGAGGAAGACCAAGGAACAATTGCGAAAAAGATCAAAGGAAAACAACTCAGGGCAAGACATCCACCCAAAACAACCTTCCACTCTCTACTTAAATCGGGGATATTGATTCCCGTAAATTACCCATTGCCACATAATGAAAGCTTGAGATGCCTTTTTGAAGCTTTTCTTTTTTTTTTCCTTTTCGGTCGCGCCCGGGGGTGGGGGGGTTTGTGGGTGAGTGAGGGAGGAAGAGGAAGAGGTGGACGAATCTCAGCATCCTATCCTAGCAAAACCCAGAGCTGATAGATCATTGGTGATTTGGTGTTTCATTTTTCATTTAAAGTGACGCCGAAAGTAAATTGTGTGATATTAGTTGCTTGATGATTGCTTTCAAATATGTTTACATGTAACCTGCCCAAAACATAAAAGAAAAGAAAACCTTACATTCTGTAATTGCATGGCCCTTTTTATGTCTTTAGTTACTTCTGCATTTCTTGACAAATTATTGTGCTTATCTCCAACTCTAGACGACGCTTAAGGTGCTTGCAACCCCTCTTCGAAGCATTCAACACACACCAGTGGACATAGTGAAAGAGGAAAAGAAGGCAAAAAAGATCAAAGCGGCAACAGTTGCAACGAAAGCCAAACGAGAAACAGTTGTGAAGAAAACAGGACGCGAAAAATTTGAAAAACTAGAAGCCCTTAGCCAGCGACTGCGTCTTTGTATTCTGCAACGAGTTAAGCATAAGAGAAATCATTCATCCTGAACATTTGTAACATAGGGGAAAGAAGTATTATTTGTAACTATAATAATTGCCATTTTCATTGTTTAATTCAATCATTTAGCCATACAGGGCATTTTTATATCATTTAGCGCACTGTGGCGGCAAAACTTAAGTAGCTATTTTCATCTCCTAATGTCTTCCTTTCTACATGTAAATGAAAATCTGGCCAAGTTAATTACAATAATAATGTGCGTGGGCAATCCTGGGGTGTGGCGCAGCGGTGGCAGCAAACTGTGTGTCGACGGCTTTCTTTTCTCAGATTAACTTCAGGACCTGAACTGTTGGAGGCTTCTCAGATTTCAGGACCTGAACTGTTGGTGGAGGGCATTTACTTATGATTCACCGGAGATTGAAGATATCAAGGAGTAGGCAGGATAGATGACCAGAGAAGTGGTTTGTCACTGTTTCGAGGCTTATTTGGGAAGAGCTCCTTTTGCATATCACCAACTATTGTACTTGTGCTGGCAGAAATGAGAAAAATCAATCTGTAATCATTATGCATACCCTCGCCTTGTTACAAGCTGCTAAGAGATTCATACCAGGTATCTTTTTTATCAAACTCACACCTCAAGCTGTCACAGAGAGCAATATGAGCTAGTTGACTTTGCTTTCTAAAGCATCATATGGATCATTGGACATGGCTGGAGCAGCCATTTGTATTGAGGACTTAGATCTGCATAACCTCTTGTTTTGGATATCTTATTGAGATGGCATCAAACATTCAAGTGTGCATGGGACCACATAGCAAACACCAACTACTAACTGTTGCAGTACCGGTAAATCTTGCATCTCAACAGGTTCAGAAATCTCGTTACTAGTGTCTTGAGTCTTATACATGTTTTAATATAAATACTGTTGACCTAATGATAAAAATATATTTCCAGAAACTACACGTACAAACAAAAGTTAAAAGTACTCGAATGCAATAACATGTGATACATCAAACTGCAGATTGCTGCTAGAAAACTTTTTCTGACTAATCTTCATTGTCAGTTGACATCCCTGCTGAATGATCAAACTGCTTTCTGGTCTGGAAAACTGAATTTGGCTGCTGGTAAGGTGGCCTTAAGTTTGAATCTAGTGTCTTGTGCGAAAGCCCCATCTCTAGTTCAGAGTATGCAACAGCAATGCTCACTCGCGGCTTCTTCACTGACCTCTCACATTTTGGGCTCACATCTGGGGAACTCAAGTGACAATCAGAGTCCGGTGTCAATGGCTCATGACGAGAAGAGAGTGATCCATTACCAGAAATGCTCTCCACTGTTATATGTTCCTTGACACGCTTGTCCAGTAGTGGAGGAGATGCAGTTGGTGGCTCAGTTTCATAGTTAGCTTCTGGACAATAACCACCTGAGTCGGGCACTTCTGAAAGTACACCACTGAGTCTCTGTTGCTCTTCAATTATCTTCTTCAAATACTTGCCTTGGGCTTCTATCCGTAACTGAAGCTGTCTTTGTACCTGCCATATTTCTTCGTAAGGAACTCCATTCAAAACCATCTCAGTAAAGAATAATGCTCAACATACTTCCTAGACACATCTAATAACAAGTTTGAGGAGCTTCAGTCCCTTTCTCATCTTCTTAGTGCTAGTGTAAACTAGGCAATCCAAAATAGAATTACGAGAACAACATTAAGCTATATGAACAAAAACGTGGAAATGTACTAGCAAACAGTGATGGTTCAATTAGTTATTGGATCTTGCTAACATGTGTCCTCAATGAACAAACTTTAAGCATCTAATTTTGGAAATTTCTTGCTTTGAGATTTTTACTTTAACGGCACTTTACATGGAAAAATGAATTAAAAGCATGATGCAGTCCATAAAAGGGTCAAGGAAAACTAAACTTAAGGGTGCAAGAGGATCCAAAATTTTCTCCTAGTTCAAACCAGTGCTTGGTTAAGTCCTTTATCAGTCAATTTATTCGAGTAATAGTCTTATTATGGGGTATTATTAAATTACAGTTAGTTTTAATCTTATTTTTAGAGTTTACGGTATTTTGGTATTTAAGTAATAGTCTTATTATAGGGTATTATGATATTTAGTTGAGTCCATATGCTCTCTTAAGTTACCAACTCATCAGCTGCCCCTCATGTGTGATCCATCCACACGTGGAGCGATAAACAAACATGCCTCAGGGCATCACAAACCAAACAACCAACTCATCAGCTTAAGCTGCCCCTCATGTGTGACCCGTCCACGCGTGAAGCAATAAACAAACATGCCTCAGGACATCACAAAGGCATCACAAACCAAACAGAGTGCCAACACATGAACTCACAATACTTCGGATAACAAATGCAAGTGGGTGACTTGAACCCAAGACGACGTCAAATCAAAGCTCTAATAACATGTTAAGTTACCAACTCATCTAAAAGCTTAAGCTGTTAGAGAAGGGCCCAACAATGTATTTCAAGCCTAACATCCTCATAGAATTTATGTTTAGGAATTCAAATCCTTTTGGGTTAAGGATTAGTATTAGAATTTATGTTTAGGAATTCAAATCCTTTTGGGTTAAGGATTAGTATTAGCCAATATATAAGTCCATAGTACATTCAATTCAAGAGAAATAGCGACAGATTAATAAAAAGAGTTTTCGGCAATTATAAGCTTTGCTTTCTCGATATGTGTGATGCAATTTCCTTGGGTGTAACCCTAGGCGTGATGCCTAAGGTTGCCCTGGTGTGAACCAGGCTTTCCCTTCTTTTTTCCTTGCTGTTCTCCCCCGGATTCAGCAATCTTGCACCTCTTAAATTCTTCTTTCACAAGCCTAAATTACCCGAAACCCTTAACCCTTTATTCTACCTATTAAATAAATCCCTAAATATGGCTTTCTTTAGGTTCTTTCCCGCTGCGATCTTCATCAACTTTGGCCCAACCTTTGTAGGCTAGGCGTACCCAAGCTTGTCCTGCATTAAACCAATTCAAAACAAGGGAGTTTAAAGTGTGCTGTCTGGGACGTTGTAGCTGTTCTATTTATTCCCCCCCCCCCCTTTTGATCAATCTTTGTCGTTTTTGGAAATGTATTACAGCCTGACTGCCTGCACACTCAAGGCGATGATCTTTTCTCAACTCAGACTTTTCCAATGTCCAGACTTAGCCTAAGGATACAAGAGGCAATCCTCCGATTCTTACAGCCATAGTATTAAAGGCGACCGCCTGTCACGCTTGAGGTAAGATGAGGCGGGAGGCGAGGTGTTACTGCCTTGAAGAAGGCCACGCCAGGCAGATTCTCGAAGGCGAGGTTGAGGCATACGCCTTCCTTGACTTGGCGCACGGCGGGAGGCTGGTGAGGAGTCGTCTTGACGAAAAGGCCAAAAGGGGTTGTTTTTCTTAACCAAATGACACTGTTTAAGAAAAGTAGAAAAAGAAAAACCTTTCTGACTTCAACTCGACTCAAACGCGAAAAGAAATGAACAGTGAGAACAAACCCCAGATACGACAAACCCTAGGCGTGACCATCCCTACCGGCGACCATCCCTACCGGCAATGACGAAGGAATCCTTGGCGGTGACGACGACCAGCAGCCACCCCACCCCTGCGACGTGAGTCAGGTACGTACTGCTCTCTCTCGCGTCATGTCTCGCCACTTTGTTTTCTTTTTCTTTTCTTTTTCACTTTTTTCTTTTAGATTATCTCTCGCCTTGGGTATTATAAATTTTCAATTTCTAGTTGTTTTCCTTTTTTGTTTCTTCTTTTAACTTTTTTTTTTTTTGGAGAGTATACTTTTGTTTTTATTCTACTTCTTTTTTCCTTCTTTTTACTCTGTTTTACTTTGTTTAGTCTATTTTAATTCTACTCCCTCCGTCCCGGATAAATGTTCCTACTTTCTATTTTGAAATGTCTCAACTAATGTTCCTAAACACTTTTGATCTACCTATTCTCTACCATTCTTCCTAATATACCCTTAAAGTTTCATTTAATATAACACATCTCAAATAAACCCAATTATTTAGAATTGTTGAACTCAATTAATGTTCATGGGTATTATGGTCAGAACACATTTTACAGCACATCATTAATTATATTTCTTAATTCCTGTATTTTATCCACTAAGAACATTTATCCGGGACGGAGGGAGTAGTTCTTTTTTTCCTTCTTTTTTTATTTTGGATAGAATGACTGATTATACTCTGTTTTTTTCCTTCTTTTCTTCTTTTTTTCCTTCTCATTTATATATGCTTTGGAATTTGTTATAGTAAAATAAGTACTCCCTTCGTTCCAGGCAAAGAACCCACTATACTATTTTAGAATGTTCCACTTGAAAAGTCCACTATAAAAAAATATGCATATAATCTCCACAAAACTTTCAATTTTACCCTCCACATGTGGTACAAACATATTAACTATGCTAAAATATTTTTGTAATTAGAACCAACTTCAATACTATTTATATATCCCTTAATTATTAGACTTTTCAAACGTGGACTCTTTGGGTGGAATGGAGGGAGTAATATATATGTATTATTTTTCCTAATTTATCGTCTTTCGATCGCCCACCTCTCGCTTCCGCCTTTAATAACTATGCTTACAGCAATATGGGAACCTCTTCCCCTCGGCTCTATTCTACAAGAAATTGTAGTTTCCGTTGGAGCACGTTTTTGCCCTAAGTACACCATTGCTAGATTCAAATTTTAACAGGTTGCAGATTGTCTTGGAAGTTGGAACCGAGTTACCTTTTCAATCTATATTGGAGTTTGTGATTTTGAGACGAAAACCCTTATGAGAGAGAGAGAGAGAGAGAGAGAGAGAGAGAGGGATATGGTCATAAGGGATGATTAAATTTGCTTCAATAGTGCTTCATTCCTCAAACCACTACATACTTTGGCCTAACCACATCAAGATAAACTTTAGGGTAAAATATGGTGAACCCCCTTGTGGTTTCGCTGCTTTGGCGATGAGCTCCATGTCCTAATCTGTGGCACCTCCCCTTGATAGTAAAATGTAAAAGGTGCTCCTTGCATCTTAAACGTTGGTGAACAAAGTAGCATGATGTGACCATCATGTGTACTATAAGATGACAAAAATGCCCTTATATTTTCATATTATATTTGAGCTTGAGACACCCTTGGGATAAAAAACTCGTATTAATTTTAATTATTATAAAATAATATTTAATTTTAATTTTTGTATCCAGATGTCCCCTCTCTCTTTTGCTGCTGCAATAGTCTCCAATATCACACAATTCCCTCCTCGTCGGCGCCACTATCAGCTCCATCAAACTCCACGAGGTTGACCGGCCAGGTTGAGAGGGAATATGAGTTTGCAGGGGTCACTGTGCATGCTTAAGAGGAGCCAACGCCATGCCGCTACTACTTTTAACTACGTGTAACTCTTTCCCATTGCTTCCAATCCACCTTCACTCTTGCTACTCTAATAAGCTTTTCTTTCTTTCCAAGTCTATTTTTCCTTTGATGGTACCAGGTTGTCTTCCCCATTCCAAGTTCAGTAGCGCATCGACAACCTTGTTCGGGACAACATAGCAACATGACAATGAAGACAGATATGACATTGATGGCTTATAAAATTAAACAATTTTGGTTCATTTTATACTCCAAAATTCAAAACAAATCCGGCAAAAGTTGACTTGAATTTTGAGTGTTCATTGCTTATTGGAATGACAATATGAAGTTATTTGCTTGACTAATAAGCTCCATTGATCAAAAAAAAGCTCCATTGATCAATTTTATGCTTGGGGTTGCGGTCTTTTCTACGAGTTTTGTGTGTTGTTGATGAGATAGTCGATTTGGTTTGATTGGGCATATGAGTACGCGGTTAGGAAGTGAAGTTGGTGGTGGCGGCAATGTGCAGAGAGAGAGGTGTGATCTACTGCTGCGCTGGCCAGAGATTGAGAAGAACAATGTGTTGTACTAGGTTACAAGAGATTAAAATAACTTTAAACCCTGTAATTCATAATTTTGGATGGGGGAGAGAATCATTTTTTAATCTGGTAGGAGATTTTTCGATGTGGTCAGTAGCTTGGAGAACAATCAGGTTTGGTTTTCTTGGAGAGAAGCAGAGGCAAAGTTCATGTAGCTGTCTTCTCTGTAGACGAACTGTTATGGGTTTGCGAATGGATGGAGAAAGCCTCGTTTTATCAGGGTCTGTTCTGGAAGAAACGATCGGAAAAGTGGCGCGAGGTTTTGCTATCGAAGGAAAGGAACAGTTATGGTTTATTCCTCAAGATTTCGGTTCAAGGATGAGGTAGTCCTTCTTCGATCTTCATCCCGGAGGTGGTGCCGGATTTAGGTTGGGATATGGTGGCTACTAAGATCAGGAGATTTTCTTTGAAGTTTCCGGTTGTTCGGCCAGAACCTACAAGGAGGCAGCGGATATCCCTCCCTAGCCGAACCTAGAGATTAAGACATCAGCGAACTTTGGCGATCCTCAAGTTGATTTCATAGTGGATCTGAACTCCTGTCTCGAAAATTTAAAATTTTTGGATAGATGTTTGGTTGGAAGAGTGGGACTCCAGATCAACCTTTTCCTCTCAAGTCGGAATTGCAAAAATGAGCTAATCTTCATTGGAGGACAGCAGGTGGGGTTAGTGTTCTTGACTTGAGTGGGAAATACTTCCTCTTTGTATTTCCTTCCAAAGAAGAAGCCCGGAGGATTCTGGAAAAAAAGCAGTGGATGTTCAATCAAAGTCCTCTGTTTTTGGAGCTTTGGAATCCAGTGGGCTGCTGCTACCGTGAAGATCGCAAACCCAAGGAGATTTGGATTAAGGCTTTGGGCCTTCTGCTACACTTATGGAGCAAGTCAGTTTTTAGGGAAATAGGGAAGAGATGCAGAGGTTTTGTGTTGCTGGATGAAGCTACGGAACATAAATTGGATCTGAGATGGGCTCGAATTTTAGTCCGGGATCAAGATGACATGCCGGCTTGTGTTCGGATTGGGGTGGGTGGCCGAATATACGTTGTGCCAATTTGGGCCGAGTCTGCCACTTTGTGTCGGTCATGGCGGGCGGACGGTCGGTGGAGGGAGTGATGTAGTTAGGAAAGAGACGATGGCGTGTGACAAACAGGTGGGAGACATTGTCGTACATCATCAGAGGAATGGTACGGCCCAGTCTGATTTTAGCTGGAAAAAATTCAAAGCTGATAAGGACAAAAGGGGGACTGCTGGAGTTTCAAATTTTCAAATCTATTCAAAGGAACGCCGCCGTTCGAAGTAGGGTTCTCTTTGATTCTGGTTTGGGCCGCAACAGAAGGTTTGGGCAGTCTAGAAGTGGGTTTGGGCTGGGGCGTGGCCCAATCAAGTTAAGGAAAGCAAGCAAGAAAGTTTAGGTTCCTTGCAAGACCAAATGCTACGGCCCAAAAAGTCACGGGGGGCAGGATCAATAGCCCATTTCAGTCGGCCTTTAAGGCGGATCCTAACGGCGATTTGGAGTCGTGATCTGGTTATGACGAAGAAAACAACAGAATCTGTAAAGGATCCGATAGAACCTATGGAGCGATGCCACTCGCGCGCAGGTGTTGCAAACGAGGAAGGGATGAGCCCTAGTTCTGGACTGTCGACGAAAGGGGCGAAGGCTGACTTGAGCCCGAGGGTCGAAGTTCAAAGTGGGTCGATTGTAGATGGAGTTTCAGTGGCGGATTCGAAGGAAGTGGAGCCTAGAGTGAGGTCTCTCTTCCTTTGTGTGTTTGGATTTCTGAATAGGAGGAGGGCCATCCAAAACCAATCGTTTGCACTCCAATTTCGGTGCTTCGTCCAGAAGATATTTGTGAATATGATTCGCTATTAGTTTCGGCTACTCAAAAGGAATTTTTGATGTGGGTGTGAAGGAGAGCTAAACGCTTTGGCAGAGTTTTGGGAGTATCATGCTCAGGCTTTGAAGACAAGATTATGGCTTTGCTGCTAGATATTGCGAAGAAATGGAGATCTTCAGAGGCTAATAGTAGTAAGAAACGCAACAATACCAGGGAGGGGTAAGAGAGAGTTGAAACAACTGTGTAGTAGCTTGAATTTTAAGCAGGGTGGGAGGAAAGAAGGGGAAGGGAGAAGACACAGATCTCAGGTGTAATTGTTTACTCATGCAACTAAGAATTATTTCTTGGAATATGTGGGGACTTAATAACGAAAGAAAGCGAGAGACTATTAAGGCTACTCTTAGAAGATGAAAACATCATGTTGTGTGCTTTCAAGAGACAAAAATGGGAAGCATTGACAGAAAGGTAGTGAATAACATAGGGGGAGGGAGATGGTTTGATTGGGAATTTTAAGGGGCGACTGGCAGCTAGAGGGATTCTAGTCATGTGGGATAGAAGGATAGTTACGAGGTTGGATGTGGAGATAGGGTTATTCTTTGTTTCATGTTTATTGAAGACGGTAGAGATGGGAAAATTTGGTTTTTTTCAGGGATCTATAGTCCGCACACAAATCAGATTCGCCATGGTTTGTGGGTGGAAAATTGAGGACGATTAGATCGAGATGGAATGTCCCTTGGTGTATTGGGGGCGATTTCAATGTTGTTAGACCTCCAAGAGAACGGTCGGGATCCCGGAGTTACACCCGGGCTATGACGGAGTTTAACGAATTTATCAATGATTTGGAGTTAATGGACATTCATCTCTCGGGAGGAGAATTTACGTGGGGTTCAGACATGGAGACAGAAACCAATTTTCTAGACTTGATAGGTTTCTTATTTCTGGAACTTCCTTTTTCTGAAGAGGAAGTAGTGGCGGCTCTACACAGCATGAGTGGAGATAAAGCCCCAGGTCCGGATGGTTACTCAATGGCGTTTTTCTCGAGTTGTTAGGAGGTGCTTAAAGAAGATGTTACAGAGGTGTTCCAATTTTTCCTTGTCTCTATGCAGTTTGAGAAGAGCTTCAACGCTTCGTTCATTGCTTTAATTCCAAAAAAGTCCGAAGCCGGTGATTTGAAGGACTTTAGACCTATAAGTTTGATTGGAGGCATATATAAGTTGATTGCAAAAGTTCTTTCATCGAGGTTGAAAAAGGTTAAGGGGAAGATAATTTCGGAGTCCCAGCACGCTTTTGTGGGGAAATGTCAAATTATTGACGCTTCTTTCATTGCCAATGAAGCGGAGGACGCAAGATTGCGAAGTGATCCATGGTCTTCTATGCAAGTTAGACATCGAGAAGAGGGATTTCCTGCTTTACATGATGGAGAGGATGGGCTTTGGAGAGAAATGGAGGAAGTGGATTTATTTTTGCATCTCATCGGTCTGCTTTTCGGTGTTAGTTAACGGAGAGTCTTCCGATTTTTTTGCTAGCAAGAGGGGCTTGCGACAAGGAAATCCTCTCTGTTTCTTTTCATTATCATTATGGAGGCGTTGAGTTGTTTTCTTGACAAGGCGGTTCAAGATGGTTTTATTCGTGGTTGGTTTCACAGCCTTGCAGGGATATAGAGGTAGAGATCATGTTTCTCATCTTTTATTCCCGGATGACACTTTGATTTTGTGTGATGCTGAGGCGTCGCAGTTGGTGTACCTCCGCCTCGTTCTCTTGTTCTTTCAGATAGATGGTGTCGGATTACGGGTTAATATTGCAAAGAGCGAAATTATTCCGGTTCGCCAAGTGACAAATATTGCAAGCCTCAGCTATTTCGTGTAAGACTTTTAATCTTCCTACTTTATATTTGTGTCTCTCGATTGATGCTCCTTATAAAAACAAAGCAATGTGAAATCCGGTTATTGAGAGATTTGATCGGCGCTTGGCGGGATGGAAGAGGCAATAGTTATCTAAGGCAGGAAGGCTTACTTTAGTCAAAAGTACACTCTCAAGTTTACCTACTTATTATATGTCAGTTTTTGTGATTCCTGCCTCCATTAGCGCTAGAATTGAGAAACTGGAGTGGGAATTTTTGTGGGAAGGGCTGGGAGAGGAGCGTAAATATCATTTGATCAAGTGGGACAGGGTGTGTTACAATATAGAGGGTGGATTAGCAATCAAGAAAATGAGAACGTTCAACGCCCTTTTGGGTAAATGGCTATGGTGATTCATGGTTGACTATAACGGGTTACGGAGGAAAGTGGTGGCTTGCAAATATGGAGAGGGGCGAACATATGTGGTCTCCAAATCTAACCATCACTCAGCATGGATATGGGATTTGGAAGGGCATTTGCAAGGGAAACATTCTTTTGGGATAGGGAATGGATCAAAAGTAAGATTTTGGAAGGATAGGTGGTGCGGAAATCTGGAGTTATGGAGAACCTTTCCTATGTTATACAACTTAGCAGTGGATAAAGAGTGCCTTGTCAGCTCAGTTCTTCAGGTGGACGAAGGAAAAGTGGTTTGGAACACAATCTTACGAAGAAATTTACAAGACTGGGAATTGGAGAGTTGTGCTCCTTTTTTTTGCTCTCTTATACTCACATAAGATAGATAGACAGTAGAAGGAGCGACAGTGTGTGGTGGGAAGCGACTAGCAACAAAATTTTCTCGGTTAAATCTTATTTCAGTATTTTGGCCCGGAGGGGTGAGCGTTCCTTTTCGTGGAAGACAATCTGAAAATCACCTAGCAGAGTAGCTTTTTTGTTTGGGAGGCTAGCCTTGAAAGTATTCTCACCGAAGATAATTTACGAAGGCGGGGAAAAGTTTATGTTGAGTGGTGTTTCTTGTGCAAGGAAAGTAGGGAAAGCGTAAACCATTTGCTTCTTCATTGTCCTGTGACGTGACCTTGTGGAATTTAATCTTGGGGATGTTTGGAATTTCTTGGGCGATGCCCACTTCGGTTAGAGATCTTCTCTTGAGTTGGTCAATGTTACGGAGAAGAAAAAGTCCAATTTGGGAGACAGCGCCTTTGGGAGTTCGCTGGTGTCTTTGGAAGGAAAGGAATAGAAGGGCATTTGATAATGCAGAAGGGTCTTTGGATCAGCTGAAAACAAGTCTCCTTCGCACTCTTTCTCATTGGTGTTCGGAGATTACGGATAGCTCTACCCCTTCTAGTGATTCTTTTGTTGATTTTGTAAATAGCTTCAACCTCGAGCAGGTCGGGTTGAGTATACACCTAGTGTACAAATGATGTGTCAAATGTTTTGATGCTTGAGTTAATATATTCTTACTTATCAAAAAAAAAAAAAATCATAATTTTGACACAACCCTTTGATACTAAATTTCTGAAGCTGATTTATGTGTGGGCTTTTGGTCATTTCATACGCCTCCATTACTCCATAATAAGAAGAACAAGACTATGGGGCGATCTCCAAAAGGCAATAACCACGGGGCGGGGGGGTGGTTTCTTCATATTCTCCCCCACGTTTTATGAGGTTGTAGATTTAGTCTTGCAAAGGAGTTCCTTTTTCATTTTTGATCGGCCTTTTTGAGTCAAAATAAAATTACATACCATGAGAACTAGAAACATTCTGGTTGTGAGGAGCAACAGTTGTTCCTGGCAACATAACGAGGGCTATAACTATTAGTGATAGCGCGCTAGGTGGAGTGACAATTGGTGATGGTGGCTTTAGAAGTAGAGAAATAGGACTGGAGATGAAAGAGAACTAAAAGAAAGACGTGTGTGAGTGAGTGAGTGAGTGCCCGTCTCATCTGAAGTTTCTTCAATGGCGGGTGAGGCCAGAAGAAAGGTGCAGCTGGAGTATTCATGCAAAATACTTCTGATTTATCAACGAGTTAACTTGGTCATATGAGCCAAAACACTTAACGCTGATTACACGCCAACATTCATTGTCAAATCAGCACCTTCTGATCAAGTTTGCAATAGCTCTAATCATTTGGACCTGATGAACCGAAATGCAAATCAATCCAAACAAGGTTGACCCGAATAGGAAGTCCAATGGGACAGTAACCAGAGCGGGGAAAGGTGTGAAAGGCTAAAGCCTATAGACAACAAGATGCTAATGACCTGTTTCATGGTTAGCCCTAGTTTCAGCCTAGCTTTTCATATAAGTGGTCATCCTAACGGCCACTTCATCTCTGTGTCTTTGTCACGACACTCTAAATGACAAGAACCTGATCTCCCCTTTATGAACCACAATCTCAGTCATGTTAACCTAGCCAGAAAAACTACCTAATGAGCTCCAGACACACCATTCTGGGCATAAATAAACTCATGGATACTTTACACACACTTGTCCTCCACCAACTACAATATCCTGAAAGCTACAAAAGTCAAGGCACATCTACTAACAAATGTACTCAGATGTTTTGTCAGAATTTGGCAGTACTTGATACATGAAGCCATCTTTGGTGAAGAGAGTGTACATGTTAACTTGGTCTGCTATAATGTGTTAAAACAGAAGTCCATGCTCTATCGCACACTCAGCTTATAGGTTAAATAGTGCATTTTAACTTGAAAAGGACATGCTACACTTCTCAAAGTTCTGATCTATCATGAGTGAGACCTATGGGCCCACGTTGAGCTTTTTCTTTTGTTCATGCTCCATATCTAGTAATTTAAGTTGTTCTCTGTAACATGGACTCTCCATTTTGGCCGGGAAACCCGCGCAGACGCGACATGATCCTGACAAGGGTGTGGGATCTGGGTCGGACATGGCATGAAGCACCCCAGACTCAGCAGTTCCATCTTGACACAGAGAAAGAAGAGACGAGGAGAGATAGGATCGCCAGAGAGAGAAAGATGGAAGGCCCAAACCTGTAGGAGCATTGGCTACTTCGAGTGCAGATCTGAGAGAGGATGTGGTAATACAAAGAGAGAAAATGAGGGAGAGAGAGTTTGTGAGTATGTTAGGTAAAGTAATGGGTACGGGCTGTATCATACAGCTGTAATCACTTATAGTATATTGAAGGGAATAAAGTTGGAAAATGCTTGCGCAACTGGCAATGTATACAAGCCGAAAATGTATACAGACCATCTACCGACGTGCTTTACAGGTTGTACTATGTATACATTTTCGGTAAGTGTAGTATTGCTCAAAATTAATATCAAATAAACCTTTGAGTTTACTCCATTACTATTCTCCAGTAGTGCTTTTCTTAAAAGAAAAGCATAAATAAATAATTCAATACCTCTAACCTTCTAAATTTCAAATTAATCTTTTAAAATACAAAAAAAACAAATTACTCGTACTTGTACTCCAAACTTTTATAATTATTAAATACATGTAATTTTATTGGGATGACTTAAATTAGCAATGTTTTAAACTGGATATGCATAAGCATGTATTTGGACATATCCATGTGCCGAACCAGTGTCCAGATTTTGGACCTTTTTTTCAGCCGAGTCCAAGGATCCTAAGATTTATAGTTTTAACGCATCCTATGTCCGGATCCACACCCGCATCCGACACCCACACCCAAGTCCATGTAACTTAGCCGACACCAAGCAACATGAATTCATCAAAAGCTTCAAGAAAACTTGTAACAGAAGGCCTACCTCTAATTGCTCATGTAGTCGCTTCTGCACCTCCATCTGCAGCTTAAGTGCTTCAGTAATTTGCATCCCACTGCAGAAAGAAAATATCACACTTGCTGAGCCAATTACGACTGTATAATGAACAGAATAACCGAACTATCAGATGACACTCATCAAGTTATCATGATTAAAATCAGATTCTATAGTCCAAGCTCCCTCTTAAGCAAGAGTACTTTGACACTTCACAGCAATCCAGTTTGAAGTATTTGGATTAATAGGTATACATGTGACATTCAATTGACCTACAAGTTTATCTCTCCTATATCTTTAATGGCCTAACTCACTTGTTCTTTCGTCAGTTCCCTCTAGCGGGTTTCATTTGGAAAGTCGGGGTTCCTTTCAAGTTTAAGGCTTTTAGGACATGAATGACCTGCGGAAGGATCATAGGCCTTGTAAAGCTTTTTCCCCAGATATACAAGTTCTTTGCAGGCAATCACCTATTTTTGCATTGTCCGTTTGCTTGGCAGATTTGATGTGGATTGGGGTTCTAAAAGAAATGTGGTTTCGCCACCCTCAATTGCAGATATGCTTCTTGCCTTCCACCATGGTTTTGGTCATGATAAGCGGAAACTAATTTGGGATGTGTCACCTGGTTAAGGATAAGATGATGTCTTTGGCTTCTTGATGGCATTCAGTTATGGGTTCTTTGCAGGGAGTCGCTTTATCTGATTTGTGCAGTCATAGAAAAGCGTATATTGCAAGGAATGGATACAAAAAGAAAGTCATTCTTTTCCAACCAAATCCTCATACTTCCATCTTTATGGCTCGCGTTGGATTGCAATGTTTTATGACTTGTTTAGCTATTTTCCTTCACTTGATCTTTCCCTATTTCTCAACTCCACTCAACTCAGCCTTTGTCACAGTTACTTGGGATTTGGCTACATAAATCCTTCTTCACCATTGTCTGAGCAAAGCAAGTTTACCACTCAGACCCACACTCACTCGTATACATTCTTCCCTCTTTCTAGTCAATAAAATTTCTTTGTTTATCAAAAACAAAAAAATAACAAAAAAGAACAAAAATAAAAACAGAAAAACAAAATTGCCATTCAGTACTAGAATACAAAGAGAAGGAATTACTTACGATGATCCATCCAAACTGGACAGCATATCACCAGATTCTTTTGGGTCAAATGTTTTACCTTGCATTGAAAAGTTGAGGTAATCAGTACACTTCCTTTTTGAAGGAGTGCCCACTTATGGCATTTTTAACAATAGGGAAAGAAGTTTGCCAATTCATGAAAGAACGAAATATCATTGCAGTTGTCTGTGTTCCATGGTAAAAGAGAAGTATGGAGAAAATTTGTCAAAATTTACCTTCAGGCGAGGAGTCAGGGAGGTACTTTGCAAGTCGATATTTCTGCATAAAAGCAGAAGTGGAACACCAAAGAGGAAACATTTTAAAGGAAATATAGTACCTCAAAGGAAGATCACTGAGTGAAAAACTTACTTATTTATTATATATATACCTGCAAATGGCTTTTGACATGGTAAATTGTTAAACCTTGGACGCCCATGACTCTAAGGACACCTTTTGGAGTAGCCCCTGAGGAGGAAATGTAGTCTTACTATACTTCTTGAAAATGCATGATTCCACATTACTTTCTCAACTGAGCCATCCAATAACAAGAAAGCAACTTTGGAGAAATTGATCTTCTACGTTTGATTCATACTAAATTCTTTACCAGTTTTCTTTCACACAAATAACTTATGTTACTTTTATAAAGTAGCATGAAGGTACCACTTAATACACATCGACAAATTTATTTGAACTCTCCAACAGTTCTCTTAAGTTACACGTCCTGGCAGTAAATTGCCCAAACAATTTTGATATAAATGCTTTAAAATATTTGGTCTCCCATTTCATATATGGTCCCCTTAGGGACTTTTCATGCCATCGGCAATATACCATGTGCTTTCTTCATTTGGGGTGGCTTATAAATCTCCCTTAAATTCAAGTTAGAATAAGGCGTAGGTGTCGTCGCATCGCCAATTTCTGTCTCTGAAGTTGATTTCTTGAGTGACCATTTTAGGAAAATCAGACTTTTTTATGAGAACCCCTGCGATTTCTGAACCTTCTTAGCATATCAATATGGGTTTGGTCTCCAGGTCATGCAGATCTATGGTCAAATTTTCAGTAAATTTGGATGTCCAAGTCACCACAGGGAACATTGTCGGGGTGGGCCCAGCAAGGTGGCAAATAGATGGGTTGTTCAAATTTTAACTCGTCTTTGGCCCAGGCAGGTTCCTTCAGTTATTTGTTGGGCATCGCATGAACAGTTTTATTAGACTAGCTCGACCCGGCTTGGATGCAAACAAGTATCTTCCACAGATCCCACAACAGTTGATGAGAAAATAAATAATCGGGAGGATGCAAATCCAACTCGTGAGATCCGGTGCATATCAGCGACCTAGTCCTTCGCATCGCGACATATGAGTTGACACGTCTTATGCTGCAACCTAAAGCCAGCGGCAACAAAAAGAGACATGCAGGAGTTCCTGTCATCTACTCCGAGCAAAAACACCGAGCTTAGAAGCTCCACTGATCAGGAATGGGTCTGTCCTATGAATTTTAGGGTTGCGCTAAAGGTACAAGTGGACTTGAAGCCTTTGCACGAAGATCTTAGCCAATCATCGCACCAAAGGTCTCGTTCAAGAGGCAGATGCTGGTGCTATATTGAATATCCTGGAAAATGACAATGGTGATAGGCTTCCAAAGGATAGAGTTTGTAAGGATTCTTCCTGACAACCTCGACACCCTTTAACGAGTGTGATCTTGAGGTGGATCAGTAAAAGCTCCCTTCAATCCAAATCTGGTGGCTAATGATTTTGTTGTCTCTGACATTGGAGTTTGTTCCCGGTGGCCTTTCTCATGGTTCTAGCCATTCTTTGGGATGAGGATGGCTAGTCAGACTATGAAAAGAAGAAGGATCTCCTTATTCAACAGCTTAGTTGTTTTTCGACTAGGATGGTGACTGAGGGGTTATAGTTCATGGAGAGGTCAGAGGAGAAAGATCTTATTGCTAAACAGAGACAAGAGGGTCTTTGGTAGCATGGGTTTTCCTATTGACCTCGAGTATAACATTTGGTTTTGGCAAGCAAATTTTTAGTTTTTCTGTTCTTTTCCGGCTATCCTTGACCTTCCCTTCTCTCTAATCCTGAATTTCTCTCATACATTTTAAGGTATGCATGATTAATAATTATGTGATGCAAGGTGTTCCTTCTATTCGTTTCCGTTCTTCTTGCTGATTCATATGATTGTTAAAAGATGGGGAAATAAGGTAATTGTGGTTTCCATAGAGCCTTCAAGGAGCGATCAGGATGCAAAGGATTCTCAAATGCGAGTTCAACTAGACAGTCCAAATATAGATAGAATGTGTGCCCTTATGTAATTGTTATAGTTATTACAGGCGAAAGCCAAGAGGTGGGCGAGAGGTACCTCTTGATGCCAAGGCGGGCAAGCAAAAGGCGAACAAAGCGGAATTTTAAAAAAAAATTATAAAAAATATATATTGAGAAAATTTTCAGAAACTAGTTATTAACTAGATCACACTCAGAGAGTGCAGAAGCGAATTCGGGAGTGGGAGCGGGAGCGTAAAAGCGCCAAGTTGCAAAATTAGCTCAGAGAGGGAGCACCTTTAGAGCATGATATATACATATATTATTGTACATATAATATAATTAATTTTATATTCTATATCTAAAATAACTAAAGTTTGTTAGTATTTGGATATTAAAAACTAAGTGGGAAACTAAATATATGGTTATATGGATAGGTACTAATTGCTTATCTTTTAGTGTTAAAATGTAAGGTGGTAAAAAAGAGTGATTAATTAGTAAATACAGAAACAATAAATAGTATATCAAACATCTAACAAAATCTCAGTAAATTAACATTAGATCGATCCGTGATCTGAAAATCCCACTACGCTAATTTAAAAATCTGAATTCAAGGATTCATGGAGGATTTGCGGTCAATTCGTCAATTAGAGCTCGGAGCACCAGTTTGTCCCCCCCTCCCTGAAGGATTGTGTGACTGAAGTTATTAATAGCAATAATACATGAAAGTAAGTTCACAAATGATAATAATATCACAAATTCTAACTTTCAGGTTTCTAATGTTAAAGCAAAAATGAAACATGGATTGATGACCCATGTGAAAGGTCAGGTTGTTTTATACCATATGAAAGGTCAGTTTTTTTCTTGAAAGACGAAAAGGAGAAGTTAGGTTTCAAGTAAAAGTGGCTTCCCAAAAATATCACGAGTAACCATTCTGAAACTCACCAGCAAATCAACCTTGAGACTAATTTCTATGCAAGTCCGACGAAGTAATTTTGAGGCCGGTACCGGCACGTAGGGGCGTGTGAGCACTTTTTCGGTAACTTCCGGCGATTGCAAGGGTTTAGATGAAGTCATCTTCTCAAGGAGATAACGGTTATGTCCTTGGATTGGGAAAATAAAGCAAATGAGTCTAGATCTAGTCAAAATTCCATTAGGCATCGCCTTCACTAGCTTTTCTCCTCGCGCTTAGGCAAAAAAGGGACTACTGCGGTTGCTTTGTCAACTTCGCCCAGCCTGCCTTTCTGAGGCAGGATCAAGTTAAATTGGTATTAAGATATAGTTTATTATATCTAGTTATTTTTAATTATATTATAATTTTCGGAATTATAATTTATAGGGTAGTATTTTTATATTTAGAAGTAGATTTAGGCATTTAATTGATGTATTTAAGTCCTATTAGGTTACTATATAGTTTAGGTTAGTTTGTAGGAAGTTTTAACTTGTTTCCCAAGCTTCATAAGTCCTACAAATATAAGCTCCAATGTAATTTCGAATTTAGCTTTGATTTTTATGAAAATTGATTGTCTTTATTCCAGTTTTTGATATTCCTTTGAATCAACAAAGATTTATGCCTAGATCGCGGTAGGTTTTGGACCTCAACGTGGTTTGGAAGATCATCGCTGGTAGTCGTGCGTGATCTCAACAGCGTTGGTTCTATCGTTACTTTGTTTTTAAGGCTTCCGCTACTTCAGTTGGTATCAGAGCCGAAACCTGGTATCGGTTTATTTTATTTTATTTTTCGTTCATCTTCATCACTTCCATATCATGTCAATTGCATTACTTGATTTTTTCTGGCCCTTTTCTGAATCTCAATCCCACATTCCTCAACCCATTGTCGATTGGAATAAACTGCCAGTCTATGATGAAGAATTGATGGTTGATTCTTGAATCAATACTCATTACACAGATCCATTTGATCTTCCCCCTCCACAAACATCTTCATCGTGTTTCATTCACAAGCTTTTACTCCACGACTTTATAAAGATCCATTGGACCGATTGGATGGATGTCGTCACCCAAGTCGGCATGTTCAGAACTCGACATGGATACAAAATTTTACAGATTTTATTGTCAAGGCCAAGTGGGAGGACAAGCATCAAACATACTCTTTCAGCCCTATTTCAAATTCGAGGCCGAATCTTTTCGAAGCCGAAGACAATGATGCAGGATCAAATTAAATTGGTATTAAGATATAGTTTATTATATCTAGTTATTTTTAATTATATTGTAATTTTCGGAATTATAATTTATAGGGTAGTATTTTTATATTTAAAAGTAGATTTAGGCATTTAATTGATGTATTTAAGTCCTATTAGGTTACTATATAGGTTAGATTAGTTTGCAGGAAGTTTTAACTTGTTTCCCAAGCTTTATAAGTCCTATAAATATAGGCTCCAATGTAATTTCGAATTTAGCTTTGAATTTTATGAAAATTTATTTGTCTTTATTCCAGTTTTCGGTATTCCTTTGAATCAACGAAGATTGATGCCTAGATCACGGTAGGTTTTGGACCTCAATGTGGTTTGAAAGATCATCGCTGGTAGTCGTGCACGATCTCAACAGCGTTGGTTCTATCGTTACTTTGTTTTTAAAGCTTCCGCTACATCACTTTCCTGAGCCACCAACCTCGCCCGAGCTTGCCTCTCGCCTCAAGCAAGCGAGGCGCTTGCCTTTAATACAATCGTAGGTCGTAAAAACGATAGGGGATTCAGGAAATATAGTGCCTGTTCTCGTCTGTTATGGGGAGCTGAAACCAAGAGACCCAAGAGCCTGTCTAATCGGTATAGTGTCTTGTGTTACTCTAGCAAGGGTTCAATTAGAAGCTAGATATCTCATATCGCCATTACAAGGGTTCAATTAGAAGCTAGAGATCATGGTGATTCTCATAGAGGCATCTTGTTAGGGAACTTTTGGTTAGGCTAGCACCTGATGTTGTTTCTCTTCAAGAGTTCAATGAAGAGTTGGTCCACGGACTCCTTTATTGTTTGGAAATAGATTAAGGATCGGGATTTTATACCTTCGAAAACGGCTCTGGAGGCATTATAGTCTTTGGAATAAGTGAGTGGCTTCTGAGATTTTGTGTTACATGGACTTTTCATTTTTGCCAAAGTACTCGTGTCAACACGACATGGCATGGGTGTGGGTGTCACTGTTGGAAACCTACATTTAGTGTAAAATCTGAAAACTTTGGCATCTCAAACACCCAGATCTGCACTTGTATCCGTTCCTCGTACCTGAGTTCATGTAACATATCTCAAAATGATAGTGTGCAGAATTCTTTCACAGTTTCCGTCATGTTGAACCTGGTAGGTTTTTTCTGGAGGCGAGCTGAAGAATATGTTTGGCCTTTTCTCTCCCAGGTGGTGTATGCGTGAGGGCTTTAATGTCGTCTGTTGTGCTTTTGAGAAGTTAGGTAATCTCGGGGTTAAGTCCAGTATGCATCTGTTTGACGAGTGCATAACAATGTGAAGTAAGAAACATTGAGATATCAAATATGGTTGCTCAGTCTAGGGAGCAGGCTCTGGCTAATAGTACTGGCAGATTTCTTGTGACTAGTGATTAGGTTGAGGCTTTTTCAGGATTATTTCATGAGTCGAGGGAGATATCATTTCCATATAGTACAATAACATAGCATAGCACTCTGACTTGGGGTCGCACACATTTTCACTTCAAGAACTGTGGTTGTCTCATCATGATTTCCCACATATGAATATGGGCTGAGTGTTGAGTGGAGGGGTTGTGGGGATGTCAACTGGTTAAGGTGAGAATTAAAATTTTGAATCATGGTCAAGTCGTTTGTGACGATATTAGGATTAAGAATCAGGTTCTCCTTACCCATATTGCGAAAACCAATAATCAGGGGGTTTTATTATGATGATTTGAGAGCTAAGCTTCCCTTATTAATGAATTGGAGACTATAAACTATAGAAGACATTAAGGAAGGAGATTAATTTTAAGTTCTTCCAATGAGTCACTAGTGGTTGGAGGAGAAGAACCTCTTTAAGGAAATTAAGTCTAGTTCAGAGAGCACCTGATTAAGTGTTGCTGAAGAGATTACAAGTTTCTTTTAGTAATCTTTACTCTGAGAATGGTGAGTTTAGGCTACAAAAAAATTGATGGTCACGAGTGAATCCCCTTGCACATGAGAGATGAGTGTTTCATTAGAGATGTCATTCTTGAAGAATAAAGAGAACAAGGTGGTTGCAATGGATAGGAACAAAGCCTCGGGTCTGAATGGTTTCTCCTTGGCTTTGTTTCAACACTCTAGGGAGACTGTGAAACGAGTCTTTTAATTTCTTGACAGGGAATGTTTGTAAGTACATTAATTCTACTTTGATTACTTGTCCTCAGGAGAGTTTGGCCCGGGTGTTAGATTTTAGACCAATTGGTTTGTCAACTAGTGTGTACAAATCTTGGGCAAAGTTTTGCCATGGAGGTTGAACGTTTTGGGAGAAAATATATCAGCTACTCAAGAGTGTTCTTGTGGAGGTCGTCAAATCGTTGCTGCTGTTGCAGCACCAATTGATAATGAGGTGGTGCCGTGGTGGAGGACTTCCATAGGAGAGTAGACATGAGCTAGTTGTGAAGCTTGATTTTGAGAAAGCTTATGACAGAGTGAGGCTTTATAGGACAAGGTGATGCAGCATAAAGGCCCAGCAACAAGGAGGAAGTGAATTACGAGGTGTCTTAAATATTTGTGTTTCTCTTTCCTTGGTAATGAAGGAGCCAAACCTTGTGTTTCAGCCTCTAGAGGGCTAGGGCAAGGAGGCCTTTGTCTCCCTTTATCTTGCCTTAGAGGTTTATCTGCAGAGTAAAATCTTATGTTGGTGGGGTGACTTGAGCTTATCTCATTTCAATTTGCAGATGACGCTATTCTCACTTAGTCTGCCAGTGGTAATGGTAGCGGTAGTGGTTTCGCCAAAGCCATTAATATTCTTCAGATTTTTTAGTTTATTTCGCATCTCAAGATCAATGCTTTATAGTCTAGTATTTGTGGGATTAATATTGGTCACAGTCAGCTCCTTGAGCTCGCTTCCTTCATAGGTTGTAAGATTTCCTTTATATTTTCCTTGATGTTCCCCTTGGGATAATCTCAGGTAGATGTCCTTTTGGGAACCTATTGTTGATAGAGTTGCTAGGTGTCTTGATATATAGAAAGGGGGTTTAATTTCTGTAGGATGGATGATTACCTTAATTTGGTCGAGGCTGTCGAGCATTCTAACCCTTTTTTTCTCTCCTTATTTCATATTCATGTTCAATCGGCCTCGACTTTAGAAAAGATGATGTGAGATTTCCTTTCGCTCAGGGCTTGGGGGGGGGGGGGAAGAGAGATTAACTGGTGAGTTGGGTGTCGCAAGTGTCAGCCTATTGATGAAGGGGGCTTGGGTTTTGGCAACTTGGTGTTTAAAAACATCCCGTAGTAGCTAAATGGTCTTGGCAGTCTTCTGCATCATGTAATGAAGCAAGTTTGGGCTTTGTCGGAACGGTCTGGATGCTAAGCCAAAAATTTGCATGACTGACAGTAATAACAAGGACAGTAATATTCTATTTTTAAGTAATATATAAATATAGATGTCATGCTTTACTGATTAGGGTTACGGCTTCTCCCAATTATTATCTTCTTCCTCTCTCTCAATCTACAATTATTTTTGAATTCGCAAAACTTAGATGGAAAGTTCCATCATGTGATTATGAGCAGTATTCTAAAAATCGCTAGGCGGATGCTACGCAGCACAGCAGGGCCTAGCGCCTAGGGGACTAATCGGGGCCTAGGCGGGGCCTAGAAATCAAGGCGTAATTACACATTTACACGATAGATTCATACAATACCTGCTGCAATAATAGTAAATAACTAAATATGACTAAATAAACCAAAAGTAATGATCACATTACAAGATTACTACTTAAAAATTTAAAAAAAAAAATCAATAGTACCATTCCAAACTCCAAAGTTTAAACTTTAAAACAAAACAACAATACTATAATTCTTCTCCTTGTCATTTTAGCAAATACCTTGACTACATACCCACACGGTCACACCACAATGTCTATGCCCCAAATTATACCAAATTCCAACAACTAAACAAGAATCACAACATTCTCATAGCAAAACAATGTCATCGGAGTGATTCAATACAATGATTTTAATTTTTCATTTCAATTTTTTTTTTTATCTATAAAATAGGCGCCTAGAGCGACTAGGCGGCGATTTTTGGGAAAAACGCCTAGTTGCCCGATTTGGTCCATTTCTCGGTGTTAGGGGGGCGCCTAACCCGATTTTTAGAACATTGATCATGAGAAATCAACTGTGGCAAGGAATTTATAGGAATAAATAAGCTGCAAGAAAGGGAAGATTGAATTTCTTATTCTACTAGCTCCATCCCTAAATGAGTGACTTTATTATAATGCATGTTTTACGAAACTAACACTCATTTAATGACGAAGTCTGCATGTATTTCAACATATCCTGCTTATTATGATTTTAGGTGCAGGGGTCTGTGAAGAGGAACAAAGAGTAATTGCAGCAAAATCAGGAAACAAACTTGAAGTAAATCAGATGAATATCATGATAACTCACTGTCTGGGCCACCCAGTTGTGCCACAGCATCAACAAATCGTTCATGTAGCTCGTGTGTCCAACGAAGCCGCTGCTTAGAGGCTAGACTAGGATTGTTGTTGAGATTGTTAGCTCCACTCACCACGTCCATTGCACAGGCACCACAATTTGATGGCTGATCAATGCATATCACGTTGTTGTGAAATAAACTTCAACTAGAAGCATGCTTTGGGTGATGCGCATGTCATTGACCTGAATAAGAAAGAAAAGTGAACTAGAGGGTTAATTAACACATCAAAAGATTTTTAAAGACTTCAATTCAACTAGCATGTGCATCAAAAAAAGAAAAAGGTTACATGGCTAATTGTATCCTCAACCCTCAATGACAGGCTAGGGGTAAGCAAAATTTGAAACTAACCCACTAATTTATGACTTATATAAGCAAGTGAAACTTCATTGGTTACAAGAAGGGAAGGGATTTGGTAGTCACAGGAAATCAAATTAGTGTCACCTCCTGAAGATTGTAAAATGATCATGCTACGAACGCTTTTGAGAGCTTTAACGAAACTGAGTAACGCTGCACACATAAGTAAGCAAAACAAAGTGGCATGTGGCTAGATTTGCAGAACCTTGCAAAAAATGTCATCTTTTTAGTATCAAACCTTCTTACAAAAGTTTAATAATAATAATAACAACAACAACAATAATAATAATAATAAATATTCTGCTTCTGACTTCTGGGGAAGCAACACATCCAGCCGAAACAAAACTAAAGGCTCAAGTACTAGTAAAGATAGACCATTCATATGCTTCACATGTATGGTCAAAACCATTGAAAGCCTGTAGCAAAATACACAGATTGCATCTAAATGAGGTGATGAGACCAAACTTCAGTTTTCATGACTAACAATCAAATACATTTAATTGTGTACAGTATGCATGTTTAATTGGAATGAAACCTAGTATTTGCTTGCGTGATACAGAATTATAAAATTAAATCATCTGGTAGCTGCAAAATTTAATATCAAGACAATGAATATTAGGGCAATCATGAGGGTGAGATGGTACGAGTAACTGAAAGATTTGATTCAAAAGTGGGTCCATCACTGTTACTTTCAGTAAATCTCTCATCTCCAGGAAGAGAGGTGCTTGAGTGCCAATGGGACAAGGGTGTAGTAATCACACACACCCTCCTCTTTCCCCAAAAAAAAAAAAAAAAGAAGGGAAAAGTAATACGCTATGAAGCTAAGAGGAGCGTGTGTGTGATCACTACAAGGGAAAAGCCCACAAATGCTTTAAAATTCTAGCAAAAAGTTCAAGAGCTAAAAATAAAAAATAAACTGGAAAAGAGAGAGGGAGGGACAGAGAGAAGGAAAAGAGGAAAAACTTTTGTGAAGTAAAGTACACATACTTGGTCCACAATAGCCTCAGAACGCAGAAGTGCTGCCAGCTCAATTCTAGATAACTTTTTTTCAGAGTAAGAAACAAGCAGAAAAGGCACCAACAGATGGTGGAACATGGTATACATATTATGTTAAAGATATAGCACAAAGCAATAAAACACTAAGCGAACCTGGTCCCAGAGCCTTCATTACAGTAGACAATCATAAATCAGCTTGATGAGCCAAGAAAGAATCCAAAAGGTACAAAGGCTCGTTCCGTTAGTGACCTTTTCGACACAAAATATTTACAAATGCGTTAAAAAACCTACAAGGATCCTAGGACACCTTGTTAGGCCAGAGGAGACGTGACTTCTTGCTAATCATAGCCCATAGGCATTGTCTTAGGTACCATATTAAACAGCCTTCCCTTCTTTGAAAGGAGGACTATTTCAAATAGATCAAAAGCTGGCTCTAGATCCAGACAGCTGGGTATAGGGCAAGCATGTTGGTAAGCCAACCTGCAAGAAGAAGGATAGATTCACTATGCCGCCTCCTCTAGACTAAAATTCAGGCTTTTCTTGGTGAGATCTTGTCCCCTTATGAGCAACCTTGCTTTCCATCTTTCCGATAGATCACCTCTTCCTGCCTTGACCTTCCCCACTTCCTCTTTAGTTCTCCATTTTGTTACTGAGTTAAAAGGTGTACTCCCCCTCTTTCTGATCTGGTCTATAGTCCAAAATCAAAATGCCAATTCTGGCAAGCAAGTCGTAAGTAAACTACCTTCCTGTATGAGTATTGACAAACTGAGAGGTGTATATGACCTTGCCTCTCTTCATTGGTGCATTGCTGGTGAGTTTAACACGAATAGACACTCTTTGGAGAAGCTGGGTGATGCAGGACAAGCATACGAATGCTTAGCCTACAAAGGTTGGGCAAAAATTGATGGAGAACGCAGCGGAAAATGGGACTATAAAAGGCTGTTTTAGGGTATTCAAAGAGTAGATTAAAAAGGTTAGGGTTTTAGGGTGGTTTCAGCTTGTAAAAAAAGAGTTGTAGGAGCTATTCCGAGGTATGAACCATACACATGAACAGTAAAGGGAGGGAAAAGCATGTCTTCACACCGGGGAAACATTAGGCATCAGACCTAGGGTTCTTGAGCATCACACCCAAGGTTCTTGAGCACCGGAGCCAAGGAATTGCATCACACAATTCAATAAAGCAAAGCCAGTTGCTGCTGGAAATTCTCTTTTTATTAATCTCTGAAAAAACTGAACGTATTACAAGCTATTTATAAGCTACACCTAATCCTAAACCCAATAGGATTCGGATTCCTAAACTAGAAACTAGTTCAAGACGACTGAAACACAAATCCTCACAGGATTTGGACTCAATTAAATAACATAAATATTTAAATAAGACAACTAGGTTAATACGGTAACCCTTTCCAGCAAAAATAAAATTATGAAATTACCCTTTACTCTAGAATTAAGAAAACTAAAATAAAACTGACTTAATCTGATAATATCCTAAAATAAAACTTTATTAATTAATTAACTTGACTGCTCCGCCTTGAACTCAAGCAAATTATGAAGCCTCCTATGCTTTAGAATTTGCTTTACCTTGACCCCTTTACGGACCGCATCATTCTCCCCTAGTTGGAGAGCACTCAACCTCGAGTTTTGAAGTGTTGAAGTATGAGAAACCTCACATTAATAACGAAAATCCATGTAGTCAGGCAAAGATCTCGAGTTTGACTTGTCCAAGTCTGCCTTGCAGGAGGCACCGAGCAGAAGACCTCGAAATTGATATACTCATATGAAGCCTCCTATGCTTTAGAATTTGCTTTACCTTGACCCCTTTACGGACCGCATCATTCTCCCCTGGTTGGAGAGCACTCAACCTCGAGTTTTGAAGTGTTGAAGTATGAGAAACCTCACATTAATAACGAAAATTGTAGAAATACTGATTGAGATTTAAATAAAGTCAGAATTTTAGGAAAGATGAGATTTTATTGAAGTCTTTCCTAATTTAGGAGAAGGTAATCTAGGTAATTAGAATTCCTGATTTGTAGTAATTCCTGATTTATGGGAATTACTGATTTGTAGGAATTCAGTTTCCTTATTTGATGGTCTGGTCTGCCAACTACTGATTAGTATATATTAGGATGTAATTTTATTCTCTATGATGACCAAATACGGCATGGCTTCACAATCCACTTCCTCGGAATTAACTTCCAGATCTGAGCCCAATACTTCAGTTTCCACCATTCTCGATTCTTCTCCACACCTTGTCACCAATCACAAACTTAATGACCAGAATTTTCTGCAATGGTCCCAAATATGGACATCTCACCGATGAGACGACTGCTCCAGAGGCTAAGGATCCCAAATATCGCTCCTGGAAAACTGATGATCACCTAGTCATGTCATGGCTAATAAACTCTATGACCACTGAAGTTGGAGAGAATTTTCTGCTTCATAGGACAGCGAAGGAGATATGGGAGGCTGCACATGAAACGTATTCTAGCACAGAGAATACTTCTGAATTATTTGAGGTTGAATCGCGGCTCTACAATCTAAAACAAGGAGATATGGGTGTTACTCAGTATTTCAACACCCTTACCCGCTGTTGGTTACAGTTAGATTTATATGAGGCTCATCCTTGGAAGTTTGCTGATGATTCAACACTGTATAGGCAGATTGTTGAACAGAAACGTACTATAAGGTTTCTTCTTGGTCTTAACAAAGACCGGGATGAAGTCAGGGGAGAGTTATGCTGAAGTCCGAAGGGAGGAGAGCAGAAAGAAATTAATGCTTCCAGATGCTAACATCACCCCTGCCGGTGAAGGTTCAGCCCTATTTACTCATAGTTCCTCACAGAATAATAGGGCTGGCAAGGGACGTCCGTGCTGTGATCATTGTAAGAGACTTGGACATGTGAAGGCAATTTGTTAGAAGTTGCACGGCAAACCTATTGATTGGAAGCCGTCCAATCGTCAGGAGAGAGAACCCCGTGCTAACGCTGCTGCAACTGAAAACAGTGCAGAAACTAGTCCATTCACCAAAGAACAAATTGAGGCACTACAGAAGATGTTTAGTCAAACTTCTGTGTCTAGCCAAGTATCTCCAGTCCACACCGAACACCACACTAGTCTTCTAGCTCATCAAGGTAATGAGTCTCTTGCTTTTACCATGCGAAATAATGAGCCAAGACCATGGATAGTCGACTCAGGAGCCTCAGATCACATGACTGGAGACCTCAGTATTCTCATGAATTTTCAGCCTTATCTTAGTCATTTAGGAGTCAGAATTGCAGATGGATCAATTTCCCCAGTTACAGGAACTGGATCTGTTTATCTATCAGAAGATTTCCATCTTTCATCTGTTCTTTATGTTCCAAAATTGAACTGCAATTTACTTTCCATCAGTCAAATCACACGGAACCTCAATTGTCTTACTAAATTCCATTCCAATTCTTGTGTTTTTCAGGTAGTGGATTCGGGGAAGATGATTGGCAGTGCTGATATGCATGGAGGTCTTTATTTGCTCAAACAAAAGAATCTCCCAAGTAGACAAGTTCATCAATCAAGTTGTGTTTCACAGTCTAGTTCAACGTGTGTCAAGTATGCTTCCAGTTCTGTGTCCGTTTTCAATTCTAATTCAGTTTCAGTTGATAGTCAAGTCATGTTATGGCATTTTTGCCTTGGTCATCCAAACTTTGCTTATCTTGAAAAGTTGTTTCCTCATTTGTTCATCAATAAAAATTTCAATTCTTATCAATGTGAAATCTGTCAACTAGCAAAGCGTACCCGACACGTATACACAAGTATACAACCCAAACCGTCACATCCTTTTTCTGTTATCCATAGTGATATTTGGGGGCCATCACGTGTGAAAAATATCAGTGGGGCCAGGTGGTTTGTAACATTCATAGATGATCATACAAGAACCACGTGGACCTTTCTCATAAAAGAAAAATCCAAAACAACCACAATTTTTCAATCCTTCAATACCATGATTTCTACCCAGTTTAAAAGTCAAATCCAGGTCCTAAAAACCGACAATGCAAAAGATTATTTCAATTCCATTCTTGGCTCTTACTTGTCAAAACATGGTATTATTCATATAAGTTCTTGTGTAGACACTCCACAACAAAACGGAGTGGCTGAAAGGAAAAACAGACACTTGCTTGAGGTAGCCCGTGCCAATATGTTCACCAATAATGTCCCTAAACATTTTTGGGGGAGGCCATACTCACAGCCACGTATCTCATAAATAGGATGCCAAGTCGGGTTCTAAAATTGCAAACACCCTGTCATGTCCTCACTGCTATTCATCCACATATTCTAGCTTTCACTTCTGATCTCCCTCTCAAAGTCTTTGGTTGCACTTCATTTGTTTATGTTCATCATAGTCATCGCACCAAACTCTATCCAAAATCACTGAAGTGTATATTCCTTGGTTACTCCTCACATCAAAAGGGTTATAAGTGTTATTCTCCCATTACCAGGAAAGTTTATAATTCCATGGATGTCACCTTTTTCGAGAGTCAACCTTATTTTCCCAAATCCGACATTCAGGGGGAGAGTTCCAAGGAATATCAGATTTGGGATCTCCTTCAAGACAGTCAAGCTAGTTTCACTCTACCCGATCACCCTTCAAACCCACTCCCAACCAATGTTCCTACCATTGATCCAGTCCAAACTATCTAGGTTCTAACCCCTGAAACAGAACCAACATTCACTACAGAAGTAGAAGCCCAAAATCCATTGCAACTTGGTACTCACAATACTGAACTTCGTGTCTACAAAAGGAGAAGAGCAACCGAGCAAACTAAAGAATCTACACAAATTCAGCACTCTCAATCACAAGAACCAAATCTGACTGCATCAGTTAATCACAATGGTATGGATTCTTCCTCTCCTCACACTTTTGCTCCTATGATTGATGACTCAGATGTTCCTATTGCACACAGAAAAGGGGTTCGTGGATGTACTGAACATCCTATTGAAAGATATGTTGCATATGGAAAACTATCACCATCTTGCTGGGCATTTGTCACGAATCTGGATAGTGTGAAAGTGCCTGATTCAATTCAAGAGGCTCTTATGGGGGCAGAGTGGAAGAAAGCCGTAGAAGAAAAGGTTTGGGCTTTGGAAAGTAACAACACATGGGTCCTAACAAAGCTACCACCATGCAAACATCTAGTTGGATGTAAGTGGATTTTCACGGTTAAGTACAAGCCTGATGGAAGTGTGGACAGATTCAAAGCAAGACTTGTGGCAAAGGGGTTCACTCAATCTTATGGAATTGACTACCAGGAGACCTTTGCACCTGTGGCCAAATTGAACACGGTTCGAGTTCTACTTTCATTAGCAGTAAATCAAGATTGGCCCTTATATCAACTTGATGTTAAAAATGCATTTCTGAATGGGGACCTTGAAGAGGAAGTCTACATGATCATACCACCGGACTAGAAAACATGTCAAACCAAAATTTGGTGTGCAAATTGAAAAAGTCTTTGTATGGATTGAAGCAGTCTCCATGTGCATGGTTTGACAAGTTTGCTAGGACTATGACAGCTAATGGATATCAACAGTGACAAGCAGATCATACACTCTTCGTCAAAAGCGCAACAGGAGGAAAGATGGCTATCCTAATAGTCTATGTGGATGATATCATCTTAACAGGAGATGATTCAAAGGAGATTCTTAACCTGAAAAGACTACTAGCAACTGCATTTGAGATCAAAGATCTCCGGACATTGAGATACTTTCTAGGAATGGAGGTGGACCGATCAAAGGAGGGGATTGTTATATCCCAAAGGAAGTATATCTTGGATTTGCTAAAAGAAACTTGTTTACTTGGATGCAAGCCTGCCGACACACCCATGGACTCAACAAAAAGATTAAGTAGAAGTGAAAAAAGCATTCCAGTTGACAAGGGAAGGTATCAAAGGTTGGTTGGAAAACTCATCTATCTTTCTCATACTCGACCAGACATTGCTTATTTAATCAGTGTAGTCAGTCAACACATGAACAACCCAACTGAGGATCATTTAGATGCAGTGAACAGGATTTTAAGATATTTGAAGATGACTCCCGATCACGGTTTACTCTTCAGAAAGTGTGAAAACCGTGGAGTAGAAATTTACACCAATGCTAGCTGGGCAGGAGAACAAACCGAAAGAAGATCAAGTACTGGCCACTGCTCTTACGTTTGGGGAAATCTTGTCACTTGGAAAAGCAAGAAACAGGCTGTGGTTTCACAGAGTAGTGCAGAGTCAGAATACCGAGCACTTGCTCTTGGCATATGTGAGGGAATGTGGTTTCAGAGATTGTTAAGAGAACTCAAGGTTGAAGTTCAGGCCTCAATCAAGATGTTTAGTGATAGTCAAGCAGCCATCAGTATAGCTAAAAATCTAGTGCATCATGATAGGACGAAGCATATTGAAATTGATCGTCACTTTATTTCAGAAAAAGTCAACACTGGAATTGAACTCCAAGCTTGGTCTGTATAACATATACAGACCAAGAGTCAGTTTTGATAAATTGAACTCCAAGCTTGGTCTGTATAACATATACAACCCAGCTTGAGGGGGAGTGTAGAAATACTGATTGAGATTTAAATAAAGTCAAAATTTTAGGAAAGATGAGATTTAATTGAAGTCTTTCCTAATTTAGGAGAAGGTAATCTAGGTAATTAGAATTCCTGATTTGTAGTAATTCCTGATTTGTGGGAATTACTGATTTCTAGGAATTCAGTTTCCTTATTTGATGGTCTGGTCTGCCAGCTACTTATTAGTATATATTAGGATGTAATTTTATTCTCTATTCAAGGAAGAAAATTCACAATTTCTTCATCCATGTAGTCAGGCAAAGATCTCGAGTTTGACTTGTCCAAGTCTGCCTTGCAGGAGGCACCGAGCAGAAGACCTCGAAATTGATATACTCATCTGTGGCAAAACTTTGTGCTGGAACCACAAATTCTGCTACAGGTTTGATCATGACATGAGAAAATTTTGATGCAACGTCCAAAACTGACTTTGAATTAGCATTCCCAATTGGCTCCACCTCCTTTGATCATCCCCGTCGAAGCAAACTTATTCACTTTCATCACTGTAACTACTTCTTTTGGCAACTCAACCGGTGCAATATCAGAAGACTTGAAAAGTAGCTCAGCAACCTCTGAAGGCACATCAGAAATAGGAGTAGCAGCATACTGTTTCTCTTCAATAGCTATTAAAACCTTGACAGCTTCAGGAACTTTTTCAGAGTTACCTTCTTCCTTTGACTCCAAATGTGACGATTTGGGCTGCAACTTTTCAGTCTCTACAGGCTGCTATTCAGAATAAGTAACTGAATCAGTAAGAATTTCAGGCTTTGTAGCGGTAATCATAACCTTCTGATCTTCACTTGCTGTACTAGCAGCAGATTTAATCTCTTCAAGCACTGCAGTTGGGACAGAATTGAGATCTGCACCATCCAATTTAGCAGTTGAATTAGAATTCAGGGCTGGTGGTGAGGTCTGAGATATCTTAGGCTTGTAAATGTAAGTTGATTCAGAACTACAGATGTGCAGCCAGTCCATCAGAATATTGTCGCTTCACTTCGTTCAATTCTGAATGAAAATCTGGAGGCTTTTGGAGTTTGGATACGTTGGAAGAAAAAACTTGTGATGTAAACATTCTGTTAACTGCAGGTTGACGATGTTTTGATCATAGTTGTTAAGTATTCTCATGATTTCCAAGTATCGTTCACTTATTGCACATTCAAATGCATCCTTGAGGCTGTGTATTCATTGTTGATCTAGTCTTCGCCTTATGTCATCCCTTAACCAGCTTTGAGTTGTGCAATCAATCGGTAAGGTATTCCACACCTTGTCGCCGAAAAGTCAGATCATCAAACTAGTCAACATATCTAGCACTGACATGTTGCCTTGTTTTAAATTCAGAAGTTGTTCCCAGTTCCCACAAGTTACCATGAGGATTTGAAGGTAGAAACTTGTCACATAGCCGAGCATTCATCTCTTGCCATGCCTTTACTGGTGGCTGTTTCAGTCTAAAAATATCTACTTCAACACAAAACCACAAAATCTTTGCTATTCCAAAAAGCTTCATCTTTTCAAATCTCACTCGTCTTTCATCAGACATATTATAGAAATCAAAACAATCTTCAATCAAAAAGAGCCAACTAGATAATTCTATGGGATCACCCCTTCCATCAAAGTTTGGAATATCAAACAACATACTTAGGCTTTCAATACATAGGATCGTTTGCTCTGATACCAAAATTGATGCACAACAAGCGTATTGTATGCTTAGTGTCACGGACTTGTATTTTTTAAGCTACCGTGCAGCACTAAGCACTCACAAACTCGCTTGGTCTTGCACTATGTAAGCCTACCAAACTCAAAAGGGACTAGGCAAGAGAGAGTGTTTTTGGAAGAAGGCTTTGTATTGCTTGGAGATAACTTTACATGAGGATTCTTGAATGCTTCTTGGATTCATTCTTGGATTCTTCTTGGATGGTTTGGCAAAATGAGGCCTCCCCCTTCATAAAGGCCTCCACCTCGTCAATGGAGGGCCAAGATCTATTTACATCAAAGGACTAGATTAATTCTCCAAAACTATCCTATGAAATATCTAGGATCTTTACAAGCGTGAATTCCACAAAGTTCTTTCTCTAGAAACTAGTCGAGGTTACTAGATCCATCTAGCATTCCCTTGAATGATATGGATAATCTTGAAGCCTTCGGAGCATTCTAGAGAAAATTGAACCTCTTTGTTGGCGGGTCGTTACATTAGCCTACCTAGGGTGGGAATTTTTAGGGTTTTAGGGTCTGAAGGTTCTGCATGTGGCATCCTGGTCATGTGGGATAGAAGGGTGGTTTCTAGAATGAGTGTGGAAATAGGAGGGTGGTCAGCTTCCTTGTCTTCTAAAGATGGTCGAGAATAACAAGATGTGGGTGTTCTCGGGAGTGTATGGTCCTTGTATTGATGCTATGAGACAGAATTTGTGGGAAGATTTAAAGAGAGTGAGAGCTAGGGGGGATGCTCCCTGGTGCATGGGGGGTTTAATGTCATCTGTTCCCCACAGGAACGCTTGGGATCTCGGGTGTATTCCCATACAATGCAGGAATTTAATGATTTTATTAATGAATTAGAGTTGGTAGACTTATATCTTTTAGGTGGTGATTTTATGTGGTTTAGGCAGGGTGACAGAAATCAATTCTCTAGAATTGATATATTCCTCATCTCTGCAAATTGGGACAGTTTTTGCAGTGTCTCTCATCAGTATTGCCTCCGAGAGTTGTCTCGGATCATGTTCTTTTACTATTAGAGTGCGGAGGCCTAAGGAAAGGAAAATCTCCTTTTAGGTTCGAGAATATGTGGCTTAAGGAACCGGGTTTTGTAGATCCAAGTGGTGTTCCTATGCTCTTGATGGGAATCCTTGTTTTATTTTGGCAAATAAATTGAAGTTGCTTAAGGAAGACCTAAAGATCTGGAACAGGGAGGTCTTCGGGAGAATATGTGAAAAAAGCGACGGAAGAGCTCAAACTATTGGATGAGAAAGGAGGAATGGATTGCATGAGATAGAAGTAGAGCATCCGGAAAACCTTAGAAAAGAAGTGGGGCGTCTTTTGATTAGTGAGGAGATTTGTTGGAGATAAAAATCTCGGGTGCAATAGATTAAGGAGGGCGACAGAAACACTAAGTTTTTCTACAAAATGGCAAGTGCTCATAAGAATGACAATTACATCTGATTGACAACAGATTACTCAAGGAAGAGGATGATATAAAGGTAGGAATTGTGGATTTCTACAAGAAGCATTATTCAGATGAGGGGTCTTGGCACCCGAGACTTGATGGTGTCGCAATTAACTATCTTGAGATGGATGATAGAATTTATTTGGGGTGCCCTTTCTTAGCTCTATGGAGTATGAGCAGAGACAAAGCGTCGGGCCCGGATGGTTTTTCTATGGCCTTTTTCTCTTCTTGTTGGCAAGTGATTAAGGAGGAGGTTATGGAGATGTTTTACTTTTTCCATGAGCACATGTGTTTTCAGAAAAGTCTCAATGCTTTTTTCCTCGCTCTTATTCCGAAAAAGGTTGGTACTCGTGATATGAGGGATTTCAGGCCCATTAGCCTAATTGGAGGTATTTAAAAGTTGTTAGCTAAAGTTCTCTCTCTACGATTGAGAAAGGTGATGGGCAAAGTAATTTCGGAATCTCAGCATGTGTTTGTTGGGCACCTCAGATTATCGATGTCGTTTATAGCCAATGATGCGGTAGATGCTAGATTGAAGAGTGGCAGGGTTACTTTGTAAGTTGGACATTGAAAAGGCATACAATCATGTCAACTGGGATTTCTTGATGTATATGTTGGAGAGATTGGGTTTTGGGAAAAGGTGGAGAAAGTGGATACTTTTTTGCATTTCGACTGTTTGTTTTTCTGTAATGGTTAACGGGTAGCCAACTGATTTTTTTGCTAGTCAAAGGGCTTACAACAAGGAGATCTGCTCTCCCCTTTTCTTTTCATTATCATTATAGAGGCTCTTAGCAGGTTCATGGATAAAGCTGTAATGGGTAGTTTCATTCGTGGTTTTAGTTTTGGGAGAGTAGCTGAGATGGAGGTCATGATTTCGCACCTTCTTTTTGCAAACGATACTATGGTTTTTTGTGATGCGGAGGCTTCTCAGCTGGGATATCTTAGGTTGGTGTTATTATTTTTTTAGTTGGTGTCGGGGTTAAGGATAAACATTGCAAAGTGTGATATCATCCATGTTGGTGAAGTGGCTAATATTGATGCATTAGCGTCTTTTATTGGATGCAAGATTGCTAATCTCCCATCACACTATCTAGGCTTGCCTCTTGGGGCGCACTTTAAGAGCAAAGCAATGTGGAATCCGGTGCTGGATAGATTTAAGCGTCGTTTGACGGGATGGAAGAGACATATGCTTTCTAAAGCTGGGAGACTCACTTTAGTAAAAAACACACTATCGAGTTTGCCTACTTACATTATGCCTGTGTTTGTTATTCCAGCATCAGTTCGGAATAGGTTGAAAAAATTGGAGAGAGATTTTATGTGGGAAGGTCAGGGAGAGATCAGGAAGTATCACTTGGTGAAATGGGATTTGGTGTGTTCCGATGTGAAGGGTGGAGGTCTTGGCATCAAAAATATAAAATACTTTAATCTTGCTCTTTTAGGTAAATGGCTCTGGAGATTTTCGGTTGATGATCGGGTTTGTGGAAAAAAGTGATGGTGGGCAAATATGGGGTTGGTGAGCACAAATGGTTCCCGAATGATACTACAAGTTTGTTTGGGTCGGGGGTATGGAAAGGCATTCTCAAAGGTTGGGACTCTTTTGTAAGACATATCCATTTCGAAGTTGGGGATGGGTCTTTAATTAGATTTTGGAAAGATAAATGGTGTGGAGATAGGGAGCTTTGAAGATCTTTCCCTAGTCTATTTAGTTTGGTGGTGGAGAAAGATTGTTTTATTAATTCAGTCATGCAAGCGACCAACGACAAAGTCGTGTGGAATCTCATTTTTCGAAGACATTTTCATGACTGGGAGATGGAGGCGTGCATGAATTTTTTCGAGCAGATTTATAAACTTCAGATTAGGACAAGCAGCGAGGATATGGGTTGGTTCAAAAAGTCAAAGCTTTTCCGTCAAGTTGTATTACTTCATTTTCTCCAATAAGGACACTGTTCACTTTCTTGGTGGTCAGTGTGTGTGGAGTTCCAAAGCTCCCAATCGCATGGCTTTCTTTACTTGGGAGGCGTGTCATGAAGCCATTCTCACAAGAGAGAATTTACGTCTTCGTCGCAAAGTTTATAACAGTTGGTGCTTTATGTGTAAAGGTGATAGTGAGAATGCAATCCACTTGCTGTTTCATTGCCCTGTTGGGATGACTATGGAATAAAACTTTTAATTTGTTTAGAGTGTCATGGGTCATGCCCATATCGGTCAAGGAACTTTTTCTGAGTTGGTCTCTGTATAAGAGAAGAAAGAGAAATGTGGTGGTGGAAACAGCTCCTTTGGGTGCATGCTGAACAATCTGGAAGGAAAGGGATAGAAGGGCTTTCGAGAATATTGAACGGTCCGTCAAGGAGATGAAGAATGATCTTTTGGGATATCTGTTTGCTTGGTGCCACGAGGCAGAGAATTCTTCTTCTTCCAATAATTCTTTTGTTGATTTTGTCAATAGCTTTGCTTTGGTATAGTGTCGTTTTGATGTATACTTCCAGTGTACAATGTTTTGATGCTTTTTGGTATATAATATCTTACTTATCGAAAAAGAAAAAAAAAAAAAAGATGTAGAATGCAGCGGAAAAAGGGAATATAGAAGGCTGTTTTAGGGTATTCAAAGGGTAGATTAAAAGGGTTAGGGTTTTAGGGTGGTTTAGGCTTGTAAAAGAAGAGTTGTAAGAGCTGTTCTTGGTATGAACAGTATCTAGGGCAGGAAAGGGAGGGAAAAACCTGGCTTCACACCGAGGCAACCTTAGGCATCCCTAGGGTTCTTGAGCATCACACCCAAGGTTCTTGAGCATCGCACCCAAGGGAACTGCATCACACAATTCAACAAAGCAAAGCTTGTTGCTGCTGGAGCTTCTTTTTTATTAATCTCTGAATAAAATGAATGTATTACAAGCTATTTATAAGCTACACTAATCCAATAGGATTGGATTCCCAAACTAGAAACTAATTAAAGACAACTAAAACACAAATCCTTATAGGACTTGGACTCAATTAAATAACATAAATATTTAAATGACACCTAGGTTAATACGGGAACCCTTTCTAGTAAAACTGTAAAATTATGAGATTACCCTTTACTCTATGAGTAAGAAAACTTATCAAAAAAAAATCTGCCTTTTCTTTTTTATAAGTAAATCAATAAATGAACGAGCGCCAAATCAATAAATGAACGAGCGCCAAATTAATCTGATAATATCCTATAATAAAAATCTATTAAATAATTCATTTGACTGCTCCGTCTTGAACTCAAGCAAATTATGAAGCCTCTTATACTCTTGAATTTGCTTTTCCTTGACCCCTTTACGGACAGCATCACTGGGTGGCCCCAGGATTATGGCTATTGTGCCAACTTTGAAGAGGTCATAAGGGAGAGTAATTTGAATTATTTGGAGTTGTTGAATAATCATCTCTGTTACTTAGAAGTGTACTTGTGCTACTCGCATCAATAGATTTCTTAATACCAATAAACAAGAGGATATTCAAGGCTTGACATAGGGGAATATAGATAGGTTTACTCTATCATTTTTCCTATTGTTTACCCTTTTGACATTATGTGGCTTTCTCATCATACTTTCCAGATATTGATTCGTGAGTGGTGCTTCGATTGTAGAGAGGAGGGTTGAGGGTGTGGGGATGGAAAATTAAGCTTGTTAAAAAGAAACTTAAGACATGGTATATTAGATAAAGAAAGAAATATATTCTTAATCATATAGCTGGTTCATAATTTAAAGCAATCTAGGGGCTTGTTTGGTAGCTTCGCAACCATAAGTAGTATTATTAATCCCGGTACTAATAGCGCCCTCGTTATTAATCCTCACTTATATATTGGGGACAGTTTTGAGATTAAAAATATTAGTCACGTTTTTTTTTAGTGAGGCGCTAATAATACCACCCTCTTGGTATTATTAGCGAGGGGATTAGGACATTATCTGGATAGCTCGTGCTATTAGTCCCGACTGCTTATTGCGTACCAAATATCCGACAATTCAGCTTATTAATCATATACAGCTTTAATCATGGCTATCAAACGGCTCCTAAGAGTTTCTTTTAAGAATGATCTTAAGAGTGTTATTGCTAATAAGGGTACTACTTGGATGCAAAAATCTAGAATTGATTGGGTGAAGGAGGATGACTATAGTTTGAAGATACTTCTTTGCGTGGTAAGTGGTAGGAGTGGGAAAACACTATACTAAAGAAATTGAGTCGGGGACCAATATGCTGATTAATTACCCTTTTTTTTTTGGATAAGTAAATTGAGTCAGGGATCAATATGCTGATTTATCGGCCCCAAGAATCTCAGCCGTCTTAACTCTAGTATCACCAAAACTTCCTTATTCCACACCTTAGGCTTCTACTTAATACTCCCTCCGTTCTAGGCAAAGAGTCCACTTTTGACTTTTTTTGGTCAACTAAACTAAAGTTTGACCAATAATTAACATAAATCTAGTGATTTTTACAAAGTTATTAAAGTTGTAATCCATAGTATTATTAAGATAGTTTTTAATTAATGAAATTTTATTTCTTAAAACATAAGTAAAGTATGTAAATTTTTTATTTGATTTAGTCTTATGTTGACTTCTATAAAAGGAAAGTGGACTCTTTGCCTGGAACGGAGGGAGTAACTTCCACAAGATTTCTATTGAGCCCTAAATTGTTCAAAATTTTCGAACGGGCCTTAATATGTGTCATTCCGTTTTCAAGAGGCCATTCCGTCCATTTGGCTAACCGTCTCTGTTAAAGATAACAACAAAATCAAAAACGGAAAAAGAAAACGATAAAGGAAAAATGGCAAAAAAAAACCTAGCTCCCATTAAAAAGAAAAACAATTAGAAAAATAAAACAAAAAGAAGCATAAGTACAAATACCAAAAGAAAAGGAAAATGAAAAAAAATTTAGAATAAGAGAAAGAAGAACAAAAACAAAAAAAAAAAAAGAAAACCATAAACAACTAAACCTCCTAGTCGCCGGAGGCACCACACCCCCCCCCCCTTACTGGGAAAGAAGAAAGAGGGCAGAGAGAGTCCATAGGATTAATCCTTTTTATATGAACCAATTTGTTTAGTATAAAGTTCAGCCTTTTTCTTGGTTTCCTAACTTCTTTAAGGCTAGAAGCAGTCAACGAACAAAGAATGAAAAAAGAACAACGAAAAGAAAGCTCTTCCTTCTCCTCAAGTACACTCCCACTTTTTTCAAAAGCTAAGCAAACAAAATAAATGAAAAAAGTAGAGAGGATCTCAAGGTTAAGATTCTGACAAAATCAAGCTGGAAAGAGATGAAGCCTGAATCTGAAGAATCATACACACAGATACATGCACACTGAAACACACACAACCATATCACCCAAGGTTTAAGAATTTGACAAAAACAGAGCCAATAAGAACACGAGAAGAACATAGCAAACAGTAACAAGAATCAACAAACCCAAAAAGCAGATCAAGAAAACCAAGAAGAAGAATCAAAACAACAACAATTTCAAACATGAAGATTAATTGAAAGAATGAGTAATTAGCATCCTACAAAGAAAGCAGAAGTTTTACCAATCGAAAAAAGTTGCTTTCTCCCAGTTGAAGATTAATTGAAAGATACTTCTTCGAATGTTTCTATTAGTGTGCTACGGATCATACTATGTCATTGCCCAAATCAGCCGCCATCCCTATTGCAACTTTTGGTGCAATCTGAGTTGAGGTCTTGGAGTAGGGAAATTTGGGTAGCCACGACATTTTTGTCCGAATTGAAGGGAGAGGTAGACATACATGGGTGGATGTTACAGGTTATCTTGGCTGCGGCGGAGTTACCGAGAGAGATGTAGAGTGAAAGCTTGAAAAGGTATTTGGCTGCCGGAATTTGTTGGGCTAGGGGTTCGCTCAAGGTTAGAGATGTATGAAGAAGATGAGGTCAAAGTTACCATATTAACCCTTTATACTAATTGCTACATCTCTGTTCAATGTGATAATGTTGTCATTTCACATATTGAACCAAAAACTAAAAACAATTCAAAGAAATTGTTAAAGATTGCCCATTTGACCCTTCAAAATATGGCATGTAACAGACACGTGTCATTTTTTGGACAAAAAAAGTTGGCCAAATGGACACAATGGCCTCTTAAAAACCAACCAAAAGATTCTACGGCCCATTCAAAAAATTTGAATGATTTGGGGCTCAAAAGAAATCTTGTGAAAGTTATTAGGGCCTAATTGTAATTCTCCCTTCTCCTTCAAAAACCGTAACTTCCTCATAAAAACGAAACCTCTAAACTACAAAAGAAAGGAACATACCACAGCTGGGCTAATCCAACTCTCCTAAAAACACCAAACAGCTGACTCCAAAGAAACTGGACACTAACACGATGTAGGAAAAAATGATCATGAGACTCCGAACTATGTTTCCACATCATGCACCAGTCCTGAGAAAGCTACTTGTAGGGTCTACGCTCTTCAGAAGATTGTTAGTATCCAGAACCCGAGACCACAGAAAGGCCGTAATCTTGAAAGTAGCACTAGCCTTCCAAACGAAAGAAACTAGAGGAAATGCACGCTGAGTTGAGTATTGCACCAAATGAGACAAAAAGGATTTACATGTGAAAGTGTCAGAAGTCTTCAACTCCACGACCTACTATCCGAGGACTGAGAGAAATTAACATGGAAAAGGATGTTCAGGGGAGAAACCAATTTCTTGGTCTCCCTCCCTGTCATTTAAATTCTGAAAATGGAAATTTCAAGAAAGAGTAGCCCCTTCTCTGCAATAGAGATGAGAAATGGGATAACCATCAGCCGAAAACGACACCAGGAGATACCAAGAGGGAAATTTCCCACCCATTAGTCCTCCCTTGATGTTCATTTGCCCTATCTGTTGTTTCCTCTCAAGTGGTCAACCTAAGATTTTGAGATGATTCTCCTATTTGGTTTCAGCCGGATAACCAGTTAGGGAATTCCTTGGTTATATCTTTTCCTCAGTTATAGATTACCAGCTGTCATGAGTCTCAAATTGCTTTTCTTATCAGTAGAAGATTGGCCTTCTTCTTGGGGTTATCGTGTTATGTTATTTATTAGCCATGTCATGGATTAAGATTAGATAAATATGATACGTAGTCACATAATAAATCCAAAGTTTTTACCTCTAACCTTAAAGTACATTCAAGCAAAATAAAACAAGTTTAAAGTGACAGAAGGCTGAGACAGCAATGGCTTCGAAACCAGGATTTCGTTTGAAGGGGGTCAAAATTATTTAAAAGTAGAAAATTACATGGTAATATCCGAATTTAGATCAAATGGGGGTCAAAACTATAACATAGTAAATTTTTCTTTAAGGAAAAGGGGTCAAAATTGAAAAAAAATGTTGATTTTAGTGGTGAAAAGTTGAATTTTCTAATTTTAAAGGTAGTACAATATCAATTTTTCAAACACAAAGGGGGTCAAATAACCCCCTTATGCACCAGGTGGATTTGCCACTGGCAATGTTGCACCAGACAGCACCTTCTTTCAGAACCCTGAGCAATGATGAAGATCGAAAAATGTGAAATATCACCCCACATCTCGTAAAACGTTTATAATGCAAAGACCATGTTATATGGAAGGTTGTCTACAAATTTATGTTAACAAGAACAGATCAAATCTGAAAAATGTATGGATAGCAACCTGCTTCTTTTCTGGCATCTGCCTAAATCATAACTATAACCAGATCTCCATTGACATGAGAAAGGGAATGAGCAGAAAAAGGAAAAGGGAAATACTAAAGATAAATAATATGCCAGCCAGAAGTTCTTCTGATGCATACTCAAGACACACAATCCTTGGTCCACAAATTTATGTATGATAAGGCAAGGTTAAAATGAACCATACACACCAATGAGCTAGACTGTAGTGCCTACATAGCTGTCCTAGACACAACTGTACTGCTTGACTGCAGTGCCATATTATACATGTATCCCAGCCCAAGCATAACAAAGAAATAATAATAATAAATATAAAATAAAAAGAAAGTTGTACCAACAAGCCAAGTCTTACAAGGTGCTGGTAAATAAGGAAAAAATTACTTGCAATCAACTTGTAATGAGAGAGGTCGAGAAAGACTGGGGCCATAGTCAGTGGTGAAGCCACCCTAAGCACAATGGGGTAACTCGACCCCTTTGGTTTAGTAAAATACAACTTTACCACCATTAAGTTTTTTAAAATGTATTTTTTACCATTAAAAAATAGTTCCTTTATTTTAGGGGAAAAAAAGAGTACATTTTATAATTTTGACCATAGTTGTTAAATCAGGATACGTATCGTGTATCGCATTTTCATTTTTATAATACATATCAGGATACGTCGTGTATATCGTGGGATACGCTTTGCATAAAGATATACATAATTTTTAGAAATAAAAAGTAGGAACTATAAATAGATATAAATGTATTTATTAAAATTTTAACAAAGATATAATGATTAGAGCAGTAATATTTGTAAGTTAAGACTCAAAAATTGTGTTTCACTAATTTAGTAAAATCTCTGATTCTTTATATGCAAAATTTGTAAGAAAAGTAATTTTAAAAAAATTATAATATAATTTTATTTGCTGCGAGTCTATATTATAAGATAACAATGTATCGTAAGATACGACACTGTATCGTAGGATACGTAGTTAAATGGGATACGCACATAAGATAGATTACCCTTATTTTTGTATGGTATTGTGTATCGTAAGATACTGATAACTATGATTTTGACCCATTTGAGTAAAATTCAAATACTATAATATAATTTTCAACCCATAAAATAATTTTGACCCCTTACTACCGAATCCTGGCTTAGCCGCTGGCCATAGTGGTCGCAATATTTCGAGTAAAAGTTATGTTACCGTAAGCAGTTACAGGTAACTTACTACTAGTTAGTAGTACATGTATAGTTACATGGGCTCTGAAGGTCCGCCGGAGTTGTAGGAGCAGTAGTGTCCTGAGCCTGATCAGGGATGATGATTGAGGTTGACCAAAAGACAATTTCCATCTAAAATGAGTTTTACATAAGGAGGAGGAGGAGGAATATGCAAATCTCAAATCCCACTCACTCAAGAAAATTGAGGAAAAAAGAAATAAAATTAGGGGTTGAAGTTGAGAAACGTTCGGGCCAATTATCAAGGAAACAACACAGTTGTTCCCAATTATCGGACTGGTGGAGTTGACCCCCGTTCCCAACAACGCATAGAATAGAAAGTAAAATCAAAATTAATTACTGTAGTAGTACAGAAGAGAGAATAAACTAATTATGTAAGTTAAAGAGTATGGAAAAGCATACCCCCCAGCCCAGATGTGGACACTGCAAATCACGAAAATTCTCTGCCACTTGGGAGTTGGAGTTGGAAGCCGAACAGACGGGAAGAAATTGGATTTGTGGGAGGGGAAGGAGGAGGCAGAAATCTCTCTCTCTCTCTCTCTCTCTCTCTCTCTCTCTAATTGGATGGGAATGGAAGGGATGACGCCGACGATGCTTTCAGTCTTAGCTCCCCAAATAAAACCAAGTCCACCAACAAACAACTCAGTTGGCTTCAGTTTCTCTTGGAATTTAACTTCATTTATTACTCGGTCTCTCGAATTTACCTCCCCCAGAGTTTTGGAGGCCAAAGGGTACGTCGTGCAAATTCTCTTCTCTCATAGGTGCTAAATGACATCCCAAAAATGCCAAATATCATCATCTTCTTAAAAAAATATTATTTTACCCCTAATTCAATTACAAAAAAAAAAAAAAAACTCCCAAGGGCTGGGGGTCCTAATGGAGGAAGACTCCCAAGATGGGGTCCTAATGGAGGAAGACCCCCAAGGGGTGGCGGTCCTGATGGAGGTTCTGTTAAAAAATTAACGATTTTGTTAACTTTTTAACGAAAATGTTAACATTAATATCCTAAAATTAACATTTTTGTTAAAAAATTAACGAAATCGTTAACTTTTTAACAGAACTTCCATAGGACCGCCGCCCTGAGGGTGTCTTCCTCCATTAGACTCCCAAGAGGTGGGGGTCTTGTTAATTTTTTTTTCCATTAAAAACATGGGTAAAATAATAAATTTGCCCAGGGGTGGTATTTAGCATTTTTTAGGGGTGTCATTTAGCTCATCTCCCTCTCTTTTATCTTTTGGTGGAAACTGGGACATGTTTCGGCAAAGCTTTTTATTTTTTTATTTATTTATTTTTCTTTTAAGGATCGGCCTATTAAAACCATCACTCTCTTAATATACTCACTATAAAAAATTTACTCTAATTTAATTTATTAATATATCACCCCCTATATTTCCTATTTTACCTATTTCTAAATAATTTCTTTTTCCTTTTCTTTTTCCTTTTCTTTTCTTTTCTTTTCTTTTCTTTAAAAGACTCACAGCAGTCTCCCACATATCCCTCACATCCAACAATGTAAGCCTCCCCTCTCTCCCTCCTTCTCTCTTTTTTTTTTTCTTCTAAGACCTACCCTCCCACTCTTCATCAATTTGTGTTCCCCTCCCTCATTCCCTCATTCTTTTTTTTTCTTCTCCTTCCTCCTCTTCGAAAATCCTTTGAATTTTTTTGGAAATCTCTAGTTCGGCCCTGGTTAATTGAATAACCGAGTGTTATTCGGTCCACCAGGACCAAACAAGAAAACTTTGAAAAATTTTTTAGAAGATGGTGGGTTTGGAAGAGAGGAAGAAAGAGAGAAGGGAGAGGGGAGAGAGAGAGAGAGAGAGAGAGAGAGAGAGAGAGAGAGAGAGGGGGAGAGGAAGATCGAAAAAAAGGGAAAAAAAGAGGGGTGAGAGAATAGAGGCGGCAGTGGGAGAGGAGAGAAGAAAGAGGGGAGAGGAAGAAGGAGAGAGATAGGGGAGGGAAGGAAAGACCGGAAAAAAAAAATAGGGCGGGGTTGAACAGAGAAGACTAAGGGAGAGAGAGAAGGGGGGAAGGGAAGAAGGAAAGAAAGAAATTTAAAAAAAAAAAAAAGATAAAGGGTATTGTGATCTTTTTACAAGATGATACTTTTGTAATTAAATTTGGGTGACTGTATTTAGAGGGATTGGGGATATTAATAGCCTCACTCTTTTTCTAATTTGGGTCTTGTTAATAATTTATGAGCATTGTTATTTTCACCGCCAAATAGCTCTAAGTAGACTCCCTTCCTATATTATAAAAATATCATTATAAATTTTAACTTAAATGTCCTTATGTATTCTTTATTTTTTAGGTTTAAAAATATATATATATATATATATGACTATTCGGCAGCCCCCTACTGAACATACAGCTAAGACTGTTCGGTAAGGGGGTACCAAACACCACAATGGATGTTCGGTTAGAGGGTGCCGAATACCACTCTCTTTCATCTCCGACGAAGCTCTCTCCGATCATACCCACAGTTTGTAGCACAATATGCACCCAAAATTCGTTTTGGTGGTGGAAAGAGCATGAATTGGCGATGATTCCAATAGAGGGGAAGAAAGAAAATCAAAAGGGAGGGAGGGAGGGGAAAGAAAAAAAAATAGGAAGGAGGAAGGAGGCAGATGAGAGGGAGGAGGGAAGGGTTAGGTTAATTTTAGAGAAAATATTAGGAGAGCAAAATAGGAAAATAAGGAGGAGATACTTGGTTATTTGGGAGATTGAAAATATTTAGGTGGGAATACTTAGAGTTATTGGGGGTGCTATTATTATGGAGTATTTATTAGAGAGGATTCTCAATTTTGCTTTTAGCATGCTGTAACTCAAAAATTACTCTTGGCCCTTTCGGCCTAAATGTACCTTGGGAAACTAAACAAATGTTAATAATTTATATGTATTCGTTATCTAGACTAAGAAAAAAGAGGGAGGGCGCAAAATGAAGCTATGTCGTGTTATTTTCCTCCCCAAATTACCCTTAATCCTAAATACTAATTACATTATGTTAAGTAATCAACTATTCTAAGAACTTAAGCTGTACAGAGAGGCACCATAATGTATATCATGCTGTTAGAGAGAGAACATAATGTATATCATGCTTTATATTTTAACACTCTCCCTCACGTGCATACGTGGAGAGGTACACTGGAGCTCTAATACCATGTTAAGTAACCAACTACTCTAAAAGCTTAAACTGTTAAAGAGAGACACCATAATGTGTATTATGCTTTATACTTTAACACACTAACATGCAGCTATAATACCAAGGGTAAAAAATAATTCAAACACAGTCTTCCTATAGTCATACTTCTTTCCACGTCTAGTAACACAATTTGAAGTTACTCCTCGCTTCTGATTAAACCAACAACTCCCGTATCTGAAATCAATTTACCTCAGAATTCCACCCTTTTGTTCTCACTCTATCAAAGGTTTGTCTTTTTATTATACACTTGAAACAACACCATTTCACCTTTCTGTTCCAATTATTCGAATAATTTTTTTTTTCACAAATTGTTAAAGTAATAATCATCGCCTTTTGTAATTTTTAGTACATCTACATTTTTATTCTTTTACACTTAATCTTACACGCGCATTGTGCGTGCGATTTTTACTAATTAATAACAAAACTCTTCCTATCGTAGTTATAAAATGGTTATTGGGTAATGATATAGCATTTTAAATTATAATGGTATAGCTTGATTTCTAAAGTATCAATACTTAAACATTTTTAGTTACTCTATTTGCTTAAGTATTTGATATTTTTGAAGGACGCGCATATACCAACAAGAAAGTTTAATACTAATACTTTAGTTTTTTCGAATAGAACTTATAATCCTTTTTATTATGTACTTTTGAATGATATTACCCACGTAGCTATAAAATTTGATGGTTGTACCGTCATTAAGGTAGCTACAAATATCTTTTGGTGAAAAATTATAGGGATCCAAATTGGGTAAACTCCCTTCGTTTCGCAAAAACACTCCACTTTTCATTTTTAAAAGTTAATATGTGACTAAATTAAATAAAAAATTAACATACTTTAATTATATTCGTGGAAATAAAATCTCTTTCACTAAAAATTATATTAAGAGCTCGTTTGGTCGTGCGTTTTGGCCAAAACACAGGGATAAAACGCAGTTTATTTGCGAAAATTGTGTTTCAATGTTGCGGCAGAATAAGGTGTGTTTTCAAAACGCAGCTGCGTTTTAAAACACTGGAATTTCCAAATTTTTTTCCCAAAATACAGGTTTTAAAATGTTGATAGAAAAAAAAATTGCGTTTTGAAACTATATCTCAAACGCATTTATAAAAAAATGCTATTTTTTTGAAAACGTTACACCAAACGAGCTCTAAGAATACTATGAATTATAACTTAAATGACTTTGTAAAAATAAATAATTATATGTAAATCGTCGGTCAAATTTTAATTAAGTTGACTCAAATAAATAAAAAAATGTAACCTTTAGTTGGAACAGAGGGAGTACTAAATAATGTTATTTTTAATTATAATTATATACTTATTACGTAAATTGGAATAAAAAATTTGGTCGAAATATTTAGATAGCGCTATTGTTTTTAGACCATTTGTCAAAGCTAATTATTGAAGTCAAAATTGGTACTTGTTAATAATTTATATATATTGGAGAGGATTATCAATTTTGCGCCTGGTTATAACTCAGAAATTAACATCATTCATCTTCGGTAAATGATTCAGATTATTTCTTTTTCACAAATTGTTAAGGCAATAGTCATCACCTTTCGTGATTTTTAATACATCTACTACTTTTTTTTTTTTTTAAAAAAAAATTACACTTGATGATATAACCAATCTTACAAGCGCATTCATTGTGTGTGCCATTTTTATTTTTACTAACTAATAATAAAACCCTTTCTAATTTTATCCTAGTTATGAAAAGGTTAAGAGCAGGAACAACAAGTTTGGGGAGCTTAGGAGCTTATGCTCACTTTTTGGTATTTTTATACCCAAAATACCCTTATGCTCCCCACTATACTCCCCAAATAAATCAATCCTCCCAACAATGCACAAACTCCAATACTCTTACATACCCCACCATTTTTACCCTACCATCTTTATTTCTATTAAATTAATATCTTTACATTTATTTATATTAAACAATAAGTTTGTAAATGCCATTTTAATTAGATATTTGCTTATGGAAATGATTTTTACATTGACACTCATTACGTTTATTTCCCTTGCCACGATACTCATTGTAACAATCTGTTACTCTAATCCAAAATTGTTGCAAAGATTGGTCCTTGCCAACGTAATTGTCGTTACTCACATTCTCCCAGGAATGACACAAACACGTTGTCTCAGTTACAGACCACCTAACCCTTGACAAGGTTGTTTTTTCACTTTGAGGAGTTGATTCATCAACCAAGTCAACATTTTCCTCTTCATGATAGTTTGGTTCTGGTTGTGTTGAGAAAGGAGGTAAATCCGAAGGTGGGGGACTACCTACAACATGTTTAGTTGAAGAACCACTCATACCTCCCATTGAAAAAAATGCTTGGTGGTTGAAATGTGACTGTTGTGTTGAAAATGGAGACACATTTGAATGTATGGGTGTATTCCATTGATAGGGTTGTTGCGGCATATGAAATAATGGATAATTTTGGAATTGTTGAAGATTTTGAAAATTTCCCATTCCTCCAACATTTGGAATATTTGGATATTGATTCAGTGGAGGGTGATTTAGAAGTTCAGAAAAATTAGGTAAAGATGGTGGTAGATTTTGTGAGGTGGGTTGAGGAATTTGACGAGTGAAAGTTTGATTTGGCGTAGATGAACCCGAATTATCTTGATTTTGAGATTTTTCTTTTTCTGCAACAAAAAACGGGAAGACATTGTTGTGGTAAATTAACTCAAAAGTAATTAGAGAATTAATAATAATAACAACACTAAGTGGCTTAATTAATTTAAAATGACAAATATAGGTACAATAATAACAGTAATAATAGAAATAATAATATTAATATCTAATTTATATAATAGCAATATTAATAATTATTATTTAAACTACATAATAATAATATTAGCAACAAATTAAGGTATTAAATAACTTAATGTTGAAAATGTAAAGAGAGAAAAGAGAGGAAAATTGAGAAAAATTAAATTTGAAGAGAGAGAGAAGAGAAGAAAATGGAGGAAATCTTAAAAAATTTGTAGAAAATTGATCTGGTGTCTAAATGAAGTAAACCAAGTCTCTATTTATAGGTAAAAATGTGAACTTTAATTCAGTGAAAAAAAAAAAAAAACTTTTTTGTGGTCAAAATTTGATTAAAACCGGACAGGGGGGTTTTTATTTTTGGTCACTCATAGCCTGCCATGTGTAAAATATGGCAGGAGCTCATTCCTAGAAACATGTCCGCCTTTTTAAGTGAAACGGTGCCGGTTGATGAAAATTGTCTATGAAACGGTACCGTATAGACATTGGATTCCAAGACAAGAGACCGGATGATACGGGAGTAATATTTGCTCCCCAAAAGTTTTCTCTCACCTCCAATTGGACATTTAGATACATAATAATACCTTGTTGGGGAGCTTTGGGGAGCTTAAAACCCATTTGCTCCCTTGTTGTTCTTGCTCTAATGGGTAATGATCTAGCATTTCAAACTATAATGATTAATGTAGCAGTAGCACCATAACAATAAAGCAATTCAAATTATAATGGCATTGCTTGATTTCTAGTTGTAACGGCTCATAAATTAGACCTCAATGATGTAAAGAATTTTTTTTATTTGTACCCAAAAAGGAAGGGGAAAAAAATAAATATTATAGTACATAGCTTAGTTTGCGAATAAAAATTTTTTTTATTTTTTTATAATTTTTTATTTTTGTACATCACTCACTCTTGCTCTTTCTAAGAAAAAATATAGAATAGTAATTTGAAATTTGTAAAGTTACCGGACCGTACTCAAAGCTTATCAGTTTTTAACAAAACTAAAATGTTTTTGGAATTGCCAATGCGAGATAAATGTTACGAACAATAAGATAAAAAGAGGAGGAGGTATCACAACAGACAGAGTGAAAATGTATGTACGGCAACCCCCTAGGGGGCTTCAATTGGAATCTTTACGATAATATTCCGGCCTGGTAGAGTCCAATCCGATTATTGTATTCCATTTGGTTAGTGACATTTTGTCCGTTTGCATTATTTTATTTGATTTATATGGTCTAAGTAAGTAGTAGTAAGTACTATACTGGAGTACTACTTTTATGTTGACAGAGTCTTCTTGCAATACTCGCCACCATTGTGGATCTAGCTAGCTAGCTTAGCTAGGCGCATTTGGATGCTTGTAAACCCAAACCACTGAAACCAGTATCAAGCTGCAGAATTCCCATGTATTATTATAATAATAATAATAATAATAGCAAAACACAACTTCTGCTTCGATACCAAATCATTAACAGCTCTAATTTACAGTCACAGAGAAGTAACATCTACTACAACTCCTGCCATTTATATATACACTTATAGAAATATATTGATGAAGAGATTAACACATGCTAATAATGTCTTCCGCCAAGAACCCAGTGAAAGAACTTTTTTACATCTCACAGCCAGAGATAGCATGGGATTTTACCTGAATCATGCTAACCTCACGGGCATTCGCATCCGATTCACCCCAAATCAAAGATCCCGTGGTAGAGTCCATGCCTAGCATCCGTTTCTTCCCTTCACCTGGAGATCTTTCCTTGGCTAACCCTGCAGGATTCTCGTGCGAAGTCAGGCAGCTTTCAGCTGAACAATCAGCCCTTTGTGGATTGATTCTATGTCTGGGAGACATTTCTTCTGGAAAGCATACATTGACCGCCTCTGTGGATTCCAAAGGATACAAGGCATGATGAGGATCCCCTGAGGAGCTTGGCAGAGTCTTGCTCCCCAATCCTTGATGATCGTGTCTATCAATTTCTGTGACTGCACTACCTATAATTTGATCAGCAAGTATCTTACAGGCTCTCTCAAGCATGGCCATATACCTTCTCTCTGCATCCTGGCGTATCTGCAAGTGCTTCTCAGCCTGCAAAATCAGAGCAATATAGAGTCTGCTGAACTGAAAATATAGATGAAGAGCACAAGACTGAACCAACCACGTGCCTAGGGATGACAGGTTGGTTTTCAAACAATTAATCAATTGCTGCATTTGTATCAATGATAAATTTCAGCTGAGCTTTGCACGGTCAATATCAAGGAGTCTTACTTCAACTTGCAGGTGCAATTTACTTTGTACTTCCATTTGAGCTCTCAATGCTTCCTTGACTTCATAACCCCTAAGCATGGAAAACGACTAATGCTTCAAACACTTCCAACAAACCAACACCTATGAACAAATATTAAATATTTCAGCAAAAGAACCAGAATTCTCTTACTCGTTGATATCGGAGGTTGGCAAGCTCTGAGAAGAATTACCGGCACGAGGACTCTCTAAAAGGTATGAACCTGAGATTCCTTCAAAAGTTAGTCAGGGAAGTCAGCTTAAACACCAAAATTCTCATCACAGCAGATTCTTTGTATAGAGCATATCTTCTGTAAACAATTATCCCAAAGAAAAATGTTCTTTTACATAACCGTTACCAAAATCTTGCCAAGACCTTTCAGCTAACTGACTAGTCAGTACTGTCAAATTGCAGTGGTTTTTAGCTTACATCATTAGTGAACAGAGAAATGCACATACAGTAGAGGGCAGAGACAGAGCCTTTCTGACAAAATTAATTGTGACCATATTGAGTCGAGTTATATGATAGAAAAGTTTGGGGCAATCGGATAAGTGCCAATTTATGCTGTTGAATGTGCAGCAAGGACTAGTAATACATGAGAAAATGTTATGCACTTGAAGCTTCTAATGATAACCAAACATACCATCATTGTGGGCCTCAACCAAATCTTTACCAGATTGTTTACCTAATCTGTATTTCTGTAAGACAGGGAGAAACACAGATGAGTCATACTTTGCAAGACTTTCACCTCCATATCAAGATTCATCAGCTAAGTGAATAAACAAATACTCCCTCCGTTCTAGGTAAAGAGTCCACTTTTGATTTTTTTGGGTCAACTTAGTTAAAGTTTGACCAATAATTTACATAAATTTAGTTGTTTTTACAAAGTTATAAAACTTGTAATCCATAGTATTCTTAAAGTAATTTTTAATTAATGAAATTTTATTTTCTAAAATATAAGTATGTAAAATTTTGATTTGATTTAGTCACATGTTGACTTCTAAAAAAGGAAAGTGGACTCTGCGCCTAGAACGGATGGAGTAGCTAATATGGAAACAAACCTGTAGGTGACTCTTCAAATGGAAGAGAGTAAGGCCCTTCACACCCATTGTTCGCATTATAGCTTTCGGAGTAGCTTCTGCAAGTACCATTCATCTCATTATATGCATCATACTGAAACTAAGTGATCCAAACACCTAAAAAGAGAGTTTACATTGCAGATAATGACAACAAATACTAAAAGGCAGTTATGTAGGGTGAAAAAAGTAACTAAAACCAGCTAAACTCTCTTTGTCAGTAAGACCTTTCAAGCATTGCAGAGAATGACCATTAATGCAGGAGCGAATAGGATAGAATTACTTGTTACAATGTATCTCGTGTATTTCACGTTATTATGTATTTCGAGTGTTCAGGTTTGTTTTAGAAAATCCATACACTTACAGTTAGCATCTTAGGATTATAATTTGATGAAAATTTATCATACCAATGAGATTTGGGTTATTCTGCATATTGGTTTTCCTATGGTAGGAATCTTTGGTTGCATATGGTCGCATCCTCCCTACTGAGTGTGGATCGGTCTTTGCCAAACATCCCTAGATTTTGTATCTCAATAGTCGTCCTGCATCAAGTGGTATCAGAGCAAAAGCTCAATTCTACTCTATCCCAAAAAAAAAAACAATAATAATAATAATAATCTGCTGCCACCAAAATCATCACTTAGAACACCTTCTTTGTCGTTTGTTTATCATCAATAACAGAAGAAAGAAAAAGAAACAAAGTGAAACTAGTATACAGAACATTGACGGTCGCCAACTTCTTCAAGGTCAATAGTATGGCCCCTCTACCATCATCAATTCATCTTCAGAACCCTAGTAGCTGACATTCTCACTGAGCCTGTGCAGCACTCCGAGTCAAGAGCCCATCTGCTGCTGAAGAACTCACAAGCACAGTTTCGGTCTTCATTTTATTGTTGGCCTCGCCTCTCATCATCTTTGGTGACCTGTGCCACTGCTGGACTTTAAGTGTCCCAGAAAAGCCTAGTTTGCGCTTAAGAAAAGGGCCCAAACCTGTGTGACTGACCCAGTCCAAGGTCCAAAGTCAGATTCGACCAAGAGTAAGAACGAGATCCAAATTTCTTGACCGATTGAACCGTATTTCCAATGAACCAGACTACTTACCTGAAACAGAATTGAACCCTTAGATATTTCTTCTCAGACTTCCAGTATGCCAATTGACATTTATTTGCCAAAGCTAGGAAACCAGGTGATTTATTTTCGTATTTCTGTTGCAGTGAAAGAAGTTGGGAAGACTATTATCAATAATGGGAAGATCTCTTGACGTGATCTCACCGAGGGCAATTGAAAGATCGAAGATTTGAGTAGAACCACGGAACCATTTGCAATACCTTGAATTGGCAATACTTCTCTTTCCATTTCGCAAAGGTGCTTGTTTCAATTGAAATAGGTTTCTTCTCATGGACTAAATGGTGCGATGTCTTGCCAATGAATGTTGCACTGAGCCCTGAATTAAAGATTTAGATGATGCGAGATATGTATGCTTACAACTTTAAGGTTCTAGAAAAAGGCATCAGGTTATTTCATGTAAATCCACGAGAAGCCAAAGCTGCCATCAATGAGCAAAACTAGAGCCACAGAAGAGGGTACTAGAAGACATTATTGAGACTAAAGGAAAGGAGGACCCTGAGCAAGTATGTAAAGTTTGTAATCCTCAACAAATTGAACCCTTCAGTGATATGCCTTATGTTGATTCCATAATTCGCATTGTCATCTTTGCTTTGTCCACCACTTCAAGCCTCTTCCTTATGTTTCCTCATGTCACCTTTCTAGCAAATGTTGAACGCAATCCGCATCATGGACAGCCTGGATTCTCATTCTTCCTTGCTTCAAAACTAGTGGCCGAGTTTTCTCAAAGGTTGGGGTGAATGCGGCTCACACCAACTCCTCCAACATAGAGTTTGTGATCGAACTTTCCCTTGGCTTCGGAAAATGATGTTGGAGCAATTAGGGTAAAATTATTTATTATAATTACATGTATTTTGGGTTATGCTGTATTTTAAGTATTTACAATATTTCATAAACTTGCACAATCAGGGTTAGCATCTTAAGATTACAAGTTGATGCAACATATCATTGTAAGGAGGTTTCTGTAAATGGATATTCCTTTCCCTATGGTGGAATTCTGCAGCCTGTCATGGTCGAGGCCTTCTCTGTGCTATTTCTTGTTGAAAGCCTCATTCTCAATCCGAGGGGGAATAGCATGAATGGGCAGGCCAAGCTATATGCCTCAATCTATTCTTTCTCAGTGTGACAGAAGAGGATTCTTAGACTTTAGCCTATACTTATCCTCCTAGGCAGCCTTACCCAAAGCTTCTTTGTTTGATTATGATAGCATCCGACTTATATTATTTATTTATTTTTTTTTTATAAGAAAAGAATTATATTAGACTACAAAGAAGTTACAAGAAGACGGATGAGAAATCTGTCAAGAAAATCAAAAGAAAAGGCTAAAATAAAGACTAAAATAGCAAAGCCTTTCAATCCCTCTGAATAACAGAGAGAGAAACCACGCGAAAAGCTCCTCACCGACACCAAAAGAGAAGCCAGATGAACCACCCTGTCCCACAAAAGATACCTTGACAAGCTTTGATCCTTGAAAGCTTTGGCGTTTCTCTCAGCCATATGCACCAAAGAACAACAAAGACCCACATTGCCTCAACGGTGCCTAATCTACATTTCTCCCAAACCATCAGAATTTAACCCGAAGGAAAAGACAAGATAGAACTACGGCAAACCCAAACCTCGCCTGCCACTCCAAAAAGGCTGTGCCAAAGATACCAGGCACCATCACAATGTAAAAATAAGTAGCATCCTACGTATTGAGTGTGAATCTCAAGTCATTGCCGAACAACCCTAGAGTATGGATCTTGTTGGACACCCTGCATCATGCATTGACCACCTGTGAGTACCAAGGTTGACTGTTTAGCAAATAAAGCTTGATAAACATCTGCTTTGCTTATAAAGTCTAGCGGCCTTGGATGTACTGAAGAAACAGTTCATATTCAGATTCTGGGGAGACAGGATGCAGCAAAATATTCTATTCGGAGAGTTGAATAAGTTTCCCTTTTAGGAGGTTGGCTCACCTAAATTCAATCTTGTCTCTCTAGTATTTCACTGTTTACTTGTAAGATTTACAGCTCTAGTTAGTTTTGCTAATAAATTTGAGAGGTTGGACCGGGGAACTCCTATAGAAGGGTAGGAATGAGGAGCATAAGTATCACTTCTTGTGTTGGGAGAAAGGTGCACAAACAGAGACGCTTGAGTTGAAAATCATCGAATTTTGCAACTCTTTCCCTTTTATTTCCCTTATCAGCGGTTTTGAGAAATTTATTTTAGTTTCAATTGACTCATTCTTATGTTAGCAATTAATTTAGTGCATTGATTTTGAGGTTTAGCATTGCATCTGATCATGAGAGCCTCTGATTGGATTAACTCATAGTTAGGGCATACCAACGTGTATGATCTTCCGAGGATCTGTGAGGGTTTATTAAGTTTAGGGGATACCAAATGATGATGGATCTTGAGGATAGGGTCTATTTTCCTGGATACCTTTCTTCGACTCTTTAACTAATAACACACTGGTCTCTGGATAAAATTGGAGCCACATCCCTATTTCCCAAGAGGATACCTTTCCTTGGACCATCCACAGGGTGTTAGATCGTTTCGTTACTGATGATTTCCCTATTTCCCTGGAGCAGTTTTATTCAGTGGGGCCCTACTCAGATCATCTTGAGAACATGTGGTTATCCCAACCCAGTGTCCGGGACTTGGTGGCTGGTTGGTGAAATGCGTGACATATCCATGGGTGGACTGAGTTCGTATTCATGAAGAAGCTCAGGTTTTTTTTTTTTTTGATAAGTAAGAAGCTTGGGTTTGTTAAAGAGAAGCTTAAGGAATGGTGCTTCATGTGCAAAGGAAAGTTTATGTAAATTGGTGCTTCATGTGCAAAGGAAATAGTGAGAGTGTCAACCATTTGTTGTTCAATTGTCCGGTTGCGATGGCTTTGTGGAATATGATCTTGGGGCTGTTTAGGCTCTCGTGGGTGATGCCCAAGACTGTTCGTGAACTTCTTTTGAGCCGGTCGTTGTACAAGCGTAGGAGGAGAAATCCCATTTGGGAGACAGCTCTTTTGGGAGTTTGTTGGTCTATTTGGAAAGAGAGAAATAGAAGGGTATTTGACAACATAGAGGGGTCATTAGATCAGTTGAAGAACAGCCTTTTGCGCACTCTCTTTCACCGGTTGGTCATTCTTTTGTTGAATTTGAGAATAGTTTTAGTCTGGAGTAGTTGGTTTTAGTATACTTCTAGTGTACAAAGGATGCGTCACCAGATTTGACGCTCATCTATATACTTATCAAAAAAAAAAAAAAAGGAATGGAATAGGGACGTTTTAGGGGACATTAGGATTCGTAAGGATGACGGTCTCAATTCTATTTGTGAGATTGATAGGTTAGAGGAGGCAGGTCCTTTGTCAAAGGAACTTAGTTCTAGGAGGAGCGTTGTGAGAAATGAGTTTGAGGAGGTCCTTTTGAGAGAAGATATTAGTTGGTGCCAGAAGTCCAGGGTGACGTGGGTTAAGGAAGGGGATTGTAACTCCATATTATTCCAGGGATTGCTACAGGTAAATAGAGGAAGAGTTTTATTACAGAAATCCAACTTTACTCTGGGGAGGTGGCACGCGATCCTGCCTCGGCTACGGTCTTTTCTAATTTTTATAAGGATCTTTTTCCTGAGGAGAATACAAGTAGACCAAAGCTTGAGGATCTTGATTGGGTTCACTTGCTCGGGACAAGAGTGAGTGGCCAAAAAGACCTTTCTCTTAGGCGGACGTCATATTGGTTGTTGTTGGCATGGCAGGGGATAAGCCCAAGCGTGGGCTGATGGGTTTTTGATGGCTTTCTTCAAGTCTTGCTGGGACGTGTTGCTAGGATGTGGTGAAAAATGACTTTTTAGCATGTTTAGGGAGTTTCACGGCAATGGTATTTTGGGTAAGACTGTAAGAGTATTAATTCTACCTTCATCACTTCGCAAGAAGGATCGGTCGATTAAAGTGGGTGATTATGGGCCATTAGCTTAGTGACTAGTGTTTATAAAATTATAACTAAGGTCTTGTTTGTGCGTTTGAGTAAGGTGTTAGGGAACACCATCTCGATGGCTCAGAGTGGCTTTAGGGGTGTTGATGCAGAACGAAGCGGAACAAGAGCTATTAGTAGGCTGTTTCTAGGTATTCAAATGGTAGATTAAAAAGGTCATAGTTTTAGGGTAGTTTAAGCTAGTAAAATAAGAGTTCCACGGGTTGTTCAAGGGTATTAACATTACCCGTGAACAGTAATTATGGCATCAGTAATTGTGGCTGGAAAAGAGCGAAAAGCCTGGCTTCACACCTAGGCAACCTTAGGCATCACACCTTGGGCTCTTGAGCGTCACACCCAAGAGAATTGTGTCACACAATTCAATGAAGCAAAGCTTAATTGCCGCGGGAAAAACTATTCTATTAATCTACACTGAAAGTATTACAAGGTATTTATAGGCTAATACTAATACTCCCTCCGTTCCTAAATTATTGTCTTGTTTGAATTTTTTTAGTCAAACAAACTATTTTTCAAATGCAAATTTGACCTATATTTTTTTTTTCAAAATCATAAACGCATAATTCGTAGAACTTTTCTTGCAATACCAATTACGTGTTTTATGAAACAAAATATATATACGCCAAATTTGCATTTGAAAACACTCCGTTTGACTCAAAAAAGTCAAACATGACAACAATTTAGGAACGGAGGGAGTAGTAAAATTGAGTCTGAGACCAAGTGCTAAAAGTACACCTTGGGCTGACCAAAGAGTTTGGAATACTGCTTTGGGCCTAGGACTTGATCTTGATATTGGACCATGGATTTATTTATTTTATTAGTAAAATATTGATTCATGGTGGTGTAAACCTTTCTATACCCTAGCGTCATAAAAAGCTTAGTGGATGATAAGAATTTTTTTATAAATGTAAACATATTGATTCTCTATCACACATTCCTTGCACCTTAAATTTTGAAGACATAGATTTTGATTTTTGGTGCTAAATTGAATAAGGTTTTGTTTCAAGGCGTTTGACTGGTTGATAAGAAAATTCAACTTTAAAAAATTGTATACCTGAAAAATAAGAAAAATACCAACTACTATCACATATGATATGAATCAAGCAAGTTTAATGTTAATCCATGGTATAATGCAGTTATGAGAGACACTTGTATAAAGTTAGTACTTACACCGTCAGTGCATCAAAGTTAAAATCTTAATTCTCCTTTTTAGGAAAAGTTATATTGCTTCGTTCCATACAAAGAGTCCACGGTTCTATTTTGGGATGTTTCATTTAAAGAGTCCACTTTTGAAAATGGTCTCCAATCTCCATAATCTCTCAACTTTACCCTCCACATATGTGATAAACATCTTGGGTATTCTCAAGCATTCTTTTGACTATGACCAACTCTAATCATACTAATATAGCCCTTAAATATTACACTTTTCAAATGTGAACTCTTTGCATGAAACGAAGGGAGTATTAGATAAGAAAGAAATTATTTGACCCTCTGGATCAAAATTTTATAGATGACGATCATATTATTTTATTTTTATTTTTAAGAGAAACATGGGGGCACCTGCTAAAGTTTATTAATAATAGGAGAAAAGATGATGATTATATATCCAAATTGGGACTAATGATAGCATATCAGTTTGGCATGGTTATCTCAATAGCATGTTCATTATTGGAACCGAGACTGATATATGTTTCCTCTATTTTAAAATCAAAAGTGATCGAACACCTCTGGTCGGTTGGGCTTCCGGCCAGTTTAGTTGGTCCGTCTACAGTCCTACAGGAACATTACCTTTAGTTTTCTTCGTACTTTCAGATTTATCCCTGAGGTTGTACTGGTACGCATTTCGTGCATTTATATTAGCTAGGCAAATATGCAAAATTCAAATACTTCACATTTCTTTGTCATATCTCATGCAAGTTATAGTAACAGATTAGAGATGGTAAACTCAAAATAATAAATGATAAAATTTGCAATGCACAAATTCAGGAGACGATAAGAGCCATCCCAATAACAGAAAAAATGAGAGAAAATCACTTAAGATGATTTGCACACAAAGAATCTGCCTACTTAGTGCACTCGTTATGAAGTACGATGGTAGCAATAAACACAATCAAGCAAAAGGTAGGGAAGACCAAAACTAACTTGGATAGATAAAGAAAGATATGAAAGAGTGTGGATTGTGTGATAACCTTGCATTAGACAAAAGTGAATGGCGAAAAAAGATTCATGTAAAGACCCAAGTAATTAGGACATAGGCTGAGTTGAGCAGAAAATCAATATAACAAATAAATTTTAAGATATTTCTGATAAAAACAATTCGATGATGGTTTTTGAAAAATTACTTTTCAGCCCTTTTAGATGGGCCTTCCTTTTCCATTGGTGCTTCCAAAGATCCTTGAAGTGAATAACAAGCAAATAAGCTCTGTTTATAAGCCATTGGACCATAGCTTTCCAAGAGCCTGATGAAAATAGTTTCGAGAGGAGTCATGATCCATATGCTAACAAAGACACTAGGGCTTCTTGAAGTTTTGCTTTCTATAATGAGACTACTCCAAAATGCAAGCTAGGTAGAATCAAAGATCAGTCCAGCTTGTCAAACGGCATTTTTAGTTTTCACCAACTAAACGCAAAAGTCATCAATAATTAATTGACTAGCAGATAAATGGACTACGGCAGCATCAAGATAATGTCCGAATACACATTGCTGGGCCATAGCTTTCATATAGATAGACTAGAGGATTCAGCGTATAGAAAAGCCATGATGCATCTGCTGACAAAGACATTAGGGCTTCTTGAAACCTTCTCCCTTCTTCTTCCATTACTACTACTTCAAAATGAAAGTAATGGACACTGTCACAAATGACCATAATCACTCCACTGAGAGACTTCACACAAAATGGATGCACCAACGTGATGGATGAATAATTAATCACCCATCAATGTCATTTTCCATAATTTCCTACAGATGAAATGAAGTTAACTAATAGCAAACCACTAGTTGTTCTTTTTGGGGACATTTCAAGCTAGAGTAAGTTATCACTGATAGGGCCATCAAGTGGCAAAGGGGATGAGAGCCCTGAAAGGGAGCCATTATTCATAGCTGTTATTTCTATCAATACCAAAAATGCAAGTTAGGTCATTCATGACAACATAGTAGATGCCAAATGAGGGTGAAGTTTTAATTGAAGAAATGCATCAAGAATATATGGATATGGCATAACTGGGGAAATGGAATAATACAGTCACTGCGAATCGATAGAACAACGGGGAAAGCAAGAGAGAGGGGGAACGGAACACTAACTATTGGGGCCTCCAAGCTGGGTTACGGCATCAACGAAACGCTCGTGAAGGTCGGCAGTCCATCGAAGTCGAGGTTTAGGATCGGAAGTGAGAACGAGGCAGGTGTCTCCTCCTCCTCCCCTGTGGCCGTGGTGGTGAATTGAAGAAACGCCTGATCCCTGCTGTATATCTTCGTGGGTCACAATGGCCTCCCTCGGTTGAATCAATCTGGGGAACATCTGTTCTCACCTCTGCAACCAGCCCCCCACCACTACCACTTCGCGGCACGGAAATCGACCTTAGAGAAGGAGCATTTAGACGGTGAGACGATCTCGACGCCCCAACTTCAGGTGAGGCCAAGGGAGATTCAGAAATTAGACAGAGTTCTTCAAAGACTTGCAACGATAAAATACAAAGAAGTGAGAGTTGCTATGGAGAATGCTAAACAATGCACCCATAAGTGGTAAACAATGCGCCCATGTTTATAAAATTATTATATTACCCTTAAATTAAAAAAAATTTAAAAAATAAAAACTAACTTACCCCGTCCCCCAACCCCTAATCAACCATATTTCACTTTGAATTTCTTCACTTTCTCTCATTCTCTCTTCACTAGTTATAGAGCGTGCGATGCGCGGATGCAATTTAACTTTTGTATTTTATTGATATATTTTATAAATATTTTTGAAAAAATTATCATTATTGAACATAGAAGTTTGTTAACTTAATGTTTGACAAAAGTTAAGTGTTGTCAATATATGTAAATTAGTAGTCGTTTATTATAATATTTTCGTTTCAAAATAAGTATTTTTATTGGTGGTCAATACATGTATTTTTTTCTATACATTTTTTAATTTTTAGTATCCTTTAATGATATCATATTAATGGGTTTCTTTATCTCTTTATTTCATCTTGCACTTAGTAAAGATATCTTAGACAAATATTTGAAAAAATTTACAAAATTAAAAATAAAATATTTACTTTGGGACGTAATGAAGAAATATAATATTTTTCTGAACAAATGAGAATTGTTTAAGAATTGACTATAATTATATTTTTTGAAATAATTTTTGGAGATTATTCAATGATTAGAAAATATTTAGTTGGATACTATATATATTTACATATTTTTTATACACTATCAGTTTGAAAAAGAAATTTACACAAATATCAATAAAACATAAGCATCAATTTTGAATAAATAATTTAAAATTTTGTTAATATGGATCACCTATTATATACATTATTTTAAGACGTCTTAAATAAGAATATGAGACCTAATTTGACATGGAGAGAGTATCATTTATAAAAATAAAATCTAGTTGGTTTATATTATAAAATAATTTATAGAATAATATAATATGTTTTTAAAATCTTTACATATAATATAATTGGTTGAGTTGGTTTAAGGTGTATAATCATATTTAAAAGAGTGTGGGTTCAAATCTCATTGACAACATTATTTTATTTCCTAAAGTCCTTCTCCTATTAGTATTACCTAATAGTAATACCTATTGTAAAACTTATTATTATTAGGTATTGTTATTAGCTAATGACTTAGAAATGAAAAGTCATTTCACTCCAAAGGTCATGCTTACTTGGAGGCTTGAGAATCAAAAGAATCAAAAGTTGTATAAGGTGGCACACTTAGAGGCATCCTCACCAACTTTAAATATATATATATATATATATATATTTTCTCTCATTCTCTCCATATTTCTTACATATTTCTTACATTTCTTTACCATTTTACTCAAAGAAAAAAGGTATGTTTCTTTATAATTTTTGTAATCTTCTATTAATTGTTAATTGTTTTAACTAAATAAACTGAAAAAAAATTTTGATTTTCGGAGAGGGCCGGACCGGCTATGTTGAAAAGGGACCGGGCCGGCTATATTTGAAAGGACCGGGCCGGCTATATTTGAATGGGGCCGGGCCGGCTATATTTAAATTGGGTCGGACCGGCTATATTTAAATATAACCGGGCCGGCTTCCTTTTTTTTTTTTTTTTGTATTTTGTTAGATTAAATTGCTATATTATTAACTTTTTAAATTGCTATATTTTTGTTAGATTAAACTTTATAAAACATAAATTTAAACATAAATAAAAACATAAATTGCTATATTACATTATTGATTATTTAAACATAAATAAAAACATAAATTTAAACTTTTAAATTGCTATATTTTTGTTAGCTTATTAACTTTTTTTTTGATCGATTAAACTTTATAAAACATAAATTGATATATGTTTGTTAGATTAAAATTTTGTTTTACGTAAATTTTATAATTTTGCTTATTGTTATTGTCATTTATTTATTTATATTAATTGTAAACTTGTTATTGTTAATTTTAGATGTCAGGAGTTGGTGGCAGTGGAGGTGGTGACCAATCGGGCGAAGCTTATAGCGGGAGGTGAAGGATCGAATAGTAGTTGCATCCGCTGAGCAAAAGCAAGTAAGAAGCGAGGCGGGATAGTCGCGGCCTATTCTCGGCGGTACTCGTCGGCGACTCCACCGATAGTTCATCATCCAGCTAGTGTTACTCGTGAGCGGACTCCACCAGCCTTTTCGACTGGTCAGGAATCTTTTCATATAGGTGGTCCTTCGCCAATGGCTGAGAGTGATTTGGCGGCATAACGGGAATTAGAGGAAATTGGAGGACATATGTTTCAGTCGGGTCCTTCTGCTAGTAGTCAGATGACAGGTTCGACCATGAGGCCTGGAAGGGGAAAGGGGTGTGATGAGTGCTGCGCATTTCAGCAGTTGCATCGCAACTATCAGATACAGATGGGTAGGAGTGACAATGACGATGACGATGACGATGACGATGATGTTGATGATGATGATGACGACGATGACGACGACGACGTCGACGACGAGGATGTTGCTATTGGTCGAGGAGGTCGAGGTCGTGGGCGTGGGCATGGGCGTGGTCGTGGACGGGGACGAGGAGTTGATACCGATGATGATGAGTGGATGTTATTGGATGCACATCCGGGGGCCCCCACGCCCGTGCTTACTAGTTTTCTTGGCCATATTGCGCATGCAATATGGAATGGCGAGGTAAAATAAATTATTTTCATGCATAATTTTGGTTATTTTTATCAATATATTTTGTAAGAGATTGGTAATGATAATTATTAAATGGGTGATATTTTTTAACGGGAAAGGCAAGTGTTAATTTGTCATAATCCGCCGATCGCCTTACTAAATGGGTGATATTGTGCCGTCGACGAACGACCTTATTAAGTGCAGGTTAGGACATTTGAGGCGGTGCATGTTTCGGCACCTAAACATGCCTTTGATTTCTGCGTTTGTCGGCGATGGCACCGGAAGCGAATAGTTTCCATATGCCATTTGGTGAGATGTCTATCACTCTACACGATGTTCATTACATTCTACGGATTCGATTCGAGGAATATTGTCATCCCGAACACATCAATCTCGGGAATCAAGGGTCGGTATCGGCCCTATTAGGAATGACTATGTCGAGATCAACCAGCGCTAAAGTCGAGCGGCATTAAATTCAACCTATTGATGGAACGTCTAAGCCCGAAGTAGTTAGTCCAAGAAATAGGGCGATGGGTTATATCATGTGGTTCTTTGGGTGCAACATTATTTTTGGACAAGACCCGAACCGATTAACTGTGCACTATTTGCCCTTATTGGCGAGCTTAGCAGACGTTTCAGGTTATGCGTGGGGTGCAGTTGCCTTAGCATATTTATACCGCCAGCTGGGAATTGCTTCTAGGTCGAATACCGCCCAAATTGCGGGGTGTTTGACGTTCTTTGCAGTGTGTATAATTAATTATTGAAATTTAATTATGTAATTTTTTAACACGCTTAATTGGCATTTTTTCGACTTGGATCTACAAGTATTTTCTGCATTTAGACCGAGCGGAGGCAAGGATGGACGCCGAACTGCCGTGTTCATTGAGATGGGCCCCACTGCGACACCTAGGGACGTCACCGGCTCGCTAGAGTATAGACGTGCACTAGATCGCTTATCTGCTGATATGGTACGCATTTTATTTATTTTTATGTCATTGAATAGAATAATATTTTATTAATGATGTTTAATTATTTTATAATACAGGTGGCGTGGACCCCATTCCATGTGAATCCGACCGCGGAAGTCCCAATTACTCTTTTCTCGGGCATAATTCATTCCAATGATATTACCGAGCCGTACATGCCTGATGGATGCCTACGACAGTTTAGGTATACACAAGTCATACCGTCTCAGATATACATTCCATCTGTGGTGTATAGAGGTCGGAAGGCTCATAGGTACAAATGCAGGCACGAACATATACATCCCATGAAATTGCTTAGTCCTAATAAAAATTACTAAAATATCATTATAAATTTAGATTTAAATACTCTTATTGTTACTAAGTACATCCCGCCCCTTTTTTATCTAATTTTAATAGCACTTAGTACACCCACCTCCCAAGGTTTTGAAGTACAACCCTCTTCATCCCTCTCAATTCATAATCTCAAAACTCTCTTCTTCCAAACTCATTTTCTTCCAACTTCCATCATACTTCAAACCCTAAATTCCAAAAATACATCCACATTGCTGCTAATGATGGAAAAACAAATTAAAGGGACCAATTATGTAAGTATTTCATCACATTTCATGTTTTTAATTGCAATTTTCTTTAGTTTTTTTGGAGTTAACTGGGTAATCGTGTTCGGCAATGGACTACGGAACATCACAAGGGTTTTTCGGTAGGGAACCATGGAACAATATAAGGACTGTTCAGCAATCCCACCGAACATTTTGAAGTTAATTCGGCTGGTTCCCACTGAAATTTTATCAAATAGCTCGGTAGGGGTACCAAATTGTAACTCTAATGTTCGGTAGGGGTACCGAATCGTCTTCATAATGATCGGCAGGGGTAACGAACTGTCCATTTTTTGTTCCATGGTTCCCTACCGAACAGTATTTATGTTATTTGCTTATTAAGTTTTGTTATTGTAATTGTTAACAGGATTCAAATACGTTGTCTTCGGAGGGCAGTGTGATTGGCCCTGAAGAAAACCAGATCATTCCTTATGAACCTGGAGTTGAAAACAATGTTGAAGATATTGTGTTGGATTTCACAGAAGTGTTCACGACGCATGAATTGTTTTCATCTCGTGAGGTTATGTTTGATTAGGTGCGCGCTAGGGGACGGGAGCATGTCATTGTGATAATAATCAGCAGGTCGGACAGTGGTACAACTAGTTGCAAAAGGGCTCGAATGTTGATGACTTGTGAACGTAGTGGCCATTACCGTGAAAAGAAAAAGGTTGAGGCACTACCATCAGCATCAGAAAATGTCGAAGAGGCTAATGCTAATGTGAGTAAACGAAAAAGGAAGAGAGAAACTAGTACGAAGAAGTGTGGATGTCCTTTTTGTTTGAGGGGGAAGCAATTATCTGATAATCAATGGCAATTGGAGATTCAATGTGGTGTGCACAATCATCTAACTGCGGAATACTTAGAAGGCCACTCATATGCTGGTCGATTATCAGTGGAAGAGGAGGAATATGTAGTTGATTTGTCACACAACAATGGTAAATCGAAAGATATTTTGTTTGATTTAAAACAAAAATTTGAACAAAATAAGTCCACAATAAAGACGATCTACAATGCTCGTACGAAGAGTAAAGTTACGGCGTGATGGCCGATCGAAATGCAACGACTTATGTTTAAATTGAAGAAGCATGGGTATTTATATCATGATCGGCGCTGCGATAAGACTAATACTGTAAAGGATCTTTTCTTTGCTCACCTGACGAGCGTTGATTTATTGAAGTGTTTTCCGAAGGTCATCTTTATGGATTGTACTTATAAGACAAATAGGTACAAGTTAACTTTGTTGGAGATTGTTGGTGTGACGTCGACACATATGACTTTCTCTATTGCAGCCGTGTATTTGGAGTCTGAGAAGGAAGACAACTATATGTGGGCGTGCACGAAATTAAAGATACTGTCGTTGATGTAAACTAAACTTTGTTTTGTAAGAAATATTGGTATTGTAAAATAGTTATTTTTGATGTTAATATTGCGGTGTTTTTAGGTTTGTTTGGAAAGACTTTGTTTTGTGATTGATGTATATATAGTTAAGAAAAAAAATTAACTTGAACACACTGTTCGGTAGCCATCAACCGAATTTTGTTCAATGTGTTCGGTGGGGCAACCGAACACATTCAGAATGGTTCGGCACCATAACCGAACACCTTCTAAATAGTTCGGTATGGGTACCGAACACGTTGAGAAATTTTCGGCACCCCTTCCGAACACACTTTGAAAATTTCGGTTGATGGCTACCGAACAGTGTGTTCATAGTTGAATTTTTTTTTTCTTAAATTTACATCAATCACAAAACATAAGGTATCATACGTCTGAACGTAAAATTGACATAATGCTATGGACATACGTTTGAACCAATCATACTTAACATTTATTCTCGGGACGCTAACATAACATAACATAAAAAGCTACAATTTAATCAATTCTCATAAAAAGTTACATAAAAAGCTACAATTTAATAAATTCTCATAAAAAGTTACATAATGAGTTGTACATAAAAAGTTAATCAATTTCCTCGTCTCCTACGACGAGTCCCGCCATGAGATGGACCCGCCTCGTCTCGTCCGAAAGTAGATGGACCCGCCTCATCTCGCCCGAAAGTAGAAGGTCCCGCATTATCTGGACCTCCTACTATCATATAAGTTCTGTCCAATACATCAGCCAATTCATCCAACTGTCATCGCCCGATCACCTAACCTCCATCTCTGCACTGGAGGTTGTACTAAATTCCGTACGAGGCGTAACCATCTCCCATGCGTCGGTACTCGAGCCGGAGATGTCACGGTAAGCGGGGACCGTCTCTCGGGGTTTTGAACCAACGGATGTGAATGTTCATTGTACCACGCCTATAATCAGAGCACAATCCCATGGTAGTTGGGCAATATTACCAAGACGATTAGTAGATAGGTCGTGACTATCCCAAACATTAAAGTACGGTACAAGGGGCAGGAGGGTAGACAAACTCTTTTTTTTCCATCTCACATGAACATCAGCAGTGATCGGTGTACATGGAATCGTCGAACATAACCGAATTGTCTAAGAACTCGGTCCGGATGGTATGGTTCCACAACGAGCACGCCACTAAGCATCCGTGATATAACGAGCGAGGAAATGGATGTAAATCCCTAAAAAGACCCGTATACGGAATCCAAATTACCTACAATAACCAAAGAAAATTAATTTAACATATATGTGTTATAAAATAAAAAGAAAACTAAATTAAATAAAACTCACATCATTGGCCTTAAGGATGTCAAGACGCTCTCGGTATTGGATCAATTTTTGCATAGATGCTCCAACTTTTCCTTGTGGTAACCACCTCATTGCAAGTGGGTATTGAATCTTGTAATTTGATCTATATGGAGGCCTAAAAGCAGGAAAATGCTCGTATATCCAAGGCTACATGCAATAAAACACAACATCTATCAAATATACTATGGTTCCATAACATATGACTTTCTCTAATGTTTGAATGTAATGAACTGGAAATACAAGTATGTTACCTCCAATAACGTCGAATATCCGGCCATCGCTTTGTCTCGGCTCGGGACGCTTGCCCTAGCTTTATACGATCGCAAGAGTTGCGGCCCAGGCATACATATTTACGCTGGTCGGATCATCCAAAACTCTAAGTAGCTCGTGTTCACCGTGTCCCACTCTTGTCGGCGAAAAGAGTGCAACCAATAGTGTACAACGATATGCTCGGTGAACGAGCACATGCAAAAGGATCATCAAATGTACCCTCTTCCGGAATCTCTTACGAAGCCACTCTAACTTTATTGATGGCCCTCTAGCATGCATCCCAACGATCGCTTGAGACATGCACTCCTAACAAATTCGCAACCTCCCGAGGTGTATATGCCACACTCCGCCTAGAAAACGGTGGTTTCCCGTCACATTCGGTCTTGTAAAACAATACACATCATCAAGTGTAATTGTCATCTCTCCAAAGGGCATGTGGAAGGTATTCGTCTTTGGATGCCACCGTTCAACAAATGCTGACACCAGTACTTTATCCACTTCTGCATATGAGCATTTGGATGACACATTAAGCCCCGAGCTATTGACAAAATTTTTCATTATTTCACTACAGTTATTACGAATTGCCCACTCTTCCTGTTTGGTAGTGTGATTCAAACATTTCAACAATGCTCGCTCTTCCCTATTCCAGATACATGCCGCTACATGATCATTGAAGGTCGTGAGCAGCGATGGAACTTGTGGCCCACCAGCGGGACAAATGTTTTTCTTCTTTATCCTCATCATCCTCATCCTCAACACCGCCTCCTCTCATACTCATGTTGTTCTTGTTGTTCTTTGTTGTAGAAGTACTTGTTGTTCTTCTTGTAGTTCTTTGTTGTAATAGTAGTTCTTGTAGCTGTTCTTCTTGTTGTTGTGCATGTTGTTCTCGTTGTTGTCTTTGTCTGTTAGCCCTAGCTGAAGCGGTAGGTCTTCTTCGCCTATATGTATTGATTTCTGCACATATTAAATCTGTATTAGATCATCTAAGGTTAAAAAAATAATAATAACACTTTGGCACCCTAGCAGGACAAATCTAAGTATGTTCGGCACCTAGCCGGACATAATTGATATGTTCGGTACCCTAGTGAACAGTCTCAAATTAGTTCGGAACCCTTAACGAACATACTTAGATGTGTTCGGTACCCTTATCGAACTCCGCCATTACTGATCAGCTATCCAGTGCCGAACTGGCCACGCGAATACAATGAAATTTTTACAACAAAACTTCCTTTAAATTGTAAATTTTCAACACAAATATGCAAAAAAAATGGAATGTAACTAAGACCTAACAAAAATTAAACACATATATTGAAAAATATATAACATTTTAACCTAGAATATAAAGACAAGAGATTCACACCTATGTTTTCGTCCATTGTTGATAATGAAGAACTAATATATGCGGAGTGAACGATTTTGCTGTTGTTTGCCTTTACTGTTGCCGTTTGCGTGCCTTTGCTGTTGCTGTTGTTTGCCTTGTTACCGTTGCCGTTGTTTGCGAGGTGGGGTACGGGCGGGTGTTTCAAACCAGTGTAGAAGGGTGTGGGGTGTATTTGGTGGGGTGTACTTAGCAGGATTTTAAATGTTTTCGAACAAATATTTTTAAGGGTATAATAGGAAATTAGGGAGGGGTGTACTTAGTTTTTTGAGGGATTGAAAATAATGGGTGGGGGTGTACTTAGTAATTGGGTGTACTAAGCAATTTCATGGGTGTAAATAGCAATCCTCAAGAGTAAATAAGTAGTAGTCCACAATAGACACGTATTTTGAGACCGCTTAATAGGGGTGTGCGGTCGAACTGCCTAACTGAACTAAATTAAAACGAACTGAATCGTCCAGTTGGATTTGATTTTTGTTCAAGACGGTTTGGTTTCAAAAATATAAAAATTTATTGATTCAGTTTGGTTTACAATTTTTTGGATTGAACCTGATAATGCCAAAAAGGTGTTCAGGTGATCACGTTGAGTACTCTACATGTACACATGCTATTTGATTTGTAAGATGTCCGACTCTCAATAGGCAAGCGTAGCTAGAACTTGTCTACCGGATGATACATGATACCAAATGAAATCACTGATAGGGAGCCAGACGTGGTCCGGCTAAAGCCCTTCGGTGTGAGTGTGAGTATGAGGATGAAAAATATTGGTCTCCGGTCAGTCCTGGTGAACTCTTGTGTATAAATGCACCACCGGTTTTAGTAAAAGTGGTAGTTGAAGAGTAGTAAAATATAGCTTAGACAACAAATGAAGACAATCACCTTCAACAAGAGTGATAGGGCGGACTTTTATTATGTAATTCCTATGTTTTCCGGTCTTATATTTCGTGATTTCCATGTAATTAGTTAGGTTTGATGTATTTTGAGTGATTTTATGTATTGTGAGGATATTGAGAGAAACTATGTGATTTGAGAGAATTTTAGAGAGTTTTTGATGTAAGTGTTTTGGTCCTCAAAAGTAGCTCAAGTTCATTAAGTTCTTCACCCATGGAAGTTAAGTCAAGCTCAATCGAAGAAGATCGGAGGCGAGCTAAGGAGTCAAGAGAAAGAAAAGAAGAAATCGCAATTTTGTTCGGGGACGAGTCGTCCGCATTTTGCCTAAATATTCCCCATCAAGGGACGGCCGATTGAAGGGTGAAGTCAGGACGAGTCGTCTGTAGGTCACGACTTCGTGCCCATGTTATGAAGGCTAAGGGACGAGCCGTCCCACGGAGGCGAGTCGTGCCCGACGGTGAAATCGTGGTTGACGAATTTTTGGCGGTTTTTATTATTTTTAGTTTATTTTATTTTTCCTTTTTATCTAGGTTTTAGGAAGGAAGTTTAAATACTACCTCTTTTATTATTTTTAGGGTTATCATCTACTTTGTTTAGTTTTCCTAGAACCAAGATTCAAGCTTTGAATTTCTATGGAGAACTAAACTCCATAACTTTGGATTTGAGATCTTGATCAGGATTCTTAATTCTATTGAGGTATTTCTTTTTCTTAATTAATTCTTGTTCATAATCTTGCTTGTATTGATTTAGATTGATTTCTTGGGTTTGTGGATTTGGCCAATTCACTTGTCCTCTTTATTAATCTTTGCTAGATTACTCGTTACGTGCCGAATTAGAGTTTTCATTGTAGCATCTTCATGAATTGTGTATGTGCCATAGCAATTCGGGAAGTAGGCAAGATTAGACGATTATCTAATTAACTTTAGAAAGCGTTCTTGATTTTAGTCTCTTAAAACATCATCAATTAATCTTTAGACCTTTTCGTGCCGTTTAGGTTTAATTTTAATTAGGGTTTATAGTGAGTGTGCCACTGCTATAAACTAAAGCGAAAGAAGAGACAGAGATTGAAATACATCTCGTAATCAAGTGAATAAAAATTATGGTGAAAAAGAATTATCAGTGATATTAGAATTAAAATCCGGTGACAGTATCAAATCAAGTTCCTTTAAATTATTGTTTCAAACACTTCGTTTATTTTTCCCGTTTTAGGAATTAATTAAGAATCTCAATTAAACCCCAATCGGTCAAGTATTGTTCGCAAATAATCACTGTTCTTTGTGGATCGACCCTGACTTACCCTAATTACATTATTAGTGGCTGAGTTTAGGTCTAATTTAGTGGGCGTGCGACTTAGCCTACCAAAGAGCTTTGAACTGCAAGAATGTAGAGAATGCCTCGGACTTTTGATGAAGGAAATAAATCCACATCATCCTTGTGTAGTCATCAACAAAGAGCATGAAGTATCTCTTATTTCTTGGAGTGGGAGTTTGTGTAGGACCACAGAGATCTGAATGAACAAGCTCCAATGGTGCTTTTGCACGCCAAGATGTTTTTGGAAATGGAAGCTTGTGCATTTTTCCATAGATACAGCCTTCACATACTTGATTATTCTTGTGAATGGTAGGAAGTCCGGTCACCAAATTTTTATCCTTGAGCAGTTGAAGACCTTTGCTATGTAGATGACCATAGCGCAAATGCCAAAGATATGACAAATCTGCACTCTCAGCTTTGAGTGCGTGGTCACCATTAAATGACAACATGAGAGGGAATGTCTTGTTTCTCATCTCAATATTTGCGATAACAACATTCTTCTTTTTGTCAAGAATTTTGCATCTTCCATCGTCAAAGTGAACAGAAAAATTCTTTTGAATGAGCTGACCAACACTAAGAAGGTTGTGTGAGAGTTTGGGCACATAAAGAACATCAGTAATGAGTTTCCGAGTACCTTCTTTAGTTTGGACAGCAATGGTTCCTTTTCCTTCTGCACTTCTCTGTGAGCCATCGCCAAGAATGATCCGAGAAGTGATGTTTGTATCAAAATCAACAAAGAGATCACGATCACCTGTCTTGTGATTGCTGCAACCACTATCCAAGTACCATAGACTTTTGGAATCTTGATAATCACTTGAATAGAACAAAATTTCTTCATCCGATTCTTTCGAGAATTTTACTTCTTCTCTTCCTTCATTTTTCTTTTTGTTTTGAAACCAACAATCCCTTTGAGAATGGTTAGGGATTTTGCATCTCTTGCATTTAAAGAAACAATCTTTTGATTCATGGTTAGACTTCTTGCAAATAAGACAACCAAAAAAATTACCCGAATTTTGTGGTGGCTTAGCTTGCCAATTGCTTTCCTTCTTGTTTGACTTCTACTTGCCGGTGTTTTGTTCGACTTGGACCTCTTTTGAATTCTCTTTGATTCTTTGGAATGTGGTGTTGATACTTACTTTGATTGGAATGCTTGCTCGGTCGATGGAATGGTCGAACGATTGATTCTTTGCTCATGTGCGCGAAGAGATCCGGTTAGCTCGTATATGGTCATCTTGGACAGATCTTTTGATTCCTTAATAGCTGCAGCAGCATGATCAAATTTTTGGGGGAGACTACGAAGGACTTTTTGCACGACCCTCTTTTCTTCAATTATATCTCCACAGCCTTTGATTTGATTCACGATCTCTGAAACTCGTGAAGAGAAATCACCAACGGATTCTCGATCTTCCATTTTCAAATTGTCAAAGTCTTTCCATAAAGATTGAAGCTTCAAAGCAATCGTCTTCTCGGTTCCTTGAAATTCTTGTTTCAAAATTTCCCAAGCATCTATGGCTTTTTTTACACCAAAGATGCATGGAAAAATTATTTTTCCAACGCCTTGTTGTATGTATCGCAGCGCCTTTGCATTCTTCATTTTGAACTCTCTTTGCAGCTTTTCATATTCTTCATCTTCTTCGTCCGGTTCTTGTAGCTCACCATCAATCACGTCCCCTAACTCCATGGAATCAAAAAATGTAAGCATTTGGTTACTCCAATACTCGAAGTGTTCTCCTTCGAAGATTGGAACTTGACTCAGTGAATATGCAAATAAAGGAGAGGAAGAATTTGTTGCCATTGAAAAGTTGTGGTTCTAGCAAGTTTAGCAAATGAAAATCAAATAGCAATGATGACTAGCACTTCCTTGGACGACTCACCAAAGAAGAAGGCCGCAGCTCCTTCAAAAAAAAAAATGAACCAGCTTGTTTATTGGGTGAGGCAGACGGTGGCTCTTTGTGCTTCAAAGTGGGCAGCAATTATGTTGCACGTAAGAAGCAATTTTTGGAGGCAGGGATGAAGATATAATAAGGTGGCTTTGGGTGTGGTAATAGCAATGCCGAAGTGATGGAATAAAGTTGGCTTTGATAACAAATTTGTTGGGTGCGGAAGCTATGATAGGAGAGAAATGGGTATTTTTATTGAAAGGATTTTAAAGAGCAGAGTAGCTACAACTCACACTTGTTTTACAAATATATTTTGATGGCCTTTTTTTAAGATGCTTCAACAATACAAATGACCCTCCTATTTATAGAGTGCCAAGGATTATTCTAGAGTACAAGAATACAAAGAGTTAATCAAGAATTTGACTCCATGATTCTAGACACTCTTCCATTCATGCATCTTATTGGTACTTCTTTTATCCATTGCATCTTATCAAGATTGCAAATTAATTGGACTTTTAACACAAATACCCCAGTAAGGAAGCTACTCAGTGAACCAGAGGAAAGGTAGATGCTGCAAAACAATTTTAATTCTCTATGTAAATGAATCAAGTTTTCTTGTTCCAAACAACCTATAATCAATGTAATCTGAGCAAAGGTGATTGGTAGTGCTGCGGGTGATATGCAAAGCAGCTTTTGTTTTGAAGCTACTTTACAGCCTATATCCATGCAAATGCTTGGCCCATCTTCTAGCCATGTAAGGGTCATGGTAATCCCAACTCCCAGCACTACTACTCCTACCAACGGTGCTCACAGCAACAGCCATACCATCACTTCTCTCTCTTTTGTCCCCTGATCCCACAGTTACTTGACCTGTTCGAATGCATTCGTCTGCCCCGCCTTCAACGTAACTATACTGAACAGATATCTGCCCAGGCTCACTCATATTAAGTGGAATTCTCCTCTCCTCACCACCTCTAAGTTCACCAAGCCTTACAATCCTTGCATCCTCACCAACCCTCAGCTGGATGTCTCTGATTGCATCTCCCAGCACCCTGGAAAGGAACTCCTCAAACTCATGCATCACAAAACCATTGGAAGTGCCAAAGCTGAATCCGACATGAAACCGATGGATTGGGATGGGTGCTTCCATGTCAAACCCATGGTAAGATCTTGTTGGACAGTCTGAGAGATGTAGAATACCTGACTGAGGGTTTTCATGGGCACGATCTCCCAAGACCTTTACTCCCTTCTTGAGCCCTTCAATTGGATCTGCTTGGCCCATATAGAAAAGGCGGTCAATGACTTGTAATGCTGCTCGCTTCCCATAGGATGTCATTCTCCTTAGAGGGAAGACACGGGCTGCAGCAGAAGAGTATGTGACAATAGCCAATCGATCAATGGGTCGTAGTGAGAAAACTACTAGTGCCATGGATTGCTTTATAAGTCTCAGGTGAGGCCCATTGGGACTTGCAACTAAAACTAAATCAATAGCTGGTTGATATGCCAATTTTACAGAGAGATAAGGTCTATTGATGGATGCAGCTAATGATGAGGAACTGTTCAAGTGTTGTGATGAAGTTCCACAAAGATGGCACATGTTGTGGCCGATGGTCTGGTCCAAGCATGAATGAAAGCTAGGGTGAGAATGGGGTTCATAAAAAAGAGAGATGTGAAGGCGAGGATGATTGGTTGTGGGGTTGGGTTCAATGGGGTCATCATCATCATAACGCGCAGATCGTAAGAAGGAGCGCCTGTGAACCCGGAAAGTGGCGATGGAGTCATCAAGGATCTGGAGGATGGGATCATCAGTTTGGTTGCCATACAGGGAACTACAAGGCGGTGTATTTAGGTTTCGGGGTAGGTGTGTCCACTGAGCACGGCAAATGGGGCAGGTGACCCCACCATGACGGACATTGGAGGCGATACAGGCAAAATGGAAAGCATGGGAGCATTGTGCTGTGAAGATAGCCTGGCTCGGACTAGTTCCTGTGCTGTAAGTCAGAGGATCGAGACAAATAGTACACAAATTCTGCAGTTCAAAGAAAAACGAGGGTAAGTTTGCGAAGAACATAATGGTACAAATTCATTTTCATGCACATTACTTGGAGTCATGATGCGTAAAAGTGAACTTAGAGGGACGAAGATAATAAAGAATTCAATAATGCAGAAAATCAAGAGAAAGTAGATACAAATGAATTTCAACTGTAACTGAATTTCAACTGATATTCCCAGCATCTTTTTTATTTTTAGTTTGGTCTGTTTGTGGCATACAGAGCTCGATGGAGACTACATTTCTACTGGGAGATAACAATAGTGGTGTATGTATAAGGAGGATACACCATGAATTGTAAGTCATAGTCAAAAGGACTGAAGCCACTGTTAGGCCGGGTTCCTTCCTGTTACTCTGAGTTACTCCCTCCGTTCCAGGCAAAAAGTCCACTATACTATTCTGGGATGTTTCACTTAAATAGTCCACTTTCAAAATATTATGTTTACAATTTTCATAATTTTTCATCTTTACCCTCCACTTGAGTTATAATCATCTTGATTGTGCTTAAGTATTATTGTAATGATTATCAATTCCAATGACACTAATATATTTTTTAATAATTAGACTTTTCAAACGTGGACTCTTTGGGTGGTGGAAGGGAGGGAGTATATTTTATGGGTCATTGACAATCTGATACTCAACCAGCCTCATTCTTTACTTGCTGCAACAAACATAGTCATCCACGCCCAAACCTAAAAATAGTTTACACCAAATCACCAAGATGCCACATGGTGAATGAGACAGGCATCCCCCTTATTTAACAAAACATTGATGATTGAACAGACTATTCAGGCAGAGCTCAGGGGTAAGCTTGGCAGGATTTCTTAAATTTGAGTCGTGTTATGTAAAAGAGAGAGGCACCAACGAGCCCTCATAAGATCGGTTGGCACGGCCCCCCTTCATGAGGGACTGGGCATTAATTCAAGGGAAGGGCAATATAAACAACTCAGGTGAGCCCTTTATTCCACTACTACTACTACTACTTGGGCTGGCCAGGCCACATAAATTCTTCTCTCTCTCTCTCTCTGATTCAGTTGAGTAATTATTAAAAGAAAGAAGAGAAAAGAAAAGAAATGCAATTTTGGAAATCGTTGAGGAACAGAGATAAAAAAGAAGATAGAGAGAGGATTAGTACCTTAGAAGAGGTGGTGAGGGAATAATCATCTTCAGGTACTAGTGGGGTTGCTGAGATTTTCTCTGACTTAATAATCTTTCTTGTTTTCTGAGAGTTATTGGGTAGACCTGAAGAGAATGATATCTGCAAAAGAAAAAATTAATGAAAATTTTGTGAAAGAGAGAAAGAAAGAAACTTTACCAAAAATATAAGCAATTGTAGTAGTAGTAAATAAAAAGAAGAGCAGCAAAAATTGAGCCCCAAAAGAAGGAAAGAAATTAAAGGGGAAAAATTGAAGCAACAAGAATGTGAGTCATCTCTGGAGTTTTCCAGCATGATGAAACTATCAATCAATCAATCAAACCACGCACGCACGCGTGTGTGTGTGTGTGTGTGATAGAGAGAGAGAGAGGTACATACAGAAGGAGGAGGAGGAGGAGGAGAAGAGGAAGAATCAAGGGGTCGGGGATCGAGATGGGGATGGGGCCCATGGGGGAATGAGAAGGAGACACAGCAATTGTGAAACAGTTTCCGAGCTGCCCTCTTCAGTTTTGACGACGAACCACCACCTCCTCCTCCTCCTCCTCCCACCATGACCTCTAAAACTCTCTCTAAAATCTATAAACGGGGGTTGGGAGTGGAGAAGAGTAGCATTTCCTTTTCCTTGATGAGCTCAAAGAATAGAGTACATGTGCTTAATGTTAGCTTTCCCTCTTCTTCTTCTTCTTCTTCTTCTTCTTCTTCAGTTGCACTTCTTCCACTCCAACCTGACTTGGCTTTTCTCACAGTCTCTCTCTCTCTCTCTCTCTCTCTCTATATGTATATATATATATATATATATATATATATAGCACCTGTGGCTCTGTCGACCCATTATTCACTGTCTCACTGCCACTTCCACTGTCCCTTTTTGACTGATTTGCCCTCCAAAACCTACATTTAATATCAACTCACTCTTCTACAGTACTTGTTGCATTCTAATTTACACCTTTCACTCAAAGCTTTTACTTTTACTTTTACAGAATTTATTTAATTTTATTGAAATAAATTAGTATTAAATTGACACTAATAAAACAGTAAATGCATTAAACATCACCAATAATTAACTAATTTATTCAATAAAAGATTACTTAATTTAAAATGAACAAACAACTTAATTTAAAAATTTTAATTAAAAATAATAGAATATAAATAAATACTGAGGTATAAAGTAAACCTGCACAAATTGTCTACTTCAGTTGTTTAACTAAAGTTTTCGGAGTTTATTTGCAAGTACGTAAAATACTTCCACCATATTTTAATTAACTTATTTTTATTATATTTGTTGTGTAAATACCGGATATATTATAAAGAAAAAACTTGTCCTAGTCTAGAACAGAACAATTTTTAATATAGTACTGTATTTGAAATCCAAAAGTGAAATCTTTCTCTAAACAAATCTTTACTCATTTCCCATCACATATTTATTATTTAAGAATATCTTTCCTTGAGACTATACAGTCAAACATTGGAATGTACTACTACTTCCAGATCATTACGAGCTATATATTCTATATAAATTAATGTTATGGATATTTTAAAAAAATTAAATTTTTCATATAAAATGATGTATTAGTTAATGTATTAGCTAGCTAATGTGGTAAAAAAATAAAATTAAAAATTATAATTAATACATCACATCAGTTGTTACATCGACTAATATATTATTTGTACCATCGACTAATATATCATTTAGTACAAAAATTTAGTACTCTTTTTAGTTCGTAAATTACTCTTCTATATATAAGAATATCTTTGGGTCAATTTTTTCTTTGCATAATTTACTGATTTAATTTTGGATATTTTAAAAAAAATTTATTTTATCAACTTTGTCTCTATTTTTAACTTTTTTTTCGATCATTACAAAAATAAAGTTTAAAATTTAAAATCTTACCACTAAATCACGAAGGCAACCGCACTACCACTTACTCGTGACATATCATTTGTCAATTATGCGTTTGACATATTTATCTTCAGCTCTTCAATTTGAATTAAGAAACATTAAAATACAATATAGTAAAAAAACACTATATACAAATAATATATTAAAATACTTGTCTAGATAAAAAAAATTAAATATGCCAAAATAAGTAGCACGTATTATTTCTTTTCGGGGGAGGGGGGGGCCTAAGATGATAGTAAACAGTTATGCTGCACTTTGTTGTACTTTTCTTTTTTAGCTAGTTTCAATTTTTTTTTGGTCATTTAAAAGTTTAATGTACATTAATTATTATTTTTTATTATACTCATAAATAAGTTGAATATTTATAAAATAAGTAATTAATTAAATTAAAAGTAATAATAAAAAATTTAAAGTTAAATAGTAGGAGTAGTTGTTGAAATATTTATTAATAGAAATTTTTGTGTGGTCGGACGGACGGGGAATATAAAACTTATTGTCATTAACGGTTCCAATGACAAACCACTACCAAACAGAGAGAGGGCGTGGCGTGGGGGAGGGGGGAGGTCCCACCCAAAACAGAAAAAGAGAAAGAAAAGATTGAAATGTGTCCCCACGCCCACTCTTCCATTCCCTTGCCCTGGTTTATTTAAAGGGTATATAAATAGTGAGTTGATATTCAGTATTCACACATAAGAAATTATTGGATGCGTCACATTATTTAGTACACTTTTTAAAATATTTTTATTATTTAAAATACTAATTACACTCTTGTTAATTTTTAATATATACTTATAATTTTTTTAAATTAACCTACGCAATACACCTATGCAATACTTATGTGACTAAAAAACATCTTAAACAACATTATTCTTCATCCTTCCCACCCAAGTCAACCCCTAACCAACACAATAAACCCGGCTCCCCTCACCCTCCTCTCTTTCACACCCCCACCTCAAACTACCCACTATTCGTCCTCCTTCCCCGCCCTCCCCCCACACCACCCACCCCACCCCTGCAAGCTTCTTTCTTCTTGACTTAAGCCCGTTTTTTCCTTCATTTTTTTTAAGGTGTTCGGCACCTACTAATCGAACATCACTATGATTGTTCGGTATTCTTACCAAACGTCTTTTGCTATGTTCAGTAGGGCTACCGAACAAGAATTAAAAAAAAAAAGCATTTAAATCAAAATTTATAATGATATTTTTATAATATATAATGTGTAGTGTACTCAATAAATGTATAGATGTAAATAGCAACACTCGAATAAATAACAAGGATAGGAATGTGTTGAAATAGAAAGTAGTACTGTAGTACTCTGCTAGAAAAAGAAAAAGAAAAAGAAGAAATTAAGCAGCTAGCTAGGAAAAGGGGGAAAAGAAAAGAAAAAGAAAAAGATTTGATTTGAATGACTACTACTTTTGGTATTGGGTGCGGGGTTAAGAATAGATGGATTTGAATTTCAACTTTGAAGCTGCTTTTGGGGATTGGATAATCCAAACAACCCCCAATGATTATACTCCAATATTTATGGAGGAGTGAGTATTACTATTGGGGCTAAAGTAGAGTGAGTAATAAAGATGTTAGCGATGGAGGAGGGGTTGGTTGCGTTGGCTTAGCCATTAATTAGCCAGCCAGCCAGCCAGCTAAAATTTCATCTTAATGTTGTAATTTGATCTTTATAGTACAGTCAGTCTGTAGTCTGGGACTGGGGACATCCCATTCCTTAAAAAAATTAATGAAGAAATTTGGAGTAATTAACCATGCATCCGACAACTTAACTGCCTCAATATACTCCTAGTAGAGTCTCTCTCTCTCTCTCTCTCTCTCTCTCTCTCACTAATAATAATCACATGTATTGTATTGTATCTATCTATATCTATCTATGTATCCCTCCACTCTACTCCACTCCACTCGTTGGTTGGCGGTGGCGGTGGCGGGTTCTTGATTTATGGATATATTATTTATTTATTTTTATAAGTACGTACGTAGGAGATACTTAGCATATTTGCTTTTTGAGACGTAATTGGGGTGGGGGGACGTCGACGGGGGTAGGTAATAATAAGCTAGCTAGTTAGCTAAGTTGAGCCAACTTGAGATGTATTTCTAATTCCCTCCTAAATCAAGAAACAATGACATTGTTGGACTTGGAATAGAATAGATATCAAATTAAAAAAGGTGTTCCAGTTCCGATTCTAGTTCCATCCTCAGCTCAAAAAGTTGCAAGAGTAAATTTTACTCTACTAAAGTAATTAAGATAACAAAATAGACGACGATGGACTCCTCCTTTATACTAAAAGCAACCCACACCATACCATTGACACACAAAATGAATTCGAAGCAACCCTCCCTTTAATCAAATCCTTCCTTAATTCCTCTTTTCTCTCTCTCTCTCTCTCTCTCTCTCTCAAAAGAAGGTAAAGAATAAAGGATTTTTTGGTGTCCACAACACTATCCCATCCTATCCTACAAAGTAACAAAGGTAGTAGCCGTAGGTATATGTATAATTATTTTCTTCATTGAAAAGGAAGGTTGTGGTTTGAATCTTCGATTCCACGACTCGTATCTCCCAATAAAAATATACCCCTGCTCCTGATGGATTTTGATTTTATACTTCATATATCGCTGCTTCGCTTTGCTTCTTCCAATAAAATACAGAATGAATATATCAAACTGAAAAACAGTGCAAAATTTTTGAAGCAAGCTTAAAGGAGAAGAAATTCCATACCTTTACTTGCATCCCTAGCTAGCTGTTTGGAGGCCTAGCTAGCTAAGAATCCTGTCATGTGCGAGACAGACAACCTCCCTCAACCTTGGAATTTAGAGAGAGAGAGAGAGATAACCCATTGCATCCATGCATTCCTGTTTGAATTAAGTTTATTTGGAGAAAGAAAGATACATATATACATTTGAAGTTGATCACCACATGACTATCTGGATTTTGACTCCACCCCATCCCATCCCGTCCCGTTTAATTTTAATCTAAACAGTTTAAATCTTAATTACTGTAATGTAAAGGTCATTTCAACACCAACCCCTGTCATCCAACACAAGCTAAACTAGTTCCTTCCTATTAACACATTCCATCTTTTCTTTCTCTTATTCTGTTTTCCGAAATCATAACCTCCATCTTGCTTCGTACTGGGGCTAACAGCTTGACCTTCATCCTCCAACAGTGACGACTAACTTCTTTCATTTTTCCAAAGGATCGGAAGTTGTATCTTCATGGTCTAATATCAACAAGGAATGGACGCCACAGTGAACAATGAGGATATATATCTACCCTTGGGAGACTAATTCCTCGTAGATTTTTAATTTTTCCCTTGCATTCTGGATGTTAAAACTGCATGTGGCAGCAGCTCTTCCGTCCATGCAACTGGCTTTGAGTCATATGATCAAATGACTTCTGAGCTTCGTCCATGCAACTGGCTTTGGCATTAGCGTCGAATCAGACACTAAACTTCTCTCATGCATTGCATGGAAGAACATAAGAAACAATTAACCGTTGAGGCATTTCATGAAACAGTTTCCTAGCTTTCTTTGAGTTTGCCTTGACGACCTAGATAGACTAGTTAATTACTGTTTACAATTATAAATAGGATCCAAAATGCTTGGGCTCTGGCGGGCCAGGAGATGGGATTTTATTGATGAAACTGAGGATGTTAACTTTGAAGTAGGCCTCAGTTTTACGGCAGAGTAGTGGCGGGTGTAAAATGAGCGATGGCTTGAGCAAGAAAACAAGAGATTGTCACTCGTACCCAACTAGCGAACTCCTCGTTTGTGATGTCAATGGCCAATGAGATGAGATTTACCTCTCCGATTCTCGCTCTAGTATAGATTTTTCACTCCTATTTTATATTTGAGTCATGGGAACTTAATCACTACCCTATTTTACTCTCTTTAGACTTAATGTTAAAGAGTATCAACGGTGGTTCCACCCTATACCACATTTTAAACACATCATTTTCGTTTGGTTTCACTTTTTAACACTCTAAAAAAATTCACTCTAACAAATACTTTCTATACAACCCTCTAAAAATTAAATATTTATCATCTCAACTAACAAATCTAGCACAATCGGAATGAAATATTTTAAAATTTAAATTTAAATTTCAATTATCTAAAACACATATGTGACAAAACTAATAATTTAATTACAACTGTCATTAAGTTTCTCTATTTTTATTAATATATTTAATTTTTTTACTATATTATTATGTTTAAAGTATAGAGAGAGAGAGAGAGAGAGAGAGAGAGAGAGAGAGAGAGAGAGAGAGAGAGAGAGACAAATCATTCTTTGTGTATATGTGTGAAAGTGAGGGGAGAGGGAGAGGGAGATGGGAGGAAAGAGAAAAGAACTGGAGAAAAAAGTTACTTATTCACGTTAAAAGGTATTCTATATTTGAAGGGGTTTAGTGGGTTTTAAAGAAAGATGATGGGGTAAAGGGTCTATTGTGGAATTGAGGGAGAGTAAAAAACTCTAAAATTGCCTTTAGAGGGTGGAGGGAGTGAGCCATTGTGGATGCTCTAAGCAAGAGGACTAGGAATGACAATAGGACAGTTCGGAGATGGTTATCCATAAAACCAACCCCATTCCCCAATTCTATTTTATTCCCCATAACCGCCTTATTCCCCACCGGGGAATCAATTTGTCCCTCATATTCATTCCCCATAGGTAACGATTAATCGAAAAATATTCACGGGTAATTGGTCAAACTAACAATTTAGCTTAAAACAATTTTATTATTAGAAAAAATACTCAAAAAAAAAATTTCAAATAACATACTATTTAATCAAGTTAATAAGGCTTGATAAAAGATAATAATTGTACTTAAAACTCATCATAATCATGTTCGAAAAAGCTAAAAAGTCTAGTTAATTAGTTGTGCACGCCACAGATTCACTAAATACTCCGTATTAAATAATTAAGTGATAAAAAGGAGTGAACAACTAAGCGCACTAAGCGGCGGATTCGCATAATTGAGAAAGATGCTTGAATTTTAGTGTTTTAAATCTAACATATATATACCTAACTTATATGGTAAATACTTGTATAAATAGGGGTACAATTATATTAGTACTAAATAAGCAGCTCGGGGAATTGGACGGGTATTGCTATTACCAAAACCAAACCATTCCCCAATTTTCCATTTAGTTATTCCCCGTTACCCGCCCCATATCGTCAAATCAGTTAATAACCTTCAACTTCGGTTCAGTTTAATTCGGGTATCCACGGTTCGGTTCGAAATTATCATTCCTAAAAGGGACCCACAAATTACACGACCAATCAATATTTACCAATTAATTCTATATACAAATTTATCTCAGCGGTTAAATAAATTTGAGTGAATTTGTGGAAAGTTTGACTTCAGGATCACGGAATGAATGTGAATGGATTACAGGGAGTTTGGGACGATAAAAAGTAGTTGAGAGTTGCGGCGGATGATAATTAGGCCTAGAAAATTTTACCTTCTACCAACTAACTTATTCAACCCAACTTGTTAAAAGCCCAACCCAACTCATTAAGATAATAGGTTCCGATGGATAATCCATGTTATCTTACTGAATTTGTCGGGTTAAAAGTGTTTAACCCAGTAACCCATTGAGTATTTTTCTAATATAGCCTCCAACCATCACCCTATACCAACCTCTTATAACCACCACTCGACCACTGAACTCTGACAACCGCTGTCTGGTGTCCTCTAGCAACCACCTTGCCGTTCTCCATAGAACCAAAAAAAATAGGAACTAATAAGCTCATATTTTACCATTACTTTCCCCATCTTTTGTTCCTACTTGCTATGGATTTCTTAAGTATTTTGTCCAAGAAATAGTGTTTACTGTGTTCCTTTATGTTTAAAGGTCTCTTGGATACATTTGAAAGTTCAAAGGATGAATTCGTATCATTTGGGAATATTTCAAGTCAATCCATGAAGCTTTGAAGAGATTTCGTTACATTTTGTTAAGTTCAGTCAAGTTCAAGGACTATTTTGCAAGAGAAAATCTAATGCAGTGCAATATTTTGATGGATGGCTCGAGTTTCAATGAGGGTTAATGAAGATGAAAGACAATTCAAGTCGACGCAAGTTAAATCAAGTCAATTCATGTCAAAGAAAGGGAAAAAAGAGCTCAAATGTGGACTTATGGGTATAACGTAAAAACTGTCCAAGGGGGCATTCTGTACATTGGCGGGCACGGTACCATAATAGTGGTGTTGGAGCGCTAGAGAAGGTCTTGGAGCGCCAAAATTGTAGGCGCTAGGGCGCATAAGCCCCAGAATTTCGTGCGAACGGACATTCTAAGCAAAACTTAGGTGCCACGGTGGGTTGAAAAGGCTAAAAAATTTAAGGGCTTGTTTTAAAGAGTAGTTGGGACATAAAAGTTGAGTTACTCTAGGGTTAAATATCTTGACCTACCTCGGAGAAAATTTCGTTAGCCAAAACAAGGGATGAGAATTATGTTAGCCAAGAAGACGAAGGGATAATGGCTGCATCAGATCAGACATTTAACGCCGCCAAAAGAGAGAATGTCATTTCTCACTTAATTAAAAATGCACAACAGAAAGAAAATGTTGCTTACTTCTAATTGCTAGGAATCTTGAAGCAAATCTAATCTATTTGAAATATATGAATATAAACGATAAAACAAGCCTATGTTTGCTACCTTCAAAATGTACTTATTCTTACAACAAAACAAGCACAGCCAAATATACCTGGACCTATACGATTCAGTACACCCTCCAATTTTGACTTAAGTTTTTCGTAGCACAACTCTCAAATTTGATTGTCCCAATAGGGTGCTGTAAATCCCCTAGACGGTGGCTCCATACAAAGTTCAACTCAACAGTGCTTGTCGAGTTCTATACATTAACCAAAAGCTCAACATAAACAACTCCCAGGGAGTAGCACACTGTGAATCCTCAGTTGATCTGGGCACTCCTAAGCAACCAAGTGAGCCTCCTCATCTTCTGGGACCACAATGTCAAGTCTCATCATTGGCCTGTACTTGCGGGGAACTCGAGCACCCGCCTGCATGCATATTTCAACCACAGCCGGAGCCTTCCCATAATACCTCTTGAGTGCACCCCGTAGTGGAGGCCCTTTTGGATCTTGAACATGCCACACATAATTCGGTGGGAATACCTCATCCACTGTTGCAACCTGCCATCCATGCTTCCCATCCCTCCACTGGTGCTTGAACTCCCCACAAAGCTTCACATCGTGACCCCAGGGCCCCACATGAACCTCTGGGCAGTACCCACAAGCCTTCACACTGTACTTCATCATCAACTTCTTCACGCCCCATTTCACTTTCTCGTAGGCATCAATCGTCTCCTGTGCGATTCTTGGTACTTCTGACTCCAGAGGAGCAGTAAACCGCTCAAAGGCCCTGTGAGTGTCAAGTTCAACAATTGCAGAGTCCACGGAATGACATGATTCAGGCTCCTCACAAGTTCCACCTCGATCGATCACTTTTCTTCCCATCATTCGAATAGGCTGGGTCCTTCTCCATGAAGGATATTCCGGTAAATCAACACCGGCTTGGATGCACAGCTCCACAACTGCTGGAATTCTATCATAGTTGAATCGATTGTCATGCTTGATGCGCGGGCCAAAAGGATCGTATAAATGGTATGACTCAATAGGGAGAAGGACATCATTGATGGAGGCCTTCACCCATGAATGGAAGCTTCTGCGCTGTCCACTGGTTGGACCACGGCAATTCTGAATGTCGTGACCTGTTTGACTCACATGTACCTCTGAGCACTCACTGCACGAAAACTGCCACGTTTTATCATTCAGATGTATCGATGTTTAGTGTATAACTTGTACCGGGTAGAGTATAAAACACTTGCATGATTCTAAGAGTAATTGATCTCTACTGCAAGCATAAAACTAACCTGCAAGCATGGATAGGAATAATGTGCAAAAGTTTCGCAAGTCCTTTAATTAAAACCTTCCAAGCATCTACCACTTCGTGAGCAACTGGAATTAGATCAGGGACAAGTAAGCCGTTTTTAGGAGGCTCAAGAGGCTTCTCGATTCCCATTTCTGCAAGCTTTTTATCGGCCCTTGCAGCAGCGTGGATCTTTGTCAGAGGGGTTGGATGGGGTTTTTCTTTTCTTAGGCAGTATGGGTGGACGACCCGTATTCTGAACATGTCCTCCCTGTTTCTTAGTGTTGTAAGTCTTCCCTTGAGCAGGTCTGTGGCAAGCACAAGTAAAGGTTCGAGATAATGTTGGAGCATTAGTTCGCCTTTCATGCCTGAACTGCAACTAAAACAAAACTATAAGCCTCAATACTATATGTGAATATATATAAGAGAGGAACACTTTATTTACTGAAAGCATAATGCTGTAATGAACTCAAACCACTTTAGCATCAGTATGTTAGTCCAAATTTCTTCTTCGTTTTCCTCTCCTCTTTGCTTTTCTTTCTCTATCTCTCACCTGTATTATTTGTTTGGTTGGGACTGGCAGGTAGATAAGCAAATTCACCAGGAAACTCCCCAGACTTCATATACCTGGTCAGCAAGGGGCATATAGCCAAAAAATCGATAGTGGAAGATTGCTAGAAGCATTTGCACTTGCACTTTCTTTCTATACCTTAAAATTCCTAGATTATAAATTTTGACCATGAAAAGTAAGAATGAATCAGGTTGCTTCCTGTAGGAGCAAGAAACTCGGGAGGAGAAGATAACTAATAATTATTGGATAGAGAAGGCATACAAAATGCTACTACATGACCTCGATGTATTTTGCCAAGCTCATTCCTAGTTTGTAATTTACATTGAAGCCACTGTATTGATATTAGGTAATTAACTAAAAGAAACAGACATGCTACGGAGACCTAAAAGTGCATGTATCAAAAACTCCTTCCATCAGAAGCATGAAGCTTGATATTTTAATGTGGCCGCAAGGAATGTTAAAAGGAAAATACAAGCCCACCAAAAACTCCAAGAAAGCACTGACTTGTACAAGGATTAATATGCCAATTCAAACAGCCACATCTGCAAGCAAGTCAAGTGGCCAACACGAAAAGGAGGTAATATAGAAGAGGGCAAGCCCAGAGAATTTGCAGAATCTGCATAAAGGAAGTAGGCAACACCATACACCATTTGAGATTTATGAAAATGGAACTGGAAGAAATATAAGGATTTTGAGCCACACAGGAAGAAAGGAAGGGGCAAGGAAGTCGAGAGAGATATCATGAGTAGAGTATTGGAAGCTGATTACTGAGCCTGTTGGTTGATATAGGGTAGGGAAGCAGCTATGCTAAGTAGATTATAAAAATTCAAAAGCAAAACTGCTATTAACGTAAAAGAGGAATTACTTAAGGGATTCAGAGCTTAGAAACAAATGCTAAAGAAAGGAATAGTGAAGAGGACAAGAAAGATTGCCTAAAAGGGGAAACAATTGACCATAAAAATTACAGAAATGAAAGAGAGAGAGAGAGAGAGAGAGAGAGAGAGAGAGAGAGAGAGAGAGACCTTGAGACCGAGAAGATTTGAGCTTAAGGCTGCGGGTGAATGTTCCACCGTCGCGATGCAAAGTCCTGAGAAATAGGATAAGGAAAAGCAATAAAACAGAAATCCTAATTGGAAGATAACATCCATCAATGAAAGAGGTAAGGGAAGGGAAGGGAAGGGAGGTTTACGTTGGGAGGGAGGAGACGGGGTCGGAGGAGAAATAGCGACCGTAGGAAACTGCTTCATCATTCTCAAGACTTACTTGAGATTAATTGATTGATATCAAAGACAGCGAGAGAGACTGCCTGCCCTTTGAACGCCGGGGATGAGTGAGAGAGTGTCGACGAAGACGGTAATTACACAACTCTGTCTCTCTGTCTGTGTGCGCGCGCGCTTGAGTGAATAACGGACAAGGGGAACCCGAGAGATAAATCTCGTTGTGTTTTGATATTTATCCTTCATTGGGCCAAATATGGTGCAGCCTGACTGATCAAGGAGTTGGGCCCAATGATAATACCAAAGTCGATTAAATTTTGCAGGGGTTCAAACTCGATTGAAAATGAAGGGGTTAATTACACCATTAGTCCCTTGATTATGAAAAAAATTTCGTTAAGTGGCTCATGTATCTCTTGCATGCATTTGAGTAAGGGCAAAATTAGAATTTTACAAGCCCACTTTACTAACTTCATCTTCAACTTCAACCTCTCTGTCTTCTAAAAAAGGGTTAATTATATCATTAGTCCCTCGATTATGGACTTTTCCACAACTAGTCCTTTAACAACTTTTTTCAAATTTTTAGTCCCTTGAGTATCAAAAAGTTAGGCGGCTTGTCCTTTTAATGGATGTCGCTAGAAAAATTCCGTTAAGTGGCCCATGTAGCTCCCACATGCATTTGAGTAAGGGCAAAATTGAAGTTTTACAAGCCCACTTTACTAACTTCATCTTCAACTTTAACCTCTCTATCTTCTAAAAAAGGGTTAATTACACCATTAGTCCCTCGACTATGGACTTTTCCACCACTAGTCCTTTAACAATTTTTTTTAAATTTTAGTCCCTTGACTACTAAAAAGTCAAGCGGCTAGTCCTTTTGATGGAAATCGTTAGAAAAATTCCGTTAAGTGACCCATGTGCCTCCTACATGCATTTGAGTAAGGGCAAAATTATAATTTCACAAGCCCACTTTACTAACATCATCTTCAACTTCAACCTCTCTGTCTTCTAAAAAAAACCCCTAATCAACAGCAACAACTCTAGCAGCAACACAGTACCAGTACTTCTCCCACGGCTGCCAGGTGGCAGGGAAATGAAACCCACTGCCACCAAGGTGACCAGACCCATCGCCGGAGCTCAACTACAACATCATGGGCTCGCAGCTCTGCTTAATTATAGAGCACGAAGCTCTCACCTTTTTTTCTACGGTGCGTTTTTGGTAGTCTTCGCTCAGCTCATCTAAAACCCCAAACTCGTTCTTCTTCCTCAATTTGTACAGTTAGAAGAAAATCTCAAAAAATTGCACAGTTAGAAGAAAATCCCCAATTTGTAAGCCCTAGATGAAAGTTTATTGTAACCTTTTGCAATTAGAAGAAACTTGGGCCAATTGGATCACGGAAGAGATTGCACAGTTATGCTGGTACAAAGGCTTGTCGGCGTTGAGTAAAGAGACCCATAGCGGAACTGCTGATCGTAGGTGGAAGAAGCTTGGGCGGAGTTGGTGATGGGCGATCGGAGATGGCGAGATGGAGTGTAATTGTTGTGGTTGTCTGGTAGTTAATGCAATTTACACAGCTCCTTACAATTATGATGATTTTTCTTTGTGTTTGACTGAAACCTAACTCGTTAACCCCTTCAAACTCCTCCGTCCTCACCTGTCTCGTTTTTCGTAATTTGTTTTTCCTTGCGTTTGAATGATTTTCCTTGCATTTGACTATAATTTGTGTTGATGTAATTTGTGTCTGCGGTGCCCATGATGTTGCGGTTGAGCTCGGCGATGGGTCCCCTCACCTTGGCGGTGGAGGGTTTCACTTTCCCCACTGGCGGCCAGGTGGGAGTAGTGCGGTCGGGACGACGGCGGGAAGACCATAACTCAAAGTCAAAGAAGAACGAGTTTTAATTGTTTAATTATTTATTATGAATTTCCTATAATACCCTTAAAAAAATGGCATGTGCATCACACATGATTGACTTAACGAAATTTTACTAACGACATCCATCAAAAGGACTAGCTACGTGACTTTTTGATACTCTTGGGACTGAAAATTTGAAAAAAAATTGTAAAGGGACTACTGGTGGAATAACCCATAGTCGAAGGACTAATGGTGTAATTAATCCAAAATTAAAATATCATGTTCAAGCTCTGCACATATTATTTACCTATCTTAGATGTGACTCTGTTGGACTTGAATGTAGGGAATATCGAGTTTAAGCTTTAGCCCAAGCTCAAGTTCGGCTCAAAATATTTGTATGAACTAAGCGAGAAGAATATTACGACACAAGAATTAAGCCAAGGGCAAACAATTTTTGTAAAATGAATTTAGGATTTACCAAGCTGGGAAGAGAATGCAATAGAGGTGATTTGATTGATTGAAGGATAAATTTTTGTAATCAATTTTAATCTTTTCTAAAAGTCAACGAATTATTGTGTAATATGAATCATATAAACATTTTCTCAACAACCGGACATTATAACCGGGGACGGTGAGCCTTGTGAGTCGGGCCCAATTTGAGCAAGGCTCGTCAAGCGAACAAGGCTCGGGAGCCTATCGGTGAGCTCAAGATGTTCAAATGTGGTTCGATTTGAAAAATAAACCTTAGTTTAGGCTTGAATTTGACTAATTTTTAAACGAATGTGAACTAGGCAAATTTTACCGAGGCAAAAGTCCAACCAAAATTGAGTAGCTTAGCTCAATTTACAGTTCTATACTAAAATTAAATTAATTTTCATACTCTGTGTGTCATGTGAAATATGACTATTTTGTAGAAGCAAAGAGAGTAAATTCTCTTCCAATTTTCTTTGTCCCGTTTCTTCCTTTTGGATCTTTGTAATCTTTGTTTAGACACCATCAGCACTTAAGAATCAATACTAAATCACCAAACACTTGTTAAACAAATCTTTTTCTTTTAAGCATATTTATTAATGCATTGAGAACATTTAAAAACTTACCTTTAAGAACACGCACTCAACTAAATTATTGATCCAAACTAATTACTTTATTGATGTAATTAATTTTTTATTTTAAATATAGTATTTAAGAAAGAATTGATATCAGCACATTCTCAATGAAGAATAGGAGTATTTTTAATATTGAATTCTTAATATGTGTCTCAAAAGCACTCTTTGCAAGTCCCTTTGTTTTTATTTTATAGCATTGAACTATCAACTAGTCAATTGAGATTTCATTCTTAAAAGCCGAACTTGTCTACACTAATAGAATAGCTTTTGCCTTTTGAGAGTCCAGACCAATAAAATTTCAACCACTTGGAGCTTTGATCAAGCTTGATTTGTTAGCATTATCAAGGTGAAGAAAGAAGTAGTATGTATATATTATTTCAGTTTTGGATTCCAACTGATTTGTACTTGGTTCCAGACAAATCTAACAACACTAAAGCTATTGTTCAAATTTTGTTCGATTATCTTGTCTTGTGAATTGATCATCTAATCAATTTACTCTAAATCAAAACATTTAAACCAACAGAAGAGGAACACTTTGTTTACATTAACCTACGCACGCTGCTATGAACAAGAAGATAGTTGCAACTACTGCTAAAGAAAAATACTAGTAGGAGTAGGAGTAGTAGTAGTTTTTTCATTAGCAGCATATATAGATTAAAATTTTCCCAGTAGCACAAAATAAAAAACTGCCTCACTCACGGTGACGGAGATGCAGTGAAGAGGGTAGAGACAACAAGGCAAATATTAGAAAGACCCCTCAAATTGAAATTCATGGTGGACAACGGGGAATGTCGACTACCCTCAAATGTGGCCTCGCAATGACGAGCAGCATGGTCGGCTTTAACTGCTTGATGACCCAATTCGTAGAAAGTCTCGGAATTCAAGTCGTTGATGGCAGACGCCAGAGCCCCAATTGCCTTGACGTAATACGATTGGCATTGTCGGAGTTGGGGGCCCAGACTGGAGCTGGAATTGTGGAGCAGAAGGGATATTGAGGTATTTGTGTGGGTGGCGTTAATATATGCCAAGTCAAAGGATACATAGGCAAGGACAAACCGGTCCGCAGTCGGAGTTCGTGGATCGGAGTAAAGAGAGTTAACACAGAAGTTGTAATCCGTACAAGTAGTACGATTAGCCTTTTCGCAAACATCATGAACAAGCTTGGTCGGCTTTTCGGTAGCTTCAACAACAAACGGGCTGCAGATGAAAACAATCAAACTGCAACAACAGACTAGTACAACTCCGACCATGTAATTGACCATTGTTTATCTCAAATTCTAACAGACAGTACAATCACAATGAGAGAGAGAGTTGAGAGTTTCAGATTGGCATTGTGAATGAATTGAAAAGGGGCCGCCTCGATCGCCCTATTATTTTTATTTTAATACGACAAGGGCTTGGCTTCATCCCCCATTTCTGCTACGGTTATAAAATTATTAAAGCAAAGCAAGAGCAACACATTTCTGCTACGGTTATAAAATCTATATATATATATTTAAAGTTGGTGAGGATAGTGTAATGGTTGTGATTCTCCAAGTAAGCTTACCTCATCCAACTTTTGGTTGTTTTGATTCTCGTAGAGTAAATGATTTCTAAGTCATTAGAAAATAACAATACCTAATAATAATAGGTTTTACAATATGTATTACTATTAGGTAATACTAAGCATGATAATACTAATAGGAGAAGGACTTTAGGAAATAAAATAATGTTGTCAATGAGATTTGAACCCACATCCTTTTAAATATGATTATACACCTTAACCCAACTCAACCAATTATATTATATGTAAAGATTTTAAAAACATATTATGTTATTCTATAAATTATTTTATAATATAAACCAACTAGATTTTATTTTTATATATGATACTCTCTCCATGTTAAATTGAGTCTCATATTCTTATTTAAAACGTCATAAAATAATATATATAATATGTGATCCATATTAACAAAAATTTTAAATTATTTATTCAAAATTGATGCTAATGTTTTATTGATATTTGTGTAAATTTCTTTTTCAAACGATAGTGTATAAAAATATGTAAATATATATAGTATCCAATTAAACATTTTTAATTATTGAATGATCTCCAAAAATTATTTAAAAAAATATAATTACAATTCTTAAACAATTCTCATTTGTTCAAAAAAATGTTATATTTCTTCAATATGTCCCAAAGTAAATATTTTATTTTTAATTTTGTAAATTTTTTCAAATATTTGTCTAAAATATCTTTACTAAGTGCAAGATGAAAAAAAGAAATAAAAAAAACCCAATAATATGATATCATTAAAGGGTACTAAAAAAATTTAAAAAAATGTATAGAAACAAAAATATATGTATTGACCACCAATAAAAAAATACTTATTTTGAAACGAAAATATTATAATAAACAACTACCAATTTGCATATATTGACAAGACTTAACTTTTGTCGGACATGAAGTCAACAAACATCTATATTCAATAATGATAATTTTTTAAAAAAATATTTTTAAAATGTATCAATTGAACACAAAAGTTAAATTGCACCCGTGCATTGCACGGGCTTTATAACTAGTTATTAAAGCAAAGCAAGAGCAACAAAATTAGTTTACATTCAACATTTGATACTTACTTATATTCAATTTATTCATTTACTTCCTCCTTATCTCAAAAGTTTATTATTTTATTTTAAAATATTTCTTTTTTTTTTTTTAAAAGGTAGTATATTTTCAAAATTTATACTTATCCACCTTCATATGTAATTTAAGCATGCATTTTCATTTTGGGTACGCTTAAACATTTTTACAATTTTAATCAAAAGCCATGCTTGGGGAGAGTCTGCATTTAAAAAAAAAAAAACCTTCACAAGGAACAAATTACTAATGATTTTATCCAAGAAAAAAAAAAAAAAAAGGCAAAAACAGCAAAGAGGAATGGAATAAAAGAATAAAAGTGTTCTCCCGAAATTCCACGTGGTATTTTATGTACTGTATTAAAAAGGAACTGCTTAATATATACTCAATGAAAATGCAAGGCAATCAATCGGTCAGTACCGTCATGGGAGTATCTGGTAACAGATTTTCCTCCTTCTCCTTCTTTCTCGCTTCTCATCCCATCCCATCCATCCATCCATCCCAACATTACTCCTCCTAGTTCTAATTTATTAACTTAGTCAATTGCACGTACAGTTAGAACTGCAAGCAAGCAAGGAATGACGACGGCGATTAACCTCCGTTCAGGACTCCGCGGAACGAGAGTGGCAAATGCTAATGCTCCTCCTCCTCCTCCTCCTCCTAATTCTTCTTTGAATACTTGTCAGCTGTTTGGGAACTGGGACTGGCACCACCGGATTAATGCCGCACCATGCAACGGAAAACGAACAAACGCCTTATCTCTCCGACCTCCTCGTCGTCCCTTCGTTTTTTCTCCCAAGGCCGTTTCTGACTCCAGCTACTCTCAAACCTGCCTCGATCCTGATGCCAGCCGCGTCCGTACTCTCTCTCTCATTGATCACTTGAAATCTCACTTACAGCTATATATATATATATATATATATATATATATATATATATGCTGATGATTAATCTCATTCATGAATTACAAATCTTATAGCTACGACTAACTATCTATACTGTCAGTCAGTCAGTCTAGGAATTGAATTATATCCATTAATTAACTGGGAAAATAAAAACTCAACACAACCTATCATTCTTAATTATATGGAGGTAATCAGAATTATGTTTTCCCCTTTAAATTTGTTTGTTAGAATGCTTTGGCCTCTTAATTATATCGACACTGCCATTACATATACTCAATGGTTTCTGAAAATATATTCCTTCCCCTTTGTATTTGCATTGTACCTTAAATGACAAAATGTGCTCATTCTAGTTCCCTGATCAGCTCCTTCTGATCCCCAAATAGTTTCCACGTCATCATTACATCCAAAATTCATGCTTCATTAATCTCTTAAATGTAAATGCACACCAACGCCACATATATCTTCTAGCTATTTGATCAAATCAATGTCTTATAAAATCAACCGAAAGAATCTGTTATTCTGTTGGCAGTTTGATTTTACAACTCATTAGTCCAAGCAACTTCCACTTTCGTGTACCCATCAGACGGCAGCCCCTTCGGGTTTGTTCAACCTATTAGTGGCATAACTTTTTATTTTCTCTGGATCAATATGTAATACTGTAAGGAGATTAGTTTTTGTACCATTTAGTGCACTGCTTGCTTTATATGCTAGTTGATTCAAGTTGGACTGAGTTCCAAACCTACCCAAACACATAATGTAAAGGTTACTGCTTCAAGTAAATTCTCCATTTATGCAATTGGCAGTGCATCAAAGTAAGTTGAATAGAGGGCTATATATAGGTATATGAGTATATCTTAGTTGATTGCCGAATGAGGTTCACTATTTGGTGGCTCAGTTCATTCTTTCTTTGCTTGTCGCATGTTTTCCTTCTTAATGATATAGCATGATGTGGCTTCATCCTCATTAATTTAGACATGATTCCCCTCAAAAATTAAAGCATTTTCTTTTTCCTTTTTAATGTTTTTAAAGCTCGAATTACGTTCTAATGTACAACTATATTGAACTTTGATATTGCTAGCCACAAGCCTTTCTTTCTTCTGCTTATAGATAGCTTACAGTACCTCACTACAGCAAAATGAATAAAGGAACCAATATATTCTTTCTTCACTGTGCAGAGTGTGCTTGGGATTATCCTTGGCGGTGGAGCAGGGACCCGATTATATCCTCTTACCAAGAAAAGGGCCAAACCCGCTGTTCCTTTGGGAGCTAACTACAGGTTAATTGATATACCTGTCAGTAATTGCTTAAATAGCAATGTATCAAAGATTTATGTTCTCACTCAATTCAACTCTGCGTCTCTTAACCGCCACCTCTCACGGGCATATGCGAGTAACATGGGTGGTTATAAGAACGAAGGTTTTGTTGAAGTCCTTGCTGCTCAGCAAAGTCCTGAAAATCCCAACTGGTTCCAGGTATTGCTGCTATATAGTCGAATCTTTTTTGTTAATAGAGAAGAGTAACCTGATGACCATTTGATCTGGTTCACACCCAATTTCTTCGTCAGTTAATTCCACACTGATTATTTTCCTTGGCTTGAAACTGCCTGAAGATCATTTCAGAACTGAATCCTATAGTCGCATATGTTGTTTAAGGAGAATAGTGATACAGGAAACTTGGCCAGTATCTTTCTTGTGGATAGAGGATAAGTTGTTGGATTCTCTTTAGGAACGGAAAGGAATAACTAGAATGATGTAACATTTGAAAAAACAAGATAGTTTGAAATTGATTTGACGGAATTACAATGTTGTTGGGTTTGTCATAAAACTAATTCTGTATGAACTCGTAGGTAAAATATAATTTTACGACCTAGTTTTCTGGACAGTTGAATGCAGTTATGTTAAAGTGGTCGATTTCTTTATTTTCATGGGAAAATGGAACTACGTCAGACATTTTTCCATATGCCACTTCTCCGCCACCTGGGGTCCTTAGGAGTTAGGATGTCATAAACTCATAGTTTGGTAAGCGAATGGGAAGTGTTTAGCCTTTGGATTGATCCCCTAACGTGTAATCACTGCATTCACCTCCGTACAAAATGAGTAACATGGTCGTTGTGTTATGGTGGTTCCCTAAACCTCATGGAATCTCAACCTGAGCTAACTATTGAGGAGATGGAGAGGAAATCCCAAATATGTGTCTCTTTTAGTTAGCGCTGTTGAGTGAACAGGGCAGTGCGAGTACCCGACTCGACTTGACTCGAATTACTCGGTCCATCTCGACTCAATTACTTTACCCGAGTCAAGTTTGGCAGAGGTAGGTTACTCGTTTAGCTATTCGAGTATACTCGAGTTACTCGCGAGACTCGACGAACACGTTCGCGTACAATACTCGACTCGACGAACACGTTCGCGTACAATACTCGACTCGACCCGTTTGACTCGGTTCGTATACTCATATAAATAACTAAATATACAAGTATTTTTATTTTATATTTAATATTTTTATAGCTAAAAGATGTGGGAAAATATATATATATATATATATATATATATATTATGTAACTCGTTTGTGGAAATAAATGATATTTGTCCGACGACTTTTATAGCTAAACCTTCGAGCATGAATTCACTCTTACAGTGTTCACTCTCTGCATAAGTATTGATTTTAATCCATCTCAACTCACATTAGCTACAGCTCTCTTAAATCTCATGAGCTTGAACTCACGAGTAATTTTTGCTTGATTTTGTTAAAATTTACTTCAAGGTTGCATAAATAAGATGTCTTTGTGATGAAAATTGAAGCTTGTAGGTTGAAACTCGACTATCCCAACTCGAATCGAGTTCTAATCGACTTGCGAGACCTGGTTTACATCCCAAGTCAAGTTCAGTAGAGGTATAGGCTACCCGCCTCGACTCGATTAACTATATTTAAAAAAAAAAAACTAGACTCGAATTCACCAATTCTCGACCGATTCAACTCATTTACAACCCTATTTCTAGTGCACTAGATATGCGTCCTTTTAAAGATGTTTGGTCACTTATGTTGACGAACATTACTTTCATATGATGGAGCTCAACTCATCTCATTCTTTGCCTCAGCGGCTTTAAGTTGACATATTGTTCCATGTATGGTTGGAGCCGAGCCGAGCTTTGGTGTGTTTGTGTTTGGCTTGTTTAATAAACGAGCTTTAAGAAAAGCTTGAGTTCGGTTCGTTTACTAACCGAACGAGCTCAACCGAGCTTTTTTGCGAGCTAACGAGCTTATCTTGTTTATTTTTAAAATTGTGTTAATCCTATTAATTTTTGAAAAGTTAATACTTTTCTCATAAAAATGTAAGAAATTAGATTCTACCATTATAAATGAATAAAATAGTTATATTATGTGACATATTAAAGAAAATATTTGAATTATATAACTAAATATTTTATAACTTTAATAAAAATACTTATATCTTGTATAAATAATTATTTTATTCCTAATATTTTATAAACGAGCCGAGTCGAGCTTTAGCTAGCCGAATAGACCCAAGCTTGAGCTTGGCTTGTTTATCTAACGAGCCTGAAAATTGAGCTTGAGCTTGACTTGTTTGGTAACGAACAAGCTCGAACTAAGTCCTTATCGAGCCGAGCCGAGCCGAGCTAAGTACACGAAGTGCTTTGTTCGCTTGCAGCCCTAGTTCCATGGAGCTAAGGTCCAAAATGTGGAAAAAACAAGCCTTTCTAAAACATCTTATTTCCCTTACACGAACTAGAGAAAGCTACGCATTATTGATTTCCACTATTTACTACTCCCTCCTCAAAAAATAGTCTACTTTCTATATGGAAAAGTCAATCTAGGACAATATCAAATCACTATTTAACATATGTTTATTATGTGTTTGGTAATAGCATTTCAATCATCAAAACAATATTAAGTATTCTATCAATAGCAACTTTTAGAATTTCATTAGGACATGTATATTTTATAAATCTTTGATCAAAGTTAATCAAGTTAACAAAAAATGTTAAAAGTGGGACTATTGTTTTTGTGAAGGGGGAGTATTATTAATTGTTTGATCTTATATGCTTCCGACATGTTATCTTTTTTAATCTTCTATTTCTTGCAAACAAGCATAGATAAATATAGGGTAAAGTGCATATTATTGTATATGTTGTGTCGCTATCTCTAGATTGTATACCTCTTAAAATTATGATGGTTCAGCTATATATTCTGTTCTTCAATCTTCTGTTTCTGGCATACATGCATGGATAGAGTGCATATGTTTGTATACAGGTATCCGATTGAGGATTATGTTGTCTTCTCAAGATATTATGCCTCTAAAACTTAGGATATTTACGCCAATGTTTTGCTAACAAGTGCCCTTGTTGCACTTGTCAAATATCCATTTTAGGAAATCATCTGCTTTGGGGATCAAATTCAATGCATTGGAAACACTTCCTAATGAATTGGTGTTGATTCCCAATAATATAATCTCCAAATATGGGTTTTATCAAGTGTCATACCTAATCTCTCGAGCCGGGTAGGACGACAAGGGCGGTAAAGTTCTTCCTACCAATTTTTAACATAGTAACATTCCCATGGCTCGAACCAGAGACCAATGGTTAAGCTAGAACTGCCCCATATGAGCTAAGCTAGAACTGCCCCATATGAGCTGATCTACGTGCTTGGTGGATTAGAGGCACTTGTTAGCAAGACCTTTACGCTATACCTCTTGTGTATTTAAAACGAGTCCTGATTACTCGCAGAAAAGTAAAGTATGTTTTTATCAATCAAATGTGCTCATCATCTGTTTAAACTTAGATTGTGTTAGTTCAACTATTTTAACATGAACAAAGTATACATGTTCAAACTTAAAGTTGTCTAACACTTGTTCAGTTTTGGACAAATTAGGGCACAGCTGATGCTGTCAGGCAGTATCTATGGTTGTTTGAAGAACAGAATGTCTTAGAATTTCTGGTTCTTGCTGGAGATCACTTATACCGCATGGACTATGAAAAATTTATACAAGCACACAGAGAAACTGATGCTGATATAACTGTGGCAGCTCTGCCAATGGATGAGAAACGTGCCACTGCATTTGGTCTAATGAAGATAGACGAGGAAGGACGGATCATTGAATTTGCAGAAAAGCCAAAAGGAGAGCAATTGAAGGCAATGAAGGTATGCATTGGCAAGTATCATGATCTTATAAAGTCTCAACAGTTGGAAATTTTCCTTTTACATCTTGCACTCCTTCAAACTTAAAATTTTAAAACCGTAGCCGATGTCTCCTGTTAACTTGTGTTGTTTTCTGGCCATTTTACTCAGGTTGATACGACCATTCTCGGCCTTGATGATGAGAGAGCAAAAGAAATGCCTTACATTGCAAGTATGGGCATATATGTTTTCAGTAAAGATGTTATGTTGAATTTGCTCAGAGAGAAATTTCCTGGGGCTAATGACTTTGGAAGTGAAGTAATTCCTGGTGCAACTTCCATTGGGATGAGGGTGAGTCCATGTAAACAATTTTGCAGGATGTATTTTTGTATATTTTATGTGGAGAAGGTACAATCATTTTGGTAATGAAATGCTTCAATTTGATCTTAATTATACCTGAAAAGATATAATCATGATGAAGAAAGTATTGTAATGGATCCATGAGTTACTATCCAGTATCCAGACAATAAATAGTGAAAAGAAAATTTTCTAACCAACTGAATTCATTTATTCTGACTTGTAAAAATCTTATCATTCAGCATAATATTTTAACAGTTAAGCATTCCACTTTGGAACTGGCCCTCAGTTCTATCTATACATATTCACTTTTGATCTCATAGGCCATCCGCTATGCAAAAACTGTTCCTGTGGATTGCAGCTTCTGTCATGACTCCATTCAGATGAATATTTTCTGGCTGGGATTTTCCGGCATGTCAATCTGTATGTAGACCCATTCGTTGACCTTTGATTGCATCATATAAACCAAAATGGATTAATATCAAAAACTGTCTAGGTAGTAGCAATAAGTTGTACAGTTCCTTTGCTGCTACCTGAGATTGTGTTGATGACATGTTTTCATGGATGATAGAGCTGAAAGCTTTATATAGCAACTGATATGGCCTTTTATGCTACAAAGTCAACACCTACTTGTTCCCTCCCTTTGCAGGATATTGTTACAATTCTATGTTTGTTCCATATTTCAGGTGCAAGCCTACTTGTATGATGGTTACTGGGAAGACATTGGAACCATTGAAGCTTTCTACCATGCAAACTTAGGGATCACCAAAAAGCCAGTGCCAGATTTCAGGTTAGCTGTCATACATTTTTAATAAAGGTCACATTGACAGTGTGTAATTGATAAACAACGTGCGATTGAGGACATTTCGTTACCAACAAAATTTAAGTTTACACTATGGAAATCCATCTTCTGATGCAGTTTCTATGATCGTTCGACTCCAATCTACACTCAACCTCGATATTTACCTCCATCAAAAATGCTTGATGCCGATGTTACAGACAGTGTGATTGGAGAGGGTTGCGTAATCAAGGTAACATGTATAATCTTCTGCAGGAAATGATTACTTTTAGTAGTTGGCACAAACTTTGACATCTTTCCTTGCAGAAATCTACTGTCATTCTGGATATAAACTTGAGATATGGATTGTCATTTGAGTTTATGGTAGTGTTTGTATAAATTGTGAATGTGGAATTTCTGACTCATTCCTTTCCATTCAGAACTGCAAAATTCACCATTCTGTGGTTGGCCTGCGATCTTGCATCTCTGAGGGTGCTATTATTGAAGACAGTTTACTGATGGGAGCTGATTATTATGAGGTAACTAAATCCACACAGATCAAGAGCTACATATACTTCTTTGTACCAAGAAAATGCTTTATTTTGGCTTGTTGTTATATGTGAGAACTCAAAGAGTTTCGCAGATAAGAACATGTTTCCAGGTTCAGCTACTAATTTCCTCCGTTGTTAATGGCTTCTGCACCAGACTGATGTTGACAGAAGACTTTTAGAAGCAAAGGGTAGTGTTCCGATTGGTATTGGAAAGAACTCTCACATCAAACGAGCAATTATCGACAAGAATGCTCGCATTGGAGAAAATGTGAAGGTAGTTTACTAAATCGATCATATATCTAATAATCGCATAACATCTCACAGATTTCATTCTTGAGGATAGTGTGACCTTTGGACTTGGGAAAATATAAGGACTCTGCTCTGTAGTCGATGAGCCAACTGAACTACTTCTGAACTCAAATTTCAATTAGGCTGTAGAATCTTACAACTAATTACTGCCAAAAAGAATTCATTAAAATAGCTCAAAACGTTTTCTCCATGGTTGATGCTTTAGTGATATTACCAGGCAGATGGACCCTTGTGGAGATGTTTCATACTGTCTGTCTGCACAAGATGTTTAAGTGAATTTATAAGCACATCTTGAAACATATTCATCTGAATAGAATTGTAGCATGAAGGATTCCATTCATTAGTATTCTGTGAGGTGTCTGTTTTTACCATTATTAAAACCTAAGATCAATGATACAAAAGTCATGGTCCAGAAGAGTGCATCATGGTCTGGAAATCATGTGGAACTAATGAAGCAGATAGGTTGTTAGACATTGTCATATTTCAAATCTCCAATGGATACAGAGAATCATAATAACAAGTTGGCATCATGAGTAGGTAGAAATAGTAATTTGTAATTTGACCCCAAGTGATATGGTTGCAGATTATCAACAGGGATGATGTTCAAGAAGCAGCAAGGGAGACTGATGGTTACTTTATAAAGAGCGGGATAGTCACAGTAATTAAAGATGCTTTGATTCCCAGTGGTACCATCATTTGAGACTCAAGTCAAGATCGATATCAATATGCAATGCCATACTTTGTTTTTTTTTTTTTTTGGGGGGTTATAGTATAATTTTAATGCTTATTCCAGTTGGGCCCGCCAAATGGAAAATAATTTGAACAATGAGAGAGACTAAGTTGTGTATATTGTGAGTGATGTGGTGGTTGTTTCTTTGAAGGAGAAATTCAGTGATTGTAAAGAGTAGGAGGAGCGTTTTGCAATTAGTAAACTAGCCGTAGTATGGTGTTGCTGTTGATTTATATTAGTGGTGGCTTTAGGAGAGAAGGGGAGGGGGTTGGTGTACTTGTGAAGAAGAAGCACATATTATGGCTATGGGGAGGGCGGAGGCGGAAGAAGAAGAGGTCAAGCTAGGACGTTGAGGGGGTGTCATGGGATGGCCAAATAAATACTATATCCGAGTCAGTCATATTAGCATCATCTCCAATGGACTCTTTGTATAAAGGTTTATAGGTAGAGATGATGTGGCACGGATCGGTTGGTATGAAAATTTTGTCACCCCTTTTATCAGTGATGGAGCCACCAATATTTATTATTGGACTCATAGTGTTCATTTGAGAAAACGGCCGTTTCAAACGGCTATTCGCCACCATTTTTTTTTATTTTATATAAATTAGTTTACAAACCATTTTTTCATTTCACTCTTTCAAACATATTTCTTACTAAACTCTACAAGTTCTTTCATTTTCATCTCTCACGTGTACTTTCTCACTAAATTGTAGAATCAATTTTCTCATTTCACTTTTTCGTTATAGATAATAATTATTTTTAAACACTTCCAAAATCCAAATGTCAAAAATTTTACTAATCCTTATAACACGAATTCACAAAATGCTCCAAATTTTCAACTTACTCCACATTTCCAAGATTCTCAAAATATTCAAGCTATAAAGATTTAGGAAAAGGTACATTTGGCTACTGAACTTTTTATAAAATTCTAGTTCGGCCACTGAAACTTTAAAACTATACTTTGGGCCACCGTAATTAAGTTCTGATGCAAGCGAGTCTATTTTTTAGATGGGTGTTAGTTCAGCTGTTAAGTTATTATAAAATATCAATTTTACCCTTCTTCATCTTCCCCAATAAAGAATAAACAAATCTAAACCCTAACCCTTTCCTAAATCCAAATCCAAGTCATCAACCATTAGTTGTTGTTGTCTCCATTTGGATAAATTTAATTATAATTCTGTAAGAATTTGAATTCCATATGCTTCCCCCTTTCTCAAACTCAGTCAGGCCGCAGTAGTAGCAGTCCCAAACTCCGGTGAGTCTTTGTCGAGCACTAGCGACCACCCTTCTCCAAGGCTGGTGAGTCCCTTACCCGTGAACTCCCTCGCGTCGTAGCCAATCCAAGTAATCGCACCACCATCCCCTTGCGTTGCCGCCATCCCCAAACAGAAACTATTGCGTAGCTCCGTCTCTCTCCTGGCCGCGTCAAAGTCTCCCTCTCGTGGTGCGCTCCGGCTATCATCCACTCTAGTCGCCTTTCTATGGTCACCCCAAGTAGCGTCCATCGCGAACTCCCTCACAAATCCACCATCTCTCTCTGCGAGCATCAATTTTGAGCTAGGGCTTAAAATTTTGGGCAAGAAGCGGCGGCGGATAGACCACAATCACCTCCGGTTCTCCGGACCTCCAAGCTCGGTTCGAGTCTTCAACAACAGAAATGGCCCGCATCTCGATTTCTTCTTTCTACAATAATTGTGATGAAATTAGGGCTTTGCTTTCTCTAACCTTGAATTGGGGGAATTGTGATGAAATTAGGGTTCTGCTTTCAAATTTGAATTGGTTGGTTAAAGGTTTGGGTTTGAGTTGTTTAGGTGGGGGTGAATTGTCTAATCTTGGCTCAAAAGTCTTGCTGGTTTGAGTTGTGAAGATGAGAGGGTGGGGTCGTATTTACTTGGCAACAGGTTTTAATGTTTTTTCCATGAAATTTTACTTACCCAATTTCTTTTGTTTACCCAATCTTCGTAGATCTTGTTAATTTTTGAAAAAAATCATCAATTTCATTTTCTATAAGATCTCAAGATTTTTAGGTCGGATCTGATGAGGTTAGTTAAAATTCTTTGATTTTTCTGAAGAAGATGAATTGAAGATGAAGATAGGGGTAAAATTGATATTTCACGTTAATTTAACGGCTGAACTAACGCACATCCAAAAAATGGGCTCGGTTGCATCAGAACTTAAGTACGATGGCCCAAAGTGTAGTTTTAAAGTTTCAGTGGCCGGACTGCAATTTTACAAAAATTTTGGTGGCCCGGATGTATTTTTTGCCTAAAGATTTTTATAAATTTATTTATGATAAAAAATAAATATATACTACCTCCGTCCCAAAATAATTATCGTTTTAGCAAAAAAAATTTGTCTCAAAATAATTGTCGTTATAGGATTTCAAAAAATATGTATCCATATTTTATCGAATTTGTCCTTATTTATTACTCTCATTAAAGAGGGTTGGTACGAAGAAAGTGAAAAAGTACTCTTTACAACTTGTCTACAATAATTGAACTTAAATAAGGGTAGATTAATCTTTTTAAAAGCTTCCTTAATCTGTGTGCAAAGTGCTAAAATGACAATTATTTTGGGACGGATGTAGTAAATAAAAAATTTATAAACTAATGACGTAGCCTAGTAGGAATATATTACTCCCTCCGTCCCTAAATTATTGTCTTGGTTTTCTTTTTTGTCCGTCCCAAAATAATTGTCTTTGTTTGAAAGTTTCTTTTTTAGGACAACACTTTTACCATTTTACTATTACTTTTTTCTTCATATTTTAATTATGAGTCACATACACATAAACATTAAAAAAATTACACAATATACTAATATTAATAATTAAATTAATTATTATTTTTAACCTGAGTGCGAGTGCTGATTAATCAAGCAACACAATAAATTAGGGACGGAGAGAGGGAGGGAGGGAAAGTTTTTGTATAGGGAGTATAAAGAAAGAGTAGTTGTTTGTTGAAGGTTTGCAACTGATCACTAGTTTGTTGGTATCAGTTGAGTGGGTGTATCGTATCAGTTAGCTTAGCTCTGCCTATGCCTCTGCCTTTGATGAATAATAGCACCAACACCAACACCAACCATTGGTTGGAGAGAGAATCGGAAGAGTGCACGTGAGGATGGGTTGGAATTTTCTGGTCTATGACAGTTAGTTGTTTGTCAGCCTGACTGACTGAGTGAGGTGTGTATTAACTTTCCATGAAAGGAGAGGAGAGGAGAGGAGGTTGCATGTTCCTTGTTGCATTGCATATGAGAGACAGAGACTTGAATTTTCATCGTAAATGTTAAAAGAGTTGTTGTCTTGTCTGGATTCTGGACCTACCTGAGAAACAAAAATTACAATAAAAATAAGGAATATTATTGTCTAAACTAACTAGATTAGACACTTTGTACTTACTGTTCACGATTGGACAATTAGTGATGCCAAATTAAAAACTGCTTGCTCGGCGTCGGCGTGACCTGACCTGAGCTGAGCACCAATGATTCTGTCTGGTTACTTAAAACAAAATATTTTGATTTTAAGCTCTGAAGTTCGAGCTCTAGTCTTGGCCCATAAATTCCTCCCTTTCTAAATTATTATGCAGGTTATTCAAGCACGGATTAAAAACTCATTGACGATTATTAATATTAGAATAGTATTGAAAAAGTGTATTGTTTCCTTTAATGTCCATGTGTATGTGGCCCATAATTAAAGTAGAAAGAAAAAGTAAGGATAAAATAGTAAAAGTGATATTTTAAAAAGAAAAGTTTCAAACAAGACAATTATTTTAAGACGGACAAAAAAAAGAAAAGAAGATAATAATTTAAGAACGGAGGGAGTATATAATATAATATTAAATAATAATAATATTACTGCTTTACAGACTTACAGTTGAGTTGGAGTTGAATTTTCATAGTAAACGTTACTAGTACTTTTTAGTTTTAATACTTTGCACTGTTGAAGATTGGACAATTAGTGATGCCTGCCGAATTACAAATTGAGCTAGCTAAAAAGGAAAAAATAAAATATTAAGTTGTGATCATTTAAATTAAAAATCTCTCCTCTCCTGCCTGTTGTGCATACAAAGTTAAAAACTTTCTTGAAAAAGATTGATGGATGGTTTTTTAGTAGCCGATGATACGGAGAGAGGATCGGATGACTAAACTAATAATACGGTAGTGATCATGCAGCAAATACTTGCTTGGGGTATTGGGCGTCAGAATTTTAAGTAATTATTCCCATCGTTTCAAGCAAAGAGTTCAGTTTTAATTTTTTTTTGTCAACTAAGCTAAAATTTGACCAATAATTAACATAAATATAGTGGTTTTATAAAGTTATTAAAGTTGTAATCCATAGTATTACTAAGATAATTTTTAATTAATGAAATTTTATTTCTTAAAACATAAGTAAAGTATGTAATTTTTTTATTTAATTTAGTCTTATGTTAACTTCTATGAAAAAAAAATAAACTTTTTGCCTGAAACGGAGAGAGTACTACTTAAGATTTAAATTAAATGATGAGAGTGAGTGTAATACTTTTAGTTACTACCAGCACGGCAGGCAGCACGTAAGCAAGAACGAAAGCAAGAAAGACGTTTCACTAACAAACCGGTTTTAACTTTATTACTCGCTCCGTCTCTTAATTATTATTTTTATTTTTTATTTTATTTATTTTAAAATAATTATTTTATTTAAATACTTTCTTTTTAAAAATATTATTTTTTATTTTTTTTACTTTAATTATAAATCATATACACATGAATATTAAAAAAAATTACACAGTATACTAATATTAATAATTAAGTTAATTATTTTTCTTAATCCATGTCGGATCAATTAAGGCAATAATTAAGGGACAGACGGAGAACTTAGTATTTTGTACTACCTCATCCGTTCTAAAATAATTATAGTTTTAGCTTAAAAATTTGTTCCAAAATAATTATCGTTATAAAATTTTAAGAAATATTTATTTATATTCTATCAAAATTATTCTTATTTATTACTCTTATTAAAAAGGTTGTTAAAAGAAAGAAAAAAAAAATACCCTTGTAACTTATTTATAATAAATAAATATTAATTAGAGTAGATCAATCTTTATGTAAACTTTTTTAATTTGTCTATAAATTATTAAAATTATAATTATTTTTAAATAGTTAGTAGTAATAAAGTATATTTTGAATAAAGTGGGACCTGACAGCCTGGGTACTATACTCTACTCACGGCCGACCCCAACCCATGTGAGCAGTGGGTCCCAATGAAAGCATGGGCTTTTGTAAATTTGTCAAGTCAAACATGTTAAATTCATAAAAGGTCACACTTACTCAAAAATATTTTTATGGTCACTTTTCATCCAAAAATTAAAAATACCCTTACTAAGTTGATTAAACAACTAAATGAGTCGATTAAAATGACTCATTGATCGACCCATGAATGGATTAATCGACCCTGGTCGATTAATTGATTCCTTGAGTCATTTTGATCAACTCATTCATTGACCCATGAGTTGATTAATCGATCTAGTCGATTAATCGACTCCTTGAGTCGTTTTGATCGACTCATTCACTAGATTTGGAAGAGGAAGAGAGAGATAAATTGATTCACTGGATTTGAAAGAGAGAGAAAGTTACCTCAACAGTAGGGCGGAGGACGAGGACGATGGCGGAGGACGAGAACAACGGCGGATGACAGTGGAGGACATGGTCGTGATAGAGGCTGCGGCAAGAAAGGAGAGAGAGGAGGGAGAGCGACGGCTCGTTTGAGTTGTGGAAGAAAATGAGGTAGGTTTTTAGAGTTTAAAAGGCTTTAAGAATATTTTAGAGAATTATTAAACTTTTTAATCAAGAGACCATAAAATATAAAAATTCGAGTCAAATGGCTATACTTAACTAATAACGCTCGTAATAATGGACAACTCGGGGTGGCCGTGGGGACAATATGCGATTGCTGGAAACAGCTGGATTTGATTGTGGTGTGTGTGGGGTCCCCACCCAAACTAACTCAACGCCGTCAATCACTCCTTTTCTTTTCCATTTTTTAAAATACAGGAGCTAAATGCATCTTCGTACTTCCTATACTCTAAACGCATTCCCTATAAAATTATTAACTTATTCTCATTTTTTTAAATATGGAAAATATTTAATTTAAAATTCTCACTTTTATTTGCTTCAAATGTTTATATTTTTAACATATTTTCTATTAAATTTTTTAGTGGTTCGTTTATCGAATGACAAAGATAATTGTAAAAATGTGATCTACTCCATGAAAACATCGAAATTACATATTTATTCGTCAAAAATGATGTTTGGATGATGAAGATATTAATACCTAAAGTAAGTGACCTAAAATTAGATAAGTGAGTTTGTCCCACATTGAAAAGAAAGCAAAGACAAGACTAATTTATATACAAGCTCCTTTCTTGTAAAGAGTAAGCTTATATAACATAGAGCCTCTCTCTCACGCGCGCGCCCGCAAGGAAGGTGCAAATCTTAGTTTGATTCAAGGTCTGAAACAGTGCAAATCTTAGTTTGATTCAAGGTCCGAAACAGTAGACTCATATACAGTGCAAATCCTAGTTCGATTCAAGGTTCAGACTGTACAAGCGCAACCTTAGTTTGATTCAAGATCCGAAACAGTAGATCTGTGTACAGTGCAAATCCTAGTTCGATTCAAGCGCGACCTTAGTTTGATTCAAGGTCCGAAACAGTAGACCCGTGTACAGTGCAAATCCTAGTTCAATTCAAGGTCCGGACTGTGCAAACGCGACCTGCGACACGAATATCGAATCGATGCAAATCTTAGTTTGATTCAAGGTCCGAATGTCGAAGGTTTAGAATAGACTCGCAAGCACGCAACACGAATGTCGATCAAATCAAGCCCTTAAACTAGCCCACGTTTTGCTATTTATTTTTTATTTCTAACAATTTTTGCAAAAAAAAAAAAGAACATGCACGCAATTTATTTTATTTTAGATTTTGACTATTTTTTGCAAAAAAATGGGCCGTAAAGAATAAAATTTAACATAAAATATATCGAAAACATACGTATCCAGAACAAGTTAGTAATTTCGTAAAGCGTTTAGCATATACATCCACAACAATAACTATATCTCATATCACAAATGTCGGCAAACAAAAAATAAATCCACTCAACAAGACTATACTAAAATTAAATATCTCTCATCTCAACTATTATATTTTTCTCTTTATTTATATTTTTCTACCACAATTTAAAATATTTTAAATTTTATATACTATAAAAAGAAAATTATTGTCTTATTTGACACACTGATTAACAAAAATTTAATTATTAATATTGATATAATGTATTTTTGACTAATTTTAAGGGTAAAATGGTAAAAATGATCTCTAAATTATGAAAATTTCAAACAAGACAATTATTTAAGGACGGAGTTATTTTGGAACGGATAAAAAAATAAGAAATAATTTAACATATATGTTAATAATTTCCATTCCAAAATATTAAACAAAAGTATATTGTACTCAAATAAAGTGATGAAAATGTAGAGGATTTGAGTCACTATTCATGTTAAAACATATTTAGAGGGTGATTTAGTTGATTTTAGAGATAGAGCTGCGTTAAAATCTCTAAAAATCTCTAAAAGTGATTTTAGGGAGTTGAAAGAGGAGCCCCATTGTGGATGCTCTAAGTGAGGGCTACTTTCAGCGCCTGACTTTCAAAATTGTTTCTTGGTTAAAACTTGCATGTGCTAACCAAAGCAAAGCAAATACCCCTCCTCCTCCTCCTCCTCCTCCTCCTTCCTTTTAGTAAGTTGTGATTTTTAGAACAGAAGAGAAGAGCCGGTGTTTGGATTTCCTCCGACTATTTATTGACCAAGGCAAGGCAAAGGTGGAGTGTGTCGTTGTGAAATGGATTTCCTCCCTCTGTTTTTTTTATTTATACAGAAATGGATTCAATTTACCTAACCCAACCCAAACAACAAAACAAAAACCATACAAGAAGAAGAAGAAGAAGAAGAAAAACAAGAGTTAATTAAGAGAGAGAGCAAAGAGCATTTTACGACTCTCACGGGCAGTTGCACTAACTACCATCCACAAAAGCAAAGGTCCCCCATTCTATCATCACTGCACTGCACTAGTTATAACTAGTGTGTCTGTGTGTGTGTACTATTTTTATTTTCTTGGCTTTTCATTTAAGATAATAATAATAAACAGATACCACAAGAGAAGAACACATCATCATCAATCATCATCAAATCATCAAAACCATTTCCCCGATCTATCTGTCTGTCTGTCTGTCTGTAGTTTTTTTTTTTTTTACAGAGATGACATGCTTTTCTATTAAACTAACCCCCACCAAAAGGGCTATTACTATAAATAAACTAAACCCACCCACCCACCACCCAAACCTCCTCCCTTAACTTATCACTTGCTGCCATACCAATAACATATATCACAAGAAAGAAAATGAGAAAAAAAATCCCCTTGGAATTGGAAATTTGGAATACCATACCTACTGCACCTATCCACCCACCAACATTTCTTTTTCTTCTTTGAATAATCTTTCAAACAAACAAACCTCCCTCTTCACCTCAACTAGTTCCTAATTCATGCTTCCACACAAACTTTATTTAACCTCTCATTCTATTCTATTAACAAAACACACACACACACATACAGCTCATCATTCATTACTTGTGTCCTCAAACCCTTTACCCTTTTAACTTACTTCTAAATTCGTATTCCCAGGCACAAACAATATCACCAATAAACATTGTCTACCAAAAAAACAACATATACATGCCCTTGGCCTACAAAGACTGCATCATGATGCCACATATAAGAATCATACCACCCAAAACAATTATCTTCCATCATTTACAAAATATGTCTGCCCTTCTGCAGATGATCTGCATCCACACGATACCAACAATTAATTATATTCTATCAAATATCATCCCTCCACATCTACACACCAATCTAATTAGGAGAAAAAAAAAACACAAAAAAAAAAAAAAAACAATTACAGATACTAGTTAGTTAGTGAGTGAGCTCTAAATTTGTTGATAAATTAAAGAATAACCACTACTAAAATTACACTGACCTGGTAACTAAGTGGCCAGATCCCCCATACACAACAATGTCTACCCGTTATATTCCTTCTCTGTAGTGCATGTCTATGGGCTCATATTGCAATCCCGCATATATACTTGATCATAATCAACAAACTTTTGCCAGTAGGTTCGGAACTTCGGAATACCAATCTCAAGCCATGGTTTCAAGTTCCCATTGTAATGAATGACCCCCGCTCGTTCAATCTCCCTCTGACTTACATTTGGGTTATAGCCAAGACCCAGGACATGCCAAGATCTATCGAGGGGGTAAGTGCGCTTCCAGAAAGTTATCAGACCAGGCGGCAGCGTGCCCAACTTCCACAACTGTCTGTCATGATTCTGCACACAAAACAAGTTGCAAAATCATATCAGACACTATTATCAAATCATGTTCTTATGCCACAAGCTCAAAGACCAGATGAGACTTGCATTAGCAACACACTGTAGTAACACTTACCAAATTCTGCCACGAGTGGTACACCTCAGTTATGTTTTGCCTCTTCCATTCCTCCAAATCAAAGATATTCATGCCATATGCCCATCCGCATGCATGGGGATCAAAATTTTTTGAAATAAGAGGATTTGAAAAATTGAGATAACGATCAAACCGATGAAAGCTTTCCCCACAAGTCTCAACCGCGCCATTCACCTTCCCTTTCAAATCAATAGACCAAAGGCCAGTGAGGTCCTTCTGGACCACTATATCATCGTCCAAGAAGAGTACTTTATTGAGCTTTGGAAATATTTCTGGCAGGTAAAAGCGAAGATGATTCATGATCGAGAGGTATTTTGGGTTCCGGAACTTCAAATTTGAATCAGACTCAGCACGACGGTTCCTAAAGTAATAATCAATCATGGACTGAGAACTCAACTGCTTTAGAACTGGACTGTAACTCGAATTTAACCATGTAAAATCCTCAACATTCTGAACTTGTATAGTGGCATTGCCAGGTGGGTTTGCCAGAAACCACATCCTCATTGCAGCATAGTTGAGCTTATCGGTAACAATGTGGAACACATGATTTGAGGGATCCTGCCACAACACCACCTTGTCAGCAATTCTTAGGAGGTGAATAAATAGTTTTACAGCAGAAATACATAAATGGGATTGATCAATTACCTTTGTATTGGAAACAGTGGAGTTTACAGCAACTGCTGTAGCCAATACATTATCTGAAAATAGGGCGTAGTGGAATAGCCTGGGATCTTCCAATTTCTCTTGATTTGGAAACTTCTGGTCAGAAGTATTCAAGGCAAAGTACTCGGTCGAAAGGCGCAAGGGAAGGCAATGAAGACCTTTAGGAATAGTTTTGGCGGTTAAGTGCGTTAAAAACAAGGTCTGCTTCTTGTGGACCCGGAGCTGCTCTTCAGTTGAGTGAATAATAGCGCGAAGTTTCTTCACCACAGCGGTACAGTCATCCTGAATTTGCTTGCCTTTAGCCAATGTCTGTTCCATTGCCTTCAGCTTCTCATAGGCACTGGATTTCATAAAGTCAAAGCATCAATTTAAAACCCAAGAAGTAGGCCATATGGAGGCACATACCACAAAAAATAGGAATGCCAGATAGCTGCATGGTTGAAAGAAAAAAATAATTTATTATGAACATTCAATGGAGGGAATAAATCCAAAAAGAAGACTTACTTCTTTGGAAGCTCAAAATCCTTAGATGCATCCCCAAGTACTCGTTGGACTTCCTTCATCCGTAGTCGAAGCTCCCTAATAAAGTGGGCATTGTTTCTTGTTGCTGCTAGGGAAAGGTAAACTCGACCCCTAATCAGCTGATCCTTAAGATGCCGAACATGAGCATCTGGCAAGACTGTTTGTTCATTCTGTTTCTCGTCTTTCGTCTTTAGAGATTCTCTTTCACCAACTTTCCCGGTAACTACAGCGGACTCTTGCTCATGTTTCTTTTTCTGAAATAGAAGTGGGAAACCAATTTAGAAACCAAAAATTAAGCTCACGGGCATGGTAAAAGGGTATTGCTGCTGCGCTTACATTGACCCCCCAAAAAAAAAAAAAAAATTGACTAATAGTTGTCGAATAAAACTATCAATCCACAGGGTGGTTATTCTATTCTGTAGAGCCACTTAATGCACTGTACTCGTATTTTCTAATGCAAGTTTAGCATATTGTAGGAGTCAAATTCTTATGATTAGAATAGTATGTCACAGCTTGGATAATATAGGGTATCGACCTAACAAGTTCAACAACCAAATGATCTGTCAGGCAAGCATTTATATTAGTGAGAGTTCTCATCATAACCAAAGAATGTAATTATAGATTGTGGACAAGCTGCTCATTTTATAAACCAGAAACCATAGGACATTTCGAAATGAGTACTTCCACCCAAGGGAAGTATACATGCAATGAAACAAGTTAGTTCACGTAAAGTTGAAACATTGACTACATTTGCAGCAGCTCCCAAAGATAATTATTCCCACTTTTTCACAATTAAACCAATTCCGTTACATTAAATCATTATTTATACTAGTATGCCTAAGATGTCCAATTCAAATCTATATATGCAGCTGGTGATACTGGCACGTTAACAAAAGAGGGCATGAAAGCAATGGCACAACCGCTGACAATGAAAATTTAAAGAGAACAACCTACCAATTGGGAGGCAGAGTCAGATGTACGACCAGATGCCCTTAATTCCCCTTCTTTGTCCACTTCAAGTCTATGCGTGACGATGCTGTCAGTATCTCTGCCTTCATGCACTTCATCAGTCACTTGTTTGATGGGGTTTTCATCTACCGATTGACTTTCCCCAACAGCACCACTAGTGGCAGACGAAACTGTGGTTCCGAGCAGAACTGATTCTGGAGGTATAGATAATTGCACTTAAATATACGAAGAAACAATTGGGGAACTAAAGGCCAATATTGGACTTATTGTGCAGATTATAGTAACAAATCCATGACATATACACAATGCATGAGTGGATAAGTAATAACTGAAGGGTAAAAGTGAGGGCAGGAAGAAGAAAAGGAAAGAAACCTTCAGTGAGCTGTCTAGTAGCGTGGGACTTGTTAGACGTTGAATCAACGGAAGTTGGAAGGGAGCGAGTTGAATTTTCGACATAAACAACCCCCAATGGTTCTTTAATTGCGGTGGATAACTCCTGCAAATGCGAAGAATGGAACCACAAATTGATTTAACTTTTTAAATCAGTAAAGTAGAGCGAAAAATAGAGAAGAAGGGGGATTGAGATAACCCTTTCGTTACCTGAGGAAGCAGATTCAGGGGTCTGACGTCCCCACCAAAAGTCTACATGTTTATAAAAAGAAGGAAATTCATAAAAATGAAGAGCAATTGGAAAGTGAAGAAGAAGAAGAAGAAGAATGAACTTACAAGGGAGGAAGCATCTTCAATGAAATCATTTGTATCTGCAAGAGTAGGAAACATTAGTAGTTAAAAGAAAGAAAAAGCTTCTTTTTTTTATTATTATTAAAAAGAAAAGGGAGATCTGGAAAAAAAGAGAAGAAAGAAAAGGGAAGATTACAGAAGTGGGTGTGGAAGGTGGAGAGACGATCAGTGTAGAGGAAAATGGGGGCAAGTACAGTGACAAACAGCAAACCCAACACAGGCGTTCGGATCTTCATCTTCATCTATAAACCTTTTTTGGATTTGATTTTGAGTACAGTGAGCACACAAGTAATTACGCACAAGTAGTAGTAAGGAGGAGTATGCGCCTGAAAAGAAGAAACCCCAACCAACCAACCAAACACCCACCCAAACGAAAATCAAGGAAAACGAATCCCCAAAATTTGCGAATCCATTTCCAATTGGAGGAAGCAAAAGGCAGGACCGTCAAATTGAGAATAGAAACGGGGTTGGTTTATAATTATATTATATATTACTATGTGGAAAAAGGGGAAAGTGGAATTCCGATAACAAAATGAATTAAGCAAGAAAAAGGAGTAAATTTATGGGTGGGGGATGAATGGAGTGGAGGAGAGATTTGAGAAGTAAACTCAAATGGAAATCAAAAAGAAGTCTCCCCCACACTACTACTAATACTCCTAATCCCCACTCATACAAAGAAGAAGAAGAAGAAGAAGAAGAAGAAGAAGAGAGAAAGGTGTTGAATATTTGGGGCAAACACAGAGAAAGAGACGAGAAGAAATTGAAATACTACTACGTACTACTGCTGAAGTAGCAGAGGGGATGGATTGGATTAAAGAAGATGAGATGAAAAAATTAACAGTGTCGGCGTGTCGTTCATTTCAATCTCAATCATATATTTTTACTTAAAATATATTTCATGTAGTATTAATACTCCAATATATACTCCTACAATTTTTTTTATTTTATATATTTTCATCATTTTAATTACTTATGTTATTAAACATTCAGAAATTGATCAAATAAGATACTATTAAAGATGAAAATATTAATTATATATAAGAAACATCATTTGTTATTCCTTATACTTTTTTAATACACACATGTAAGTATATATGTTCAATCATGCTTTTATTTAACTACTAACTTATAGTTATTTTTTGATAAATAAGTAATAATATAAAAATAATAAAAATTTGAGAGTGTATAAATCTGAAAATATTAAGATTTTAAACTTAAAGATGATACAATTATAAGTATATCTACACCAAATATGAAGTATTTTTAATTTTATATATTTCAATTATATTCATTTTATACTCGTACAAATATATAAAAATATTTTTTCCATTTATATATTTTTACACCAACTTTTCGTAGTAACTTTGAAAAAAATATATATGTACTATTAAATTTGTACATTATTTATTTATTATCGTATTATAGTCGTCTCGTATATTACTAACTATGCATATTTATATTTTACTTGCAATCAACAATTTATATTAAAATACAACTCACTTTTTATATTTACAATTCACTAATGCTAATTACTGATCAAAATTTTATTATTTACTAAATTTCTACGGTTGAGATATAATCTCACCTTCATATGTGTTGAAGATTATCTCTCTTTTCTTTTTTTTTTTCTTTTTAATACATCCACGACCAAAAATTTCTCACAAAAGCACTCATTTCTCTCTCCTCGCCTCTCTCACATGCCCCACTCCTTCTCTTTCTTTCTTTTTTTTTTTTTCTTTTGTTTCTTTGCTTTTCAACCAAAACCATTCAACTCATTTTCTATATATTTCTTTCTTTTCTTGATTTTTTAATCAAACACAAAAAGTTAAATTTTTATCTCCCCTCTTGCATGCCTATGTTAAAAAAATAATATCTTTTCTATTATTACGTAAACATAATCTATTACACCTTTCGTTTTAGGCAAACAACATTTATTATTTTTAAAAGTTAACATGTGATTGAATTAAATTAAACTTTTGCATATTTTACTTATATTTTAGGAAATAAAATTTTATTAATTAAAAATATATTAAGAAAACTATAGATTACAACTTTCATAAATTTGTAAAATCAAATAAATCTATGTAAATTATTGGTTAAACTTTAACTAAGTTGACCAAAATAAGTCAAAAGTTGACTCTTTGCATGAATCGAGAGGAAGTATTAGATAAACATAATCTATTATTAACATATGTTCAGGATTCAATTGTTTTTCATAAAATATACACCAAACTGGACTCCTAATTTGCATAATTAAATTACTGATCCTTCTTCATGTATACATATATAAATTGGCTTTCTGTAGGCAATATAAAATTACCTAATTAATTAATAACTCGATACCAATACTAACATGTACAAGTAATTCTTATCTTGGAGGAGGATCACAATATTAATAAACTAAACTAAACTCACAAAACTCTACCACCATAGAACACGCTCGGCACACTCACTACTTACAAATAATACTCTCTCAATATTTTAATCTTCTTCTATTACAATAAGATAAGGCTCCTCAACCTAGCTATCTATTTATACTAGTTCTAATAAATCCTATAAGAAAAGTACTATTTAACAAACATATTCCTAAATTAATTAGGAAACACAATATCAATTGACAACTAAATAATAAATAATAAAAATTTATAAACAAATAATAATCTTAATTGGATTATACTTCATTTAATATCTAACATTTACTCTTTCTGTTTATCCTTCCTGTTGTTGTGATTTCAACGATAATAATTTATCATATAAACCCAAATATTTCTATCTTTAATAAAATGAAGATATGCACATTTATTATGATATTTAATTTAATTAATAGATGCAGATAGAAAGATAGATAGATAGATAGATAGATACAGCTCCTCCTCCTCCTCCTCCTCCTATCTTATTTACTCTTATTACTCATCCCAACTAATAAATCACACACACTACTACGTATCGATTATATGATCCATCCATCAATTAATATATATACAGTACAGTGTCATGCATGCAATGCAGCCTCCAGCTGTACAATATATTGTACAAAGTATATATGGATAATCAATCTATCTGGCTCTCCTATCCACCCAATTCTACACATCGAATACTCCTCAAGTTTGTGTTCTAGCTGTTCGGAAAACCCTACTGATCAAGAGCCACTTTTAGTCGTCTACCGTTTATTGACCCAATGGCGCGCAACCGTTGAAGATTCATCCATTCTACGTAGAGCTGGCAATGGGCTGGGCTGGGTCCATCGGGTCAACACATAAAATTGGGCTAGACCAGCCCAGCCCAAAAATTACATCGGGCCTCAAACCTCTAGCCCAGCCCAACCCAGTTATAAGTCATCGGGCTGTCGGGCTAAATCGGTCCAAATTTCTACCAAAATATATTTTTTACAAAATTTACAAGTTATCACATAAAAAAAAATTCACAACTCATTACAAGTCTACAATTTATCAAATAAAATCTCTAAATAATAAGTCGTATCTTGATGATTAAAATACAACTATATAAATTGTTTGTAGACATGAGGAGTGTAAAATACATTAAAAACATAAGAAACAATTGATTGAAAATTTGCATTAACCTCAATCAAACATTTTTCTAATTATTTTTAAAAGCATTGCACATAAACATAAGAGATATTTTCATATTAATTAAAAATAATAATTTACACTCCTTTCCGTTCCCTTTATTAATCTTGGAAACATTGAACATAAACTTCATGACTTCAAATAACCAAGTCTTGGACTTCGAAGATACACTCCTATCCGTTCTAAATAATTTACACTCTTGTCCGTTCCCTTTATTTTTAAAAGCATTGTACATAAACTTGTTTTGTACACAGCATGTACAACACTAAAAGATCACTTAAAGCAGCAAAAATTGTTTGATTGAAAACTTAATAAAAGTGTATCGGGCTGGGCCCGAGCCCAATTAGCCCACGGGCCTATTGGACCGAGCCAAAAATGCCCAAATTTTTTCGGGCCTTATAAATCGAAGCCCAAACCCCCCATAATATCGGGTTGGTTGGGTCGGCCCATTGGGCTGGGCTAATTTTTCCTGCTCTAATTCTACGCATTATTTCGTTCAAATGTACAAAGTGTGAGATATCAAGTTTTGATTCTTTTTCATGCCACATTATTAGGACACCAATAATATTGATACAGGTCTTTTTCACATAAAAGGGGAATCTTTTGTTACAATCGAAGCAGCAGTGATGTGGATTATTCAAGAATAGAAGTTAATTTGCATTATAAAAAGAAAAATATCAACGAACTTGTATGCAATGGTTTCATGGTATATATATATATATATATATTGTTTCATGGTGTATATACCTATATATATTGTATTAGCATACTTAATTTTAAAGAAAGAAAATACGTACTTCATTAGTTCATTCCTAGTTTTGTCCAGTTGATTTGCTCGATTTCTAGGCACCACCCCCTAGGCCGATTTTGAAAACACTGGCTATGACATGTTTAACTTGAAGCCCGATAAGGTTACGATCGCAATATTAGTGATCCGCCAGGGTTACGGCCTGTTAGGACGCCCGAAACTGCAAGTTGCAGGAGATACTTGTAATATTTAATGTGATATAATAGTTATCTAGTGGTTTATCATGGCTTCTAACAGATTTACTATGATATATATTGTACAATAGTTATCTAGTCGTTTAACATGGCTTCGTAGAGTTGCGGGTGATAACTTTTAACAGATTTACCGTGATATACTGTAATAGTTATCTAGTCGTTTAACATGGCTAATTGGTAGGGTTGGCGGGATCCAGATTTAGGTTTAGATGAAAAATATTCGTATGTGATATAATAATTATCTAGTAATTTAACATGACTTCGTAAGGTTGGTGGAATCCAGACTTTAGTATAGATGAAAAATATTGGTAAATACAAGAGATGGACATTTAACCTTTTTTTTTTTTTGGTGATATTTGAAGTACTTGTTTTAAGCATAAGTGTTCAATAAAAATGTGTTTGAGACTTCATTTTTCGGACTGTTGGACATGGTTCGATGTGTGAGGAGTAGATTATTGGCTGATATAGTAATAGTTATCTATTCGTTTAACATGGCTTCATATAGGGTTGGTGGGATCCAGATTTAGGTTTAGATGAAAATACAACATCGGTTGTAGAAGGGGCTAGGGAGATTGTTGGGTGGTGGAAGGGGTTGGGTGCTTGGTTAATAAGTGTGAGAGAGAGCCTCCGCAACCCAAGGCAGGAAAGCACCCAACACCTGTTGTACATCGAGGTGGTTTGCATGCATGATGTGCTTGTTGAGATGGAAGTCATATGCGCTGATGCGCATGCACCCCGGCCTTGTTTTTATCCTCATTAAGCTGATGAAATGAGCCTATAAAAGTACTAATCAACCCGATAATTTGGTTATTGAAATTTAATTAATGATTACGAACAAACAGCCATCGTTATTCTTCAAATCTTTTCCCACATTTATCTTCAGCTAGTTGCAAAACGTCAAACAAGATACACAAAGGGCCAGGAATATAACAATTCTATACCAGTTGCATCTTTCATTATCATTGTTTGGTTTTGAAGATTAATCCTGATCTAAATGTACAGCACCCCTTTTGAATTCATACTAATAAAATGTATATAATCTATTAGATTCAAAGGCTTTGACCAAAAAATTAGGTCCTAATAGCAAATAGTAAGATCCCACCAGCTTTTGCTACCAGGAATTGTCATAGTCAAGAAATGATCTTCAGTTTTAAATTCAAACACCTCTTCTTTGGAATCCACTAAGCAAGTCTTGGGTTTCAGATTTGAATATGCTCCAAAACGACCAACGCCTCTTCCCTTTATACTGATCCTGACACCAGAAGAATCTTGGGAACTTTCAATCGACTCTATAGCCCCACCAGCATTATACATATCTATTAATCCAATCGGTGCAAATTGAATCTTTTGATCGTAAACCTGAAGATATCAACAACAAACAAAGTTATCTTTGCTGTCAAAATTATGTACATTACCAGTATACACAATGCCAGTAAAACAAAGACAGAGAATTGAAGTGAGTAGGATACCTTAACAGGAGATACGGTGAACACATCACATTGCAAGGTTTTTAAAGTGACCTCAAATGTTTCTTGCTTTTGTATTCGAGGCAGGCACCCTATGGAACAATGGTAAGACTCGATCAAATAGAAGTGCAAGCGATCTGTGTATTACACATACTCAGGTTAAATCAGCAAGATAGATTGTCGTACCTGATGTGAAGGAAAAGACTGCACAATCTCCCATTGATGACCCCCCTGAAACCTCTTCAAGATACTCGATGTCAGCAGGGGATACCTTTCCAGAAAGCTCCGGACTTTCATCTCTCTGGGTTGTATTTTCCATACAAGGCCAGCTTCCAGCTCCTTGGCAGTTGAAGATGCCAATGACTCCAGTAAATTTATTTAAGTTCCAGATCTTCAGAAGGCTTTGATTTGAATAATACAGTAGCTGATGTGATAGATATTCAAGGATACTCATGAAAAAAGAATCAAGGGAATACTTATAGCTGAAATGAGTACATACCTTTTTCCATCCATAACTGGATCATTAAATAAGCAATCTCGTGATGGCCTTCCAGGGTATTTGGCCCTCAATACTGTTCCATTGGGAAGGACAAGCTTCTGAAGAATCTTGAAGTCATGCTGGCCTGGTTTATCACTGTCATCAGTCATGACATATCAACCGTTAAAACATTTCTTATGGTGAGAGAGAGGAAAGAGGTTCACTAAACAACGATAAATAATTCAGCTGAAAAATGAAACCAAATGATGTATCATACTTAATTGTAATGCTCAGTGTCTTTAATTATTGAAGCTAGCATCCTTAACATTCTGTTTTCTTTCTTGTGTCTCTATAGCATCTGCGATAGTAAAGCTTTACCTGACATAGACTCCACAACCTCCTACTGCTCGAGCAATGGCATGAAACTCAGCTGCATCATGCAAGCTCTAAAATTTGTTCAAGAAAATAACTGTTAGACCAATATTATTGAAAGGTTGCTAGGCAGAGAAAATAAAAGTTGATTTCATACATAGAACATGTCCCAATCTGGGATAACAACTTCACCAAAAAATAAGCTGTTAAAAGCCACAGCAGCTATATGCAGCGTCTGCGTTGTCGGGTTTTTAGGGTAGTAATCGTCGGATACACGTGTAATACCACTTCTTTTTGAACTGCAACAACAAATGAAGATACTGATTATTTGAACAGCATGCTATGTTTTCGCTTTATCAGGAATTGTTAGTTCACAAGTTCCATACTTGTAAAGGGAGTCGGTGCTCTGACCCATGCAGCAGATTATGCTATTATCTTGGAAGTTTGTTGAAATAGACTTTTCAAGTGCTTGTTGGAAATGCCTAGTGAGGGAGACCCGCCCTCCCGAACCATTAGCTACAGTCTCCAGAATGTTTTGTACATCAACCTTAACCCCATCAATGTTTTGCGATACAAGATATTTGTGGAGGTCATCATAAAAGTCAGATATTTTGGCAGGATCAATTGTGCCCACTCCGTATCTCTCCATGGCATCCATAGCTTCATCCCTCATATTTGCAAGATTTCCAGGAGACTGTATTGGGAATTTTAAAGTTGGGTTGTACTTCTGAGTTCCAGGAGCATCTGGATGAAGTCCACCCCAATATCCCATCAGTGCATGCCATACATAGACATACTTAAGGCCAAATGTTTCTTTTATATCTGAGACAAACTCTTTAAGACTAATTGACACCTCACTTGGAGCCCCTTTTGCAGGCTTCTGAAACTTGCTATTTGCTTCTATGCTGACCAGTCTGGCCCCAAACCTGCAGTATGGTACTAATATCATATGAGGGTAAATATTTTTGTTCCGGATTAGCAAAATTGATAATAATTGTACTTACTGTGACCCTTCAGCATATGGTTCCCCTTCTTTCCGAAACTCATTAGTTGTGTCTTGCCACCCATCATCAATTATCAGAAACCTCGCTGGAGTACCGCCTTGGGATAAGCTGCAGAGAGAATGGAAGGGAACAATTATCAGAAATGGGAGTTAGCAAAAATTATGAGGAGTAAGATTGTTATGACTATTGTTCACCTTCGCAGGCCATCTTTGATTCCTTGAGGATACACATCTTGGTAAAACGCATCCCAGGTGCACCAACCGAAGCAATCTAGCATTCCAGGCATCTGCATTAGGGAAATAACAGAACTTGGTACAGGGGGAACAAGTTTAGACTCGTCTTCCTTTATCTGTTTCTTTTTCTTTGTAATTCGTGACATTCCAAAACCTAGGATTAATCTATGACCAAATCAACACAATTGATAGGCTGACTTGCCTGCTTGCTTTCACGAACTGAGAAAGATCCAATATGCAGCTCCAAGATCCTACACTTGGTCAGAAGCCAACAATATCCAGTGATGTATAACGAAATACTAATAATGATTTCGGTCAGGACACTTCATCCTTCAAGAAAGTTATCTAAACTTAAAGGTTACGAAGAGGGCCCACCTACTTCATAGATTCCTTCATCAGATCAAATGGATTGTCTCCACAATTCACAAAAACTGCTTTAAGAGACTTTGAAGCAACAATAGCAGGATCGCCTGTCGAATTCAGTGGCAGCAACAGTTAAGTGAAGTAAACATACATATTTTTAGTTTAATCAACAGTGCCCACTAAGAAAGTCTTACCACTTTCAACGCATACTTGTAGCTCATCAGCCGAGTTTCCTTGCAGGCTGCTTCTAAGTTGACCATCTAATATGGGAAGGAAGACGATATACGAACCTGGATCTTCCGTAGCTTCTAGAAGCAGCATCTGTGTTTCAATGGGAATGTCACTTGCTGAGTTCCCAAACCGTGGTATCTTCCACCATATCTTGAATCTAAACAAAGACAGCAGCCTTGTATCCCTGCAATCAAGCACCAAATAAGTCATTGCCAAACAAAAGCAGGGAGTGATAATATGCCTCAATAGCCATTATTAGTATACTACATGTCGTCAAAGATAAACAGAAGATAGAATTGCATTAGGACCAATGTATCAAACACTACATTTGGTCTGAACATTGGACATAGAATGGAGTTCCATAATTTGGGCTAATTTTGTTCAAATTTAAATGGAACTCCATGATCTCGTACATAATGTAAATAGAATCATTATGCTGGACTACAACACTGGAGTTGCATGACTTGCATCTATCTAGTTATGTTGCACACGCGCACATTCAATTTCAAGAATTATGGATAAGCATTCGTTAGACTTAGAGTAATGGCACAGCACCTTGAGGATGAAGAAAGAAGAAATGGGTTAACTCACTGGATAACACCGAGCTTGAAGACGTGGCGAGAACTGGTTTGGGTGGAAGTGGCACCAAGGAAGAGAGAAGAATTTGAGCAAGGAGTGACCACGACATTGTCGGGGATGTCTGTAAGAGCATCCTTGCCATTAAAGCTCAGAACTCCATCTTTGATAACAGGTTTAGCATTAAGGAACATACAAGGTCTCCTCCACTTGCTGCCCGTCCTCGTGCTCCATGTATTGACGAGCTTCCATCGCTGCTGCTGCTGCGAATACCACCCTGTGGTGGAGAATAGCAAAATACTGCTTCTGTGTTTCTTCTGATTGGAAGATGGGAATAAAAATGGAGGCAGAGTTGATATCACCACGCTCATGTTATAGGTGCCTAACTTGTACTACACCAGTTCTTTATGGGAAGGAAGCTAGCTTTGTAATTCTAACTGGTCGAGTCTGAATTTTAGCAGATTGCATTTGGTTGGCTGATTGATGGATATAATAAGTAAAGATTAGATGGATTTTTTTGGATTCTACTTTTTGCCATGAATAACAAACATTGTCCTTACATTTTTCCGTCCTAGGGAATTGGGACAGCTGTTGGTCTCTATGACTCTATCCCTTAGATGGGTGGGATTCAAATCTTCAATCACATCTCTGTCACATTTTCTATTCCATTATATATCAATTATATACGTTTTTTTATAAAAATTATAAAAAGAAGATCGGTTAAAATAACAAGGAAATTATAAAAAGATGATTAGTTAAAATAACAAGGACATGTGTAAGGTTAGGATTAAGTAAAACACAGAGTATGATAGAAAGCGAAATAGAAGATTTGAAACCCACTAAGTAGAGTAGAGTATGACAATTGGAAGTGACTTGACTAGGGTTCTTGCTAATCATATATTTCCTCCGTCCCTAAAGTATTGTCTTTTTTTTTTTTGTCCCTCCCAAAATAATTATTTTATTTAAAAACTTTCTTTTTTAGAATATTACTTTTACTATTTTACCCTTATTTTTTCCCTTACTTTAATTATGGGTCACATACACATGGACGTTAAAAAAAAATTACACATTATATCAATATTAATAATCAAGTCAATTATTTTTCTTAATTCGTGTGCCAGGTCAAACAAGACAATATTTAAGGGACGGAGAGAGTAATACCTTAGTCCTAAAATAAGTGTCATTTTAATAATTTACACAATGAATAAAGAAGTTGTCCTAAAATAAGTGTCGTTTTAGCAATTTGTACACAGAATAAGGAAGCTTAAATAAAGACTAATATACCATTATTTAAGTTTATTTATTGTAGATAAGGTACATGAATATATTTTTTTTCCTTTCCTTTTAACAACCCTCTTTAATGAGTGTAGTAAATTATGGGCAATTTTGGTAGAATATGAGCAATGCATGTTTCTTGAAATTATTTTGGGACAAATTTTTTTTTGATAAACCGACAATTATTTTGAGACGAAGATAGTACATTATTTCTTGAGCCACTCCCACTGTCCTCCCTTGTTCTACACGTTATCTTCTTCATCCTTCTACAGCATTTTAATGTGGTAGTCTTTAGGTTATTATCATTTTATTTCTTTAATTCAAGAGGGCTCCAAACACACTATTTTTTTTATTTCCATCTCCTATTATTGTGAAAACTTTACAAACACTACGTCGTCAATCATCAAGAGAGAAATGTGAATCAACTTGATGAGATCCTCCTAAATATCCATTCTACGTGTCTTCCATGTCAGTCTCATGTGGGTCCTAAGATCCACTTGACAGGTGACAATTCGGACCTCAGAACAACTATGAATCGACTTGATAAGATCTTCCCAAATATCCATCCTACGTGTCTTTCATATCAGCCTCGTGTGGGTCCTAAGATTCACGTGACAGGTGACAATCCGGACCTCAGAGCAGCCTATGTCTTTAGCCGAGCTTGACCTTGGAGAGCTGGGGTCGCGGACCGATGTCCTGAAAGGTAAAAGCCACTAACCTTATTTATCCTTGTCATCAACATGGATTACCTCGGTAGCGAGCTTCTACCTTCCTCGATGAAGAGTCAACATCAGGCATTCAATGCCCACTGTATCTCAGCATTTAACTTGGAAGAGGCAAGATATTCGTATTGGAGCAAAACATTCTTTCCCTGTGAAGCAACAACGAAAGCTTCTCTTTTACCACTTTATACTCACAGGAGACTTGCCCCATTAATGAGGAGTCTAGTCTCAAGTATTCAAGTGGGCAAATTCATATCATCTACACGCTACCTTCAACCATAAATAACAGGTATCACCTTCTATTATGGTTAAGCTGCATTTACTCCTGAAAATATACAAAAGTGATGTCTGTTTTACATTAAACACTTGCCTTCAATATCCACATTTACTCTAACCAACTGAGTGATCATTAGGAGATAGTTTGTACAAAACACAAGCCGTCTTCCTCACATCTACTACTGAACTTACTCCTACGCCTGATGGTACTAGTCGGGTCAAACCCCCGACACCCCTTGATGGTGTTTTCTTTGTAAGTCTCAGCAACCGATGACAATATTAAGTTCCAGCAAGACAAGCCTATTGAGAGCCGGGTCATCCTACAACTACACACGTGAATCCGACGTGATTACCTGTATTTATTTTGGCATGATCACGACTCAAATTTCTTGTCAAATTAAAGTTGATGGAAAATGAACATGTGGCTCGATTCAACGTATTGGTAGATAGTGCCCTAATCCGAGGGATTTGGGATTAAAAATTAGCTATCTCTCTAAAATATTTACGGCTCACCAATATATTGATTTCAATGTGGACGTGGAATTGAAGATTATATTGTTCGCTCTAGCTAGTGTACGAATTCACGCAAGGTAATCCGCGATCCCCCTTGTATTGTTTATAGGAATTCGTGTCCTTCAAAAGTAATCATGTTTACTTTATACTAGCTAGTAGATATTAAGAATGGAAACTAAATACAGGAGATAATTGTTATGGGTTCCGGACTGAAAAACAGTCAATCAACTAAAGCTAAGTATCTTTCTGTTCCCATAATTCAAAGCATATATAATCAACTTGCACCAGAAAAAGAATATAACTGGCCGGTTGATAAATTTATTATGAAAATTGCTGAATAGTTTGTGTAAACTGCTACCTTTACAAACTGAAATGCAATCCTGAGAATACTCTAATAACTAATCTGTTTATGCCGCCAGTGAATTAATTACCACTTGCTATAGGCAGTGATTGGGCTCCTCACATAATGTTTGCCATCTGTCCACAATAACTCACCAAAAGTGTAATTCTGGCTTACCACTCTACCTCTCTTAACCTTTAGTGTCAACTCAAACCTCTTTTCTTCACCAATATCGTCAAATCTCAGCTCACTGGGCTCCACAGAAGCTAAAATCCCCAACGGATTACGCAAATGAGCTTTGTACAAGCCCGGGCTACCCACATTCTTCAAGGTTCTTGTAACTGTGACTGAACCAGACAGTTTAGGGACGGTGATGGATGGGTAGTTCAAGTTGAGAAGATTGTTAACTTCAGAACATTTGTAAGGCCCCTCCGCAAACATCTCAATTGTAGTTTTATTATAACCAATGCCGCAAAGGAAGTCAACATAGTCATTGACACTCAAGTCATACACCAATCCAGGGTCCATGGCACGGTTTGGTCGAATATGTCCAGCTCCATAACTGAATGGTGTTGCCTTAACCTTGGAAGCAGTGAGCATTGGCTTCCCCGTGTTGTCCCTTGTTCGTGCTGTAAAATCCAAAATAAACAGAATAATAATAAGAGTTTTGTGACCACAAAGACGTTGATGAGACACCATTCAACAGTATGAACTTTTTTTACCAGTAGTCATGATTGCAGATCGAATGGCAGCAGGACTCCAGTCAGGGTGGACACTCTTGAGTAGTGCTGCGACTCCTGAAACATGAGGGCATGACATAGAGGTACCAGACATTAGCTGAAATGAAGTCCTGCGCTTTGCGTATTCTTGATCTATTATGTCTTTTGCCTCAGAGATTGCAGCTATTATATGTACTCCTGGTGCAGTAATATCTGGCTGAACATACACCCAAATTTACATTAGGCCCGTTATTGAAGAATCATAATTTCGGACACTGCCCTGCCCTGTCCAGCTCATTTACTGAAAAAACAAGAAAGAGCACAAAGTTCCCATGTCAAACCTTGAGAATCTCTGGTGTGACTTTATTTGGACCTTTGGAGGAGAATGAAGCCATTGCAGGAGCGGGCTTTATGTTATATCCCGCTTTAGGGTGCGTTATGAACCCTAGTGGATTACTGTCAAATTAACTATACGTAATTTGTATATGTTGATTCACGGAGAATTAAGAACTAAATGGCAGAAGAGAGAGAGAAGTACTCAGTAGAATTGATGTAGGCAAAGACAGCAAGGCCATTTGTATAATTGAGATGTGTGGCAGGAAGGATATGAGGATCCTCTTCAATGTCATCGCCTTCCGCCTTGTCGTTGCAAAGAATCATCCCTGCAGCACCTGCCTCGGCAGCCGCCTTTCCCTTGTCCATTCTTGCAATCTTGCCCCTAAGGCAAACCACAATCTTACCCTTGACCTTCTTCGGGTCAAGAGATCCAATCTCGCAGAGGGTTCTGTATATATAGACAACAAAACCAATTAACACTACGTACTACAACAGCATAATCCATCAAAGAAATAGAAGCTTCAAAAACAATGTTGTTGCTTACGCTGCTTCAGTAGATGCATTGGCTGCTTTGGCCTCTGTTGAATTAATAAGTGGATAAAATGCATCTTCCGGTAATGATTTAGAAAGGCTCGCTCCCTGTTATAGCAAGTAATAAATTCATATCCAGAATAGAATCTAATATAAGACAATGGGAAGAAGAATTTAACAAGATTGAACCTTTAGGAGAAGTCCACTACGAAGTCCAACATAAGCATGGAAATCACGATCGATGGTACTCGCTCCAACTGTTATAATCCATGGTGCAATATTGGACACAGTTCCATCTTTAGGTCCAGAGTTGCCACCTGAGCACACGGTAACAATACCTTTCTTAACTGCATGGAAGGCTCCAATGGCTTGAGCTTCATTAAAGTAGTCAGTGGGATCTCCACCAAACGAGATTGAAATAACATCCACCCCATCATGTATGGCCATATCAAAGGCTTGCATGATATCAGCATCAAAACATTCACCGTCATCACCAAGAGGTGGCCAGCAAACCTTGTATGCAGCCACTCGAGCTTTAGGCGAGCCACCTTTAGCAGTTCCATTTACGGCACCGTAGACATTGGCACCCGAACAAAGTTTCCACCAGCAGTTGATAATGTATGAGTACCATGTCCCTGATAGTCCGCGGTGTGTTCCTCGAAGATTCGATTTTGCCACCCTCAGCCTTGTACCCTTTGTTGAAGTATCTAGCTCCAATAAGTTTCCTGCAGCAGTAATATATATGTATATTAGGCGCAATGTCTAGCTAACTAGATATAAAAATCCAAAGAAAAGGGGAAACACATGAAAAAGCATACATATATACCTATTGCAAGGGACTCCAATACTGGTGTCATTCTCACAAATTCCTTTCCATTTGGTTGGAATGGGGCCAAATCCTTCATCGCTAAAGCTCTTGGACTCGGGCCAAACACCTGGCCAACTCAACTATTCATCATCAGTTTAATGTTTCACTTTGAATATTTGAAAGGCAAGAGAGAATAGTGAAATGGAAAAGAACAGAAGGAAATGAATTACCAGAATCAAGAGATCCAATGATGACATCTTGACCAAATCTGGCTTTCTTCCACAAAGAAGTGGAATGAATGACACCATTCTTTTCAAGCATGAGGAAATCCCATGAATGGGTTGTGTGTAGCTTCCCTCCTCGGTTCAAGAAAACTGACACAACGTTTGGATGTTCTACACAAGGATATATACAAAAATATACTGATCAATACTTTGAACATGGAGGCCTGGTTTACATATATTCCTTCTGTATATATATAATTTGCAAAACTAATTAACAATCAATCATTATATATCTCTATTCTAGTATAACAAAATGCAGAAAAATTAATATACGAGCTAGTAATTGACGTTAAATGAGTACTAGTAGTGCTACTTACTTGCAATCTCTGCTGCATGCTCCTCTTCAAGAGTGGCTGCAAAACCATTGATAGACCGAGTGTACGAGTAAAAGATGGCGTCTTTCGCCTGCTCTTTGCTGCCATGCACACAACAAAAGACTAGAATGATTTCCAGAACCACATAATGATCATGCAATTATTATGTGTACTCCACTCACGGTATACATTATTACCTTCCCAAGAATGAGCCAAGAAATTCATGATGACTATCTGTTGCCTGGTCAAAATCGACTGATGTTGGTGCCGGGCCATGGGAATGCTCTCCCAGGTAGACAATATAAGACTATGTATATATACAGGTTCCAGCAAGAACAAATTTAAAAAAAGAACATGATGAGTTGGTGAAATTAAAGTAATTGGCAACATGCATATCGATCTTTGTTAAGAAGAAAATAACTGACCCGAGAAAGAGAGATTGTAAGTAGAGTAGTACCTTCTTGATGGCTGAAACAGGTTCATGGAGGATAGAGAAAGTAATGCATAGTGCAAACAACATAAACAACTTGGAGGAGAACACCTCCATTTTTGTTTGTTTCTCTTTGTAAAACAACAGCTTGGAGTTAAGAATTCTACGTACAAAACTATATATATACATAATAACTCCTATGCTAATTACACTTCCTCGTATCATAGAATTCTGTAAATACACAACTCTGCATACATCCACCCTCTCCCCTATTTTTCTTTTTTTCCTCCATATACATTTTGGCAATTTTAAGGACTTGTTAATTATTTGATTAAATACATGTGTGTGTGTGTGTGTGTATATATATTTATCTAAAATCATATGTGAGAGAGAGAAACAACAACCGGCATTTTCATTTTTGATATCTAGAAAATCTTGTGATGAGCATTGAGTTTTTAGTAGAGAAAGAAAGAAACTTTCCTACTATAATATATACAACCAACCAACATGCAAATGTATCCAAGGCTCGATTTAGATGGGCTAACGTTGGCGAGTCCTAATGGCGGTTTTAGTCCCATAGGTGGGTCCAGAGAAGGTACAAATATACAACCACGTTTTAAACATCCAATATCAAATAATTTTATCTGCCAAGACACAATGAGATATATTTTCTCAACTAGTCAGAAGCTATACAGAGCAGACACAGTGCTCTTGAGAACGTTTCTTCTGTTATTTTTCCTCTTTTTTGTGCCATTTGATTTGTTTGTGGTACAGTACATATTGATAGTTTACGATTCTAAATTGCCGGAAATTAAGAGAAAACTTGCAAATAAAAGGCATAAACATCATACACCACAACAGATGAAAGCGCCTGCAGCATTAATCGGCAATTAACTGTCTCTTGATCAGTAACACCATTTGCATGCATTAACCAAACAAATCGTAGAACCCTAGCACATAGCTCTCTATATGCTTGCAAACATTCCGAAAGTTAATTTTCTTAAAAAATCCTTAAGTAGTATAACAATCCATTTCTATCCTAAATGCAAATAAATAAATAAATAAATAATTCTTACGTACGCATGAAAACTAGTTATTCATACTAGCTACATTTACATACTCCCTATGTTGCTAGTTACTACAACTGGTGGCTATAGCGCCCATTCTTACGATGAACCTAATGACTTTAATACTTGTTGTCAGCAGCTGCAGCTACAGCAATTGGGCTCCTCACATAATGCTTCCCATCTGACCATAATAACTCTCCATAACTGTAGATTTGCCTCTCACTACCTCTCTTAGATTTTAGTGTCAACTCAAACCTCTTCTCTTCACCGATATTGTCAAACCTTAGAACCTTGGGCTCCACAGAAACTGAAATCCCGACTGGTTCACGCAAATGAGCTGCATACACGCCTGGCTTACCGACATTCTTCAATGTTCTCGTAACTGTCACTGATCCAGACAGTCTTGGTACAGTTATGGATGGGTAGTTGAAGTTATGGAGACTGTATTTCTTAGGACATTCGTATGGCCCCTGTGCAAATGGCTTAATCAAAGTTTCATTATAACCAAGGGAGCAAAGGAAGTCAAGATAGTCATTGACACTCAGGTCATAGACCAATCCAGGGTCCATGGCACGGTTTGGTCGGATATGTCCAGCACCATGACTGAAAGGTGTTCCCTTGCTGAAAGGTGTTGCCAAGCTGTAGGACTTGTCAAGCATTGGGTTCACCGTGTTGTCTCTTGTTCTCGCTGCACAAGTTTGAAGCAAATGAAAACAAAAAAAAAAAAAAAAAGCAAGAATATATAGAAAAAGAAAGACGAATAAATATAAGTATCTGTGTTTCAATATATATTATTACTTTTAAAGTTGAACTTTACCGGTAGTCATGATAGCAGATTTAATGGCGGCAGGGCTCCAGTGAGGGTGGATTGACTTGAGCAAGCCCACAACTCCAGAAACATGAGGGCAAGCCATAGAGGTACCAGATAAAAGTTGTATGGAAGCCTGCGCTTATCGTAGTCTTGTTCCGTTGGGCTTCCTATAGGACTGACGGCAGCTAAGATATTCACTCCTGGTGCCGTGACATCAGGCTAAATATTGACCAAAGATGACATTTGTCAATTAAAAACTGACAAGAGTTTCAAAATTTCTGGAAACAAAAAGAACAATTTCCTACATCTAACCTTGAGAATCTCTGGTGTAACAGTATTTGGACCCCTGGAGGAGAAAGGAGCCACATATGGGGCAGGCTTTGCATTTAATCGTGCCTTTGAAACTGTAATTGACCCCATCGGATCCCTGCAAAAAGGTAACATCTGGTTCATAAAAGGAGAACTTACAAATTCAGTGAGTGTTAGGGACATCGAAAGAGGGAGAGATTCTTACTTTGTGGAGTTGAGGTAAGCATAGACGGCAAGACCATCGGAATAGCTAATATGTGATGAAGGTAGAAAATGAAATTCCTCAGCAATTTGATCGCCAAAGTTCTTGCCATTGCAAAGAATCATGCCAGCTGCACCTGCTAGAGAAGCCTCCCTGCTCTTGTCAAGAAGGATGATTTCCCCCCGAAGGCAAACCACGATCTTACCCTTCACCTTCTTGGGGTCGAGTGTTCCTTCTTTGCAAAGCATCCTGGATTATACTTTTTTAATGAGACACACACACACACACACTATGCAGGTGCACACTAATCGACCAAAACTTTAAGAAAAAAAAAAAATCCTAGATATATAACTGCATAAATATCATCATTATTCAATAGTGATCTTACGCATCTTTAGCGGATGCATTGGAAGCCTTAGCCTGTGCTGCATCAATAAGCGGATAGAATTTATCTTCCAGTGATGACTTCGAGAAGCTTGTCCCCTAACACCATGTTCAAAAGGTTGAATAGAAATAAGACCTAAAAAAAAAAAACAGAAGTTGCAGTAGAATATAAACCTTTAGGATTCTTCCGTTATGGAGCTCAACCGAATTCACAAATTCACGGTCAATAGTGCTGGCTCCAACTGTAAGCATCCACGGAGCAACATTTGTCACGGTTCCTTGTTTTGGCCCATCATTCCCAGCCGAGTATACTACCACTATACCATTCTTAATAGCATGAAAGGCCCCAATGCTTGGAATATCACTGAAGTAGTCACTCGGATCCCCACCAAGGGACACCGAAATCACATCGACTCCATCATGAATGGCCATCTCATAACCTTTCATGATATCGGCATCAAAACATGTACTACTATTGTCGGTTGTGGGTGGCCAGCATACCTTATATGCAGCCACTCGAGCTCTAGGCGAACCACCTTTGGCTGTTCCATTTGCTAATCCAAAGAGACTTGCTCCGGGAACAAAGTTTCCGCCAGAAGTTGCCAGAGTGTGAGTACCATGTCCATTGAAGTCACGTGGACTGTTCATATAAGATTTAACTTTGTATCCTTCGGCCTTGAACCCTTCGTTGAAGTACCTAGCTCCAATAAGTTTCCTACATAGTTTGCCCCAAGACTGAGGAACTAATTAGTTAAAGAAGTCTAATGGCAGTCTTCCTAGCTTGTTTACTAGAGTAAAATGTAAGTAAATGAGTTTCTCAACAAAGAATCTAATTGAGAAAGAAAAGCTGAAAAAGGAGCATACTTGTTGCAATGGATTCCTTCAGTGGTGTCATTCTGGCATCTTCCTCTCCACTTTGCTGGAATGGGACCATAAGCTTGGTCATTGAAGCTCTCTGCTTCAGGCCAAACACCTATGAAAGTAGATAGATTTGATGTGCTTCAATGTGATAGATTTTGGGAGAGAGAGAGAGAGAGAGAGAGGGGTCAGGGGTGGCTCGACAAACCGGTATCGAGATTGCCGATGATGATTTCTTCACCAAAGTTGGCCTTGTTCCACAAGGATTGCTTGTGAATCACACCATTCCTTTCGAGCATAAGGAAATCCCATGAATGGGTTGTGTGTAATTTTCTTGCTTGATTCAAGAAAACAGACACAACATCAGGATGTTCTGCAATATTGACAACAACAGCAGAATATTAATATATATATATATATATATATATATATATATGCTTCCATTCCATATAATAGTAGTTCGTAAGGGTTATCGAATAGAAGAAGATGCAAGTGTCAATAATTATTAGTACATACTTGCAATTCCTGCTGCAACCTCCTCATCAAGATTTGCTGCAAAACCATTGATGTTTCTTTTGTAAGAGTAGAATATGGATTCTTTGGCCTCCTCTTTGCTGCATTAATTAATTGTACTAAAAGATCAACAGATATGATCTGGAAGAAAAAGAATATATTGAAAGAAAAAAGCAGGCCAGAAAACACAAACTAATTAACACAGTGAGTTATAAACATAGTGATGCTAGTAGTATAGTTATAATATTACCTTGCCAAGAAAGAGGCAAGAAAATCATAGTGAGAGTCTTGAACCCGACGAAGATCAGCGGAGGTTAAATGAGGGCCATGCGAGTGTGCTCCCAAGTAGACTATGTAAGACTATTTCACATGTACACCAAATTAAAGGAGAAACTAACATTGATTCAACATGCAGCTTATTTAATAAATTACAAAAAATAAATAAATAAAATAAAAGATTGGAAAACAAGTACGTACCGTACATTACTTATAAGTGTGGAGTGTACCTTTTTGAGTGCAAAGGCTGAAGTTTGGAGCAGAGAGAAAAGAAGGGTGGAAAGTGCAAGGAAAATATACAACTTCATCTTCATCTTCATCTTCATATATGGGTTGGTCTTGAGTCAGGCATAGACCTTGTCCTTGTGATCAGTTATGACAACAGCAACATTAGCAGCAGCATTTAAGATTAAGATGAAGAAGAGTTCGATTCTACTTACATTTCTCCTCCTCCTGAGACTTCTGTAGGGATAAGGAACTATCTCTTCTGTTATGTTCTTATTAATTAGAATATGGTACTGGTTCACTTGAATTAAAAAATTGGTTCCTCGATCCCCTGGCCTTGTTTCTCGTTTTCCTTTAAATTTAAATACGAATTAGTATGTTAGTTAGTTAGTTTACTACTAGTATAACAAATATTAGGTGTGTTTCTGTTCTATATATAGATATAGATAGAGGACTATCTGCTGCTACATATCTACTTATCTAGTGTATCCAGATATGTTGATTATCTCATTTTCTTAACTTCATCTGAATAGTATCATTCTCGAGTGTTTCGTCTTTTTTTATTAATTTTTTATTTTTTATTTTTTTGTTTCTGTTTTTTCCCTAGCCTAGGAATATTAACAATTGTATCAGAAATCAACAATTTGAATTACCATCTCCTTTAGCTCAGTATTCAGGTTCATCCCAATAGCCTTGAGGCTATTACAGGATGATTGCTAGACTGAGTGACCTTTGTGCCACTTGGCTCCTTTCTGTATTTATTCTGTTTTAAATTTTGACGTATTAATCTAGAGTATAATACCAAAGAAACAAACAATGGCAGCAGAATGATCAAACATACAGAGAGGTAAGGCACCATTTAATTTGTGGAGCTATCCTGAATGAATGAATTCATATTACTAGTACCTTATGAAAAGAAATGAGTAATCTGTACTTCAGTCTACTGTATTTATAGCTGGATAGTTTCTACTTGTACTAGTTTTATGCTCTACTCATAAAGAAACTAAAAGGGCTTATTCTTGTCTAAAGTGACTGTATTCTAGGAAGCTGCTACAGAAACGACGATAGGGCTTCTAACATAGTGCTTGCCATCTGACCACAACAATCCTCCGAAGGTGTAATCTTGGCTCACATTGGGATTCTTGGCTTTAATTGTCAACTCAAAGCTCTTTTCATCGCCCACATTCTCAAACTTCAGAGTGGGGGGATGCACAGAAACCGAAGTCCCTGGTGGGCAACGGACACGTGCTGCATAGATGCCTGGGGAACCAACATTCTTCAGTGTTCTAGTAACTTTGGCAGATCCATTCAGTTTATGGACAGTTATGGAAGGGTAGTTGAAGTTGAGAAGACTGTAATTTTAGGACACTCGTAAGGCCCTCGGCAACTTTTTCAATCATGGTCTTGTTGTAACCAGCTCCGCACAGGAAGTCCACGTAGTCCCTCACACTCAAGTCATAGACCAATCCAGGGTCCGCAGCACGATTTGGTCTTATATGCCCAGCACCATAATTGAGTGGTGTTGCCTTAATTTGAGACCCATCACGCATTGGATGCACCGTGTTGTCTCTTGTTCTGGCTGTAGAAAATAAAAGAAACAGAATAATCATAAACTATCTTGTTTAGTTTAACTAATTCGGATTCAAGTCAAAATTAAATAAAATCTTTTAACATTGGATTTATGAAAATCATTATTACCAGTGGTCATGATTGCAGATTTTAAGGCAGCGGGACTCCAATCAGGGTGAATTGCTCTGAGTAGGCCAACCACTCCTGCGACATGAGGGCATGACATAGAGGTGCCGGACATAACGTTAAATGGAAGGTCCACACCTGTCTCCTTAGCTTCGGAGAAGGCAGCAACAATGTTTACCCCTGGTGCAGTAATATCAGGCTGAATACACATGACATTAGTCAGAATGTAACACCAATTTCTAGACATCCAACAAGGGGAAAAACAAAGGTAGTAAACAGTTCCTTAAACAAACCTTTAGGATCCCAGGGGTGACTGTGTTTGGACCCTTGGAGGAGAAAGAAGCCATAAACGGAGCCGGCTGTGTACCCAATTTTGACACAGGTTTCGTAATGAACGCCATTGGATCACTGCCAAATGATTGTTCTGGTAAGACTACTGATGGACAGATTAATTCTAGGAGAAATAAAAATGTGCATGGAGAGAAAGAGAGTACATAGTAGAGTTAATATAGGCATAGACAGCAAGTCCATCGGTATAGGTGATATGTGTTGCAGGCAGGACATGTGGATCAGAAATAATTTCATCCCCACTGGCTTTGTCATTGGCAAGAATCATGCCCACAGCACCAGCCATAGCCGCCTGCACGCCCTTGTCAACTCTCCCAGTCTTGCCCCTCAAGCATACCAGTATCTTACCCTCCACCTTCTTAGGGTCAAGTGTTCCTTCCATACAAAGGTTTCTGCATAAAACAAATTAATACCACAAAACAAATATAATGACAAGACGTTAAATACTTGGAAGAACATGTGTAAGCTAGCTAGTAGCTGTAATAACTATAATTAGTAGAGAGGCTTGAAATTGCATCTCAACTAATTAAGAGAAGAAGCTTCATCAATAAGAGTTCTTACGCGTCTTCAATTGATGCATTCACAGCTTTAGCCTGGGTTGAACTGACAAGGGGATAGAAATTTTCCACTGGCAATGGTTTAGACAGGCTCACACCCTGGTAACAAGTAAAGGGCCACAGTTGGAAATTTACACAGAAGAGCACGAATTAAAAAAGATTTTAATTAATTCCAATATATATGGTGAAGAAAAATGAATAACAATAAATGTATATTATTATTGTTGGTAATTTTAACCTTTATGTGGTGGCCATTTTGGAGTTGTACGAAAGCTTGAAACTCGCGATCTATAGTACTTGCTCCAACAGTTATGATCCATGGGGCAACATTTGACACAGTTCCTTCATCCGGTCCTTCATTCCCAGCTGAGGATACCACCACTATGCCATTCTTAACGGCATGAAATACCCCAATGGCATAAGCATCTTCGAAGTAGTCAGCCGGGGCCCCACCTATGGATGCTGAAATCACGTCAACGCCATCATGTATGGCCATTTCAATAGCTTTCAGGATGTCAGCATTAGAGCATTCGACGCCATTGACTTCAGGCCAGCAGACTTTGTAAGCAGCCACTCTAGCCCTAGGCCCCCTTGGCAGTTCCATTCCCGACTCCGTTGATATTTGCTCCTGGAACAAAGTTTCCACCAGCAGTGGATAGTGTGTGGGTCCCATGTCCATCGTGGTCACGCGGTGAGATCATAGAAGGGTCAAGGATACTGCCACTAGCCTTCACGTACCCTTTGACAAAGTACCTAGCTCCAATAAGTTTCCTGCAAAATATATATATAAATTCAAGCTGCTTATCAGCACATTAATTGTTCAAGCTGCATGCATCATTATCATAATCATATGCAGTTATTAATAAATTATAAATAAGGCTAGCTAGAGTAATTATTAAGTAGCTAGCCAATTACGTAATGAATTATAAGAAAAATAAAGCAATTAACATGCATGCACGCATACTTATTGCAAGAGAATGTGGCATCAGTGTCATTCTGACATACTCCGTTCCACTTTGCGGGAATGGCACCATAATCCTGGTCGCTGAAGCTCTTTGATTCGGGCCAAACACCTAGCAGCGTAACAATGAAAGTTATTGGAAAAAGAGAGAATTGAACTAGTATATATGTATGTATGGTATTGGTAGCTAGCTCCAACATAACATATATTATTATAACTAATTACCAGAATCAAGGTTGGCAATGATGACATCTTCACCAAATCTGGCCTTGTCCCACAAAGATTTAGGGATGGTGATACCATTCTTTTCGAGCGCAAGGAAATCCCAGGAGTGGGTTGTATGTAAATGACTTCCTTTATTCAAGAAAACTGACACAACCTGCGGATCCTCTACATATATACGTACATACATTAATTGAACAACGGTCATATATATGTTAATTAGTATATATTTGTGAATAAAAAGATATTAATTAGTAGTACGTAATACGTACTTGCTAGATTAGAAGCAACTTCATCATCGATATAAGCAGCAAAAGCATGTATATTTTTTGAGTAAGAATAGATTAAGGAATCGTCGGCTTGTGCTTTGCTGCAGAGAATGAAAATAGCTATCATCAGTCAGTGTTTGTACATTATGATAAATGATACTGTATGACTTAGCTAATTAAGAGATGAAGGTACACACACACACACACATATATATATATATATACCTTCCCAAGAAAGAGGCAAGAAAATTGGTGTGAAATTCATGAGCAGCAGTCGAGGAAGAAGATGTTGATTTCTGGCCATCAAGATAAGAAAGTGGTCGCAAGTAGACTATATACGACTGTACTTTCACAATTCATATACATATATACGAGGAAAATGATCAAATTAATCATAGTGATAAAACAAAGAAAAGAATCAAAGATTGAGAAATAATATATAGCAATATATATAGATGGATCAATTTACGCACCCTTTTGAGAGCAAAAGCTGGTGGTGGATGAAGGAGGAGCAGAGACAAAAGAATTACAAGGGAAACATACATGACTGCAGGGATCCTCATCTTCATCATCTTAATTGGAATGGAATGGAATGGAATGGATTTCTGTTTAAGATGTTCTTATCTTATAAATTAAGAAGGTTGAAGAGTCCTAATCCTAATTAAGTAAGTTATATATGCTCAATGCTAATGTTAAGGACATGCATGCATTTGACTTTGAAAATCAAAATAATGAATATTGGATTGGTTGACTTGTTCTAATCTACTTCTACTTCTACTTCTACTACTATATATATATATATACCTGCATATATACACTTTCTGTATTATATGTATACATTTAAGTATCGTACGTGCATGTGAACTAATTAATATGGGGGGATAGATTAGATAGATAGATAGTATAAGCTAGCTGTTTGTGAGCAAAAAAAAAAAAAAAAAAGGACTCATTAATCATGCATCTATATACTCCACATGCATATATAGTATGACTTTTTGACTAACTCTAAAATTATGTCCATATTTGCCATATTCTACGAATAATATACCCACCGAATCTGAAAAATATACGTTACTAGTCGATCCCCTCCCCCACCCAAATCCAAAAATCCCGTTTGACTCTTTTTCCTCATTTTGATTAAGTTTTGACTGATTTAGCTAAATTAAGACCGATCGATACTAAATCCACCAAATGTGCATAGTATTTTGTGTATTAAATAAATGATGTAATTATATCTATTAATTGTAGTATGTGTTATTTAGTTTAATTTGTGCTCTTTGGATTCTCCTTTAGGTGACTAGTTTTATCTTCCTTAGTTTAGGGTGAGCGACTGACTCTAGCATTATTCTTGAAAAATAATAAAGATTGTGTTCGAGAAAAAAACCCTCAAATTTGATGTTTATTTAAATATCTAATTTTATTTAGGAAATAATTAAAATAAAAAAATAAATAGAGGTAAAGTAATGTTGGAGACAACTAATTAAATCAATGATATATCCTTTTACACAAAATTTGATGTTTTATACTTTAGCACATATTTTTAATTAAATTATTTATGAATAGTATAAATTACTTGAAAAATCATTATAGTGAAATTTATAAAATAATTATAAGACTTGGTTGTCATTGTGGTAATTACATAAATTGGAAAAATGGAATATTGTTTTTATTAATGTAATACTTTACAACATCTTTATAGATAATTTAATTTTCCTTAGTTTATTCTTTGTATAGAAATTAATGATTAATATTTCATATATTAAATTTACATAATTAATAATTAATATTTCAATTAAAAATTACATAAATTGGAATAAAATAATAATTTATATTATTTTACTTCATTGAAAATATTACTAACATTAACTCATAATGTATAGTAATATTAAATGCTCTATGAAAATGTTCTATTTTGGCCATATTGTACTATTTTAAGACTTGCTTGTCATTATATAGATTAATATTTCAATTAAAATTACATAAATTGAAAAAATTAATTAAAAATATTATTAACAATCCCAAATCGTAATTAAAGATTGTATTATTATTTTATATTTATTGTTTTGTATTTTCTTTAAATGTATAATATGAAGTTAACTTTCTATTTCGTAAGTAATATTATTTTTCCTTATTTAGACTTATTAGGTTTTATATATATATATTTGGTGATTTGAGAGATCCAAATCCCACTCAATATTAATTAAATAAGTTTGAATTATTCCTTTGGTTGGTGGTTTGAAATTAAGTTTGATTACTTTTTGGGACATTAATTGATACATATAGTATTAATTTATTTATACATTATATAATAAAGTTAAGACCCTGGCTAAAGATTGTCCGTCTCAGTGCCAACGTGGACAATCTCTACTTCCTTCCTTTATCTTTATTTGTTTTCAAAGGTAAATGATCGATATTATCAGCTCGAGTTTGTGCTATTTTTATAAGTTTTAGTGTTAGAGCCGTTAGATGATTAAATGTTGTTAAGTTGGTAATAATTTGGAGTGTCATGTCATTGATTTAAAAATGACAAATTTGATCAAACGGCTCTACCGCTAAAACTTGTAATAACAACATAAGCTCGAGTTCGTAATATCACATCTTTTAAAAAAAAAAAATGTAAATTCATTCTTTGTAATCTTTCCATATACTATATTAATTTGGAATGTTCCACTCAAAGAGTCTACTTTAAAAAATTATGCCCCCATTCATCATAATACTTTTAATTTTACCCTTCATATATGCTATAAACATCTTAATTATGCTTAAATATTTTGTAATTATGACCAACTTCATTACTACTTATATATCTCTTAATTATTATACTTTAAAATATTATGCCTCCATTCACCATAAAACTTTTAATTTTACCCTCCATATATGCTATAAACATCTTAATTATGCTTAAATATTTTTTGTAATTATGACCAACTCAATTACTACTTATATATCTCTTAATTATTAGATTTTAAAATGTTATGCCTCCATCCAGCATAAAACTTTTAATTTTACCCTCCATACATGCTATAAACATCTTAACTATGCTAAAATATTTTTGTAATTATGATCAACTGTTAGAAATTGGTTTCATAATTGGTGTTTGACCAATATTTGACCAAGTTTCTAGTTTGGCACCGTTTATTAAAAATGGAAATAAGTTGCAAAATTGAAATCTACGTTTCGAGTAGATTAAGTTAGTATATTTATTATCTCAAAACCAATTTCGGGTGAATGAGATATTAATGATTAAAGTATGCAACTTAACATTGGTAATTGAAGAATTATGGAAATATGAAAAGTCATATCCCACATTGAATAAAAAAGGTGATTAAATGCACCTTATTAATTGGCCTACTATAGGAGGAAGCATTTAAGTGGTCTCCTCCAATGTCCAACCTGGTGATGTTTCTTGGGCTAGCTTTTAGCTAGCACAAGCAGCTGCGAGGATGGTGCGAACCGAGTCCGAGCGCGCATGCGCAAGTCGCAATGGGCGCTTTAGAGGCGCACTTTACACTTCTCTAAGCGACTAAGCCACCCAGCTGGTTGAGCTGGACAAAAGTTTAAGGCTCCTTAGCTCCTAGCGACGATGCGTACGTTACACCCTCGAATAGGTGCAACCTAGTGACGAACCGCACGGGCGGTTATGGGCAGTTCAGGGTGGCTATGGTCCAAGCGGTTCGGCGGTTATCGTGACTGATCGAACGGGTGCAGTTAAGGGCAGTTGCGCAGCAGTTAGAGTGCGAACCAATCCGCTGGATCGCGCTCACACGATCAGGTGTGATCCAACGGTCCAGATTCACCAGATTCAAAAATGTATCTATTCGCAGAAAGGCACCACAACTTTTCAGTAAATATAAATATACCCCTCGGATTGACAGTTCCTAACACCGAAATCCTGAGCATTTAGTCTGTTAGTCAGAATTATCATATTGTTGTATATATTCCCTTCTCGAATCTTGGAAGTTCTGAAACATCGATCAAGTTCGCCAGAATCTGCGTATTGAAGTGCTGCCTACGCTGATTGAAAAGTCATTGCATCTTAGGGATGATTGCCAAGAACCGTTAGCACTAGTACGGGGCAATTTCGTCTTGCGGAGATTGTGTCCAACACAAGCCTCGACTTCATTTATTAAGTTAAGTAAAACAATTTTCTGCTTCATCTTATTTCTGTCCGTGATATTTTCGAGAAAACCAAAAATAAAATACCCTACAATCGCAAGACGAAATTTGTTTTCTTGGAAATGGCAATCAAAACAACTGCTACTCCCGCTTCTACTTCTGCTACTCCTACTCCTGCTCCTACTCACCCCGCACACGGTGAGAAACCAGTCAAGTTTACAGGTACAGATTATAAACAATGGCAACCCAAAATGCTCTTCTACCTCACAACTCTCAGTCTGCAAAGGTTCTTGAAAGAAGACCCCCTACAGTTGCAGAAAATGATTCAGATACGCAAAATTGCTGCCAATGCTTGGCATCACAGCAACTTTCTGTGCAAGAATTATATCCTGAATGGATTGGAAGATGAACTCTACAGTGTTTACTGTGGAATCAAAACTTCCAAAGAGTTATGGAACTCTTTGGAAAAAAAGTATAAAATAGAAGATGCTGGGTCAAAGAAATTTGTCGTTCGCAAATTTCTTGATTACAAGATGGTTGACTCCAAATCAGTGGAACGTCAAGTGCGAGAGATTCAGATCATACTTCACGGTTTGGCTGCTGAAGGGATGATACTAAATAAATCTTTCCAAGTGGCTGCTATTATTGAGAAGTTTCCGCCGATGTGGAAAGACTTTAAGAACTACCTCAAGCAGAAACGAAAAGAAATGGGGCTTGAAGATTTGATAGTTCGACTTCAGATTGAGAAAGGCAACCGCAAAACTGAAGGAAAGTCAAACAAGGCTGGAATGGAGGCTAAAGTCCATATTGCTGAATCAAGTACCAGTAACAAGAGGAAGCACTCTGGAAATGCCAAACAAGGAACTGCGAAAAAGTTCAAGGGAGATTGCTACAACTGTGGTAAACCTAATCATATGGCCAAGGATTGTCGACTTCCGAAAAAGGACAAATAGAAAGGCAAACAAAATCATGCCAATGTGATAGAGGATGATAATACGCTCGATCTCACTGCAGTGGTGTTTGAAGCCAACATTGCAAAGTTGGAAGATAACCCAAGAGAATGGTGGATAGATACTGGAGCTACCCACCACATTTATGCTGATAAGGAAGCTTTCTCGTCCGACACTCCTATAAGTGGAAGGAAATTGTTTATGGGAAACTCCTCGACTTCCAACGTCGTAGAACTTTGGAAGGTTGTGCTGAAGATGACCTCAGGCAAAGAATTGACGCTCGTGGATGTGCTGCATATCCCAGACATCCGTAAGAACCTAGTTTCCGGCCCCCTAATGAGTAAAGCCGGATTTAGACTAGTTTTTGAGTCTGATAAATTTGTATTGACCAAAAATGGTCTGTTTATTGGGAAAGGGTACCTTGATAAAGGACTCTTCAAAATGGATGTAATGAATGTTTACCGCCCTGAGACGAAGAATAAAGATGTTTCTTATGTTTACTTGTTGGATAGTTCTAATTTATGGCATGATAGATTAGGACACGTAAATTTTAACACAATTAAGAAGTTGGTGAATCAAAATTTAATACCTATATCTAAAATCGATTCACATAACAAGTGTGAAATTTGCGTTGAAGCGAAAATGACTAAGTCACCATTTCCTTCAGTAATAAGAAACACGACACCTCTTGAATTAATTCACACCGATATTTCTAATTTAAAATTTTGTGCAAACTCGAGGTGGGAAAAAGTATTTTATTACATTTATTGACGATTGCACTAGATATTGTTATGTATATCTCTTGAAAAGCAAAGATGAAGCTTTAGAAGCTTTTAAGACTTATAAAAATGAAGTAGAAAATCAACTTAATTTAACAATTAAGAAGATTCAAAGTGATAGAGGTGGAGAATATGTTGCTCCGTTTGAAGACATATGTTGGGAATCTGGCATAATTCATCAAACAACGGCTCCGTTTGAAAGTTCAGCTGAAACACTTGGAAACCTGTTTCAACTCATTCCTAGAACATCCAAGTGAGTAGACCTGCAACAGTGGTGAGGTTAGGTTGAACCTTTAATAATTCCTATACCTAAAAGGTGGAGTATTGCAGGATACTCTTTATAGGAGATCACCTATATAAGTGAGAAGTAAAAGGCCGCTTCTACTAGAACACTTATGAAACTAAGATATGGTCCAGGGCCGAAATGGATATAACGTGAGAACAAAAAGTGTTAGAATTGTTATTGTGTAAGTATTATTGTCTCGGTTTACATTATACAGACGATTAGTTCAAACCATCGCGGTAAAGCGGCTAGTAAATCCGATAGTATTTTACTAAGGAAGGTTCAAAGCCAAAAACTACCTATCCTGATGCAATAACGGTTCGCCAGAACTTCCAAATGAGTCTACATACATAGCATGCATTAATTGTCATTCATGTGGGGGATTGTTGGAAATTTGTTTCATAATTGGTGTTTGACCAATATTTGGCCAAGTTTTTAGTTTGGTACCATTTATTAAAAATGAAAATAAGTTCTAAAATTGAAATCTACGTTTCGAGTAGATTAAGTTAATATATTTATTATCTCAAAACTAATTTCAGGTGAATGAGATATTAATGATTAAAGTATGCAACTTAACATTGGTAATTGAAGAGTTATGGGAATATGAAAAGTCAAATCCCACATTGAATAAAAAAGGTGATTAAATGCACCTTATTAATTGGCCTACTCTAAGAGGAAGCATTCAAGTGGTCTCTTCCAAGGTCCAACCTGGTGATGTCTCTTGGGCTAGCTTTTGGCTAGCATAAGCAGCTACGAGGATGGTGCTTCGCACCACCCGAGCCTGAGCCTGAGCCCGAGCCCGAGCGCGCACGCGCAGGTCGCAATGGGCGCTTTAGAGGTGCACTTTGCACTTCGCACGTACGAATCGTCGCTAGAAGCTAAGGAGCCTTAAACTTTTGTCCAGCTCAACCAGCTGGGTGGCTCAGTCAGCTCAGGGATGGCCCAGGTACGTTGCACCCTCGAATAGGTGCAACCCAGTGACGAACCGAACAGCCATGGGCGGTTATGGGCAGTTCAGGGTGGTTATGGTCCAAGCGGTTCGGCGGTTATCGTGACCGATCGAACGGGTGTAGTTAAGGGCGGTTTCGCAGCAGTTAGAGTGCGAACCGGTCCGTTGGATCGCATTCACACGATCAGGTGTGAACCGACGGTCCAGATTCAAAAATGTGTCTATTCGCAGAAAGGCACCACAACTCTTCAGTAAATATAAATAGACCCCCCGGATTGACAGTTCCTAACACCAAAATCCTGTGCATTTAGTCTATTAGTCAGAATTATCATATTATTGCATATATTCCCTTCTCGAGTCTTGGAAGTTCTGAAACACCGATCAAGTTCGCCGGAATCTGCGTATTGAAGTGCTGCCTACGCTGATTGAAAAGTGGTTGCCTCTTAGGGACGATTGCCAAGAAATGTTAGCACTAGTACGAGGCAATTTCGTCTTGCGGAGATTGTGTCCAACACAAGCCTCGACTTCATTTATTAAGTCAAGTAAAACAATTTTCTGCTTCATCTAATTTCTGTCAGTGATATTTCCTAGAAAACCAAAAATAAAATACCCTACATCAACTACATTACTATTTATATATCCTTTAATTATTAGATTTCTCAAATGTGGACTCTTTAGGTGGAACGGAGGGAGTATAACTTAGGAATAATTGCGGGCCGGTATCATTTCTCATATTTTCAACCGCTTTAAACCCCAAAACTTATTTCAAACCGAAAAAGTCTAGTTTGGTGGATAAATGACTCAATTGTTCCAAAAATGTCCTTCCATTATACAATGTGCTCCTATAGCTGATAATTCATCTTCCAATCATTGTTTACTTTTGCTATGGTTTTCATCTATCTCTTTCTCTCTCTTTCTATCTCTCTCTTTTTTCTTTACAAGTTAGGTGGACCACACAGTTGGAATGAACGAACAATGTTGTATTGTCTAGTACTAGTATTATACTCACAAAAATGCAATGGCTGGAACAAAAAATGTGAGAAGATGATTATACTTTAGCCATGTAAGCTCTGTGAATTGACTTATAAACATGAACCAGAAAGAATGGAGAGAAGATGAAAACTTACTTTATCGTCGAGAAACTTCACCCAGAACCGTGCCATGGATCTCTCATAAGGATCTTGGGGAAAAATGGAAGTGTCGCCTTTCCATGTCTCGTCGATGTACTCAAGAACAATAAGAGATTTCACAATTAGCTTCCCATTGTGCAACAGAACATGAATTTTCTTATGATGGGGTTGTACTTGAGAAGCACATGACTCTTGTTTGTGAGAGTTTCTAAAATGTGTGCATCGCGGGCAACAAAACAATACTTTCTAGTATAATTTTGTGCATCGCGATGTACACTTTGATGTATTACAAGTGTAATGTTGTGCATCGCAGTACAATAAAATAGTAATTTTTAGTACAATTTTTGTGCATCACGATGCATCAATTTTAAAATCGGTGTGAAGCCCAAAATTATGGGCGTGATAATTATGGGCGGTCCCCATTTTGAATTCTTAAGAAAATCGCGAATGCATCATTTTTGCGGTGCATCAATTTTATTTTGCAATGCATCGCAAATTTAATGTTGTGCATCCGATGCAATAAAGCAGTAATTTATAGTACAATTTTTGTGTATCGCGATGTATCAATTTTGTTTTGTGATGCACCTCAAGTATAATGTTGTGCATCGCGATGTAATAATATAATATTTTTTAGTACAACTTTGTGCATCGCGATGCATTAATTTTATTTTGCGATGCATTGATTTTGTTTTGCAAAGCAAAGCATGCATGTTCCGTGTTTTTAAGGGTATAAACGATATTTCACAAAAATAGTGTTTTTTTTCAATTTAAAACAAATACAAAGTGTTAAACTGGTTAGAAATTCATCAAACGGGACCGGTCCGTATTTCACCCTATTACTTACCAATCGAGCTCATAGTCTCACACTTGAGTGAAAAGACTAAAGTATAGACTAAATGGACTCCATTTCCAGCCCATTGAAAACATGCAAAGCCCTCGATACTAATATGTGATTCATTACCATAGAACTAAGGCCCATCAACCCATTTCGTTAGCACATATAGAAGTACCCAATTCGCATTCTAGGGTTTTTGGTTGCCTCTTCCCCCCTCCCGCCAGCAACGTAGTCTGTGTGTGCGAGAGAGATACAGAGAGAAGAGGGGGAGAGATGAAGACAATATTGTCATCGGAAACGATGGACATCCCTGACGGGGTGAAGATCAAAGTTCATGCTAAGATGATCGAAGTTGAGGGACCTAGAGGCACCCTCGTTCGCAACTTCAAGCATCTCAACCTTGACTTCCAGCTCATCACCGACGAGGAGACCGGTAAGAAGAAGCTCAAGGTTGATGCCTGGTTTGGTTCCCGTAAGACCACCGCCGCCATCCGCACTGCTCTCAGCCACGTCGACAACCTCATCACCGGCGTCACCAAGGGATACCGCTACAAGATGCGTTTCGTCTACGCTCACTTTCCTATCAACGCCAGCATCACCAACTCCAACAAGGCCATCGAGATCCGCAATTTCCTTGGTGAAAAGAAGGTCCTTTCCTTCTCTGCACTTCCTCATATATATATATATATTATATATAATCCCTGTGCAATCCATTTTATGTCGCACTTAATTATCTGATCATGAAGCTGTCCATTGTGATTTGTTTCCTCCAATATGTGTCCCAACATCCCATTTGACAAGTGAAACTTTTTAAAATTGTAGCTTTAATTGTATGTATCAACTATAACTATATCCTCCTTAGGAAATGGAACTTCCTTTTTGGGATAAATTGAAGAAAAAAAGGGAGACTATTTTCTTGGGATGGAGTATTCAATATCTATCCTTCTGCATGATGCATTCATTCCTTCCCATTTGACAAGTGAAACATTTTAAAATTGTAGCTTTAATTTTTCAGACCTACAATAACTATATCCTCCTTCCGAAATGAAACTATTTTTTTATAATAACCACAGGAGAAAGTTTGACAATTTTTCGGGGATGGAGTATTTCAATATCTATTCTTCATCATGCTACAGTCATTCTTTACTCCTGCTGTAAATTTCAAACAACAGCTATGCTTACAATATTCCAATGTGAGGATGCCATTTTTTCAACACACACCTCTGCAACTTGGGAAGCAAAAATTAGCCCTTTACGTCCTCAAGCTGCAAAATTCTGCACACGTATATTAATGAAAATTCCTCTAAAGTTTCCAAAAAATGGACTCCAGAATTGGAGAATACCTCATTAAACCCAAAATAATCAAACTGTGTGTGTGCGTCTGCGGGGGTGGAGGGGTGTGGTGGGGGTAGTATTTAGGTAAAAGTATAAAATGTTGCTTGTATATGTTCCCTCTGTGCTTCATGCTTATGTTAATATGTTTAGAGTCTTATACCATTACATAACATGGACAAGTGTTTGTAGTAGAACATTAAACTCCTGAGTATATGGTCTTATTATTTATGTTACTCTTCAAGAGACATTTTATTTCTTGAGGAGAGGTTTGGGTAATGACCAAACATGAAGATTACCTTAATGAGTCAGCCAATCAGGTGGCTTGTTGTTTGAAACCTACTCTATTACCTTATTCTTTATAGAATATCACTTTTGATCCCTATTCTGCCCTTTTTGAAATCAGTAATTAACGTCACATTTTATGGCTGATGGGATCAGGTGAGGAAGGTAGATATGCTTGAAGGTGTCACTGTCCTTCGATCCGAGAAGGTGAAAGATGAGCTGATATTGGATGGGAATGACATTGAACTTGTTTCTCGATCTTGTGCTTTGATAAACCAGGTATTACTCCTTATTCATACACACACTATCATCATAGGAACATGGTACTCACATGCCCCATTAGTTCTCCTTGGTGCACGCCTCCTCTTTGCTGAGATCTGTTTCTGTTTTTGTCTGTGTGCAGAAATGTCATGTGAAGAACAAAGATATCCGGAAGTTTCTTGATGGTATTTACGTGAGTGAGAAGGGAAAAATAGAAGAAGAAAATTGATTTTGCCAAGGATCAGATATTTGTATCTTTTGGTTAGGTTCTCTTAGGACCAGTTTTCCTCCCCCCCCCCTCCTCCCTCTTAGATTACCTGCATTCAAACTTTTGCTTGTTCTTTTAGCAAATTTGTGTATTGATACCTATGGTGTCTATTGATTCCTTGATTACTGTCATACAAAAAGTTCCCCTTGTTTTCTTTTAATCAGAGATTGATATCTTGTTTTCAGGTTAATTTGTGGGTTTATGAATGTGAAGTCAACCTTGCCTTCCCTTGCTTTTGTGTTAGGGTTTCCCTTTTTGCAGGATATATCTACTGTCAAGTAATTTTTGTGTGCAAAATATGGATTGAATCTTTCTTATATTGTACTCCAAATTTAACACTGTAGATAGTTTTTAATTCTTGGACAACTCTTCTAATGCCCACTATATGGGTATGCTATCATTGTCATTATTCATCATCTCTTGAACTACATCCAACTTTAATCATCTTGAAAATTGTGTTCGTTTGTGCTCCACCTGCCTTTCTTTATTCAACCTGTTATATCTTTTCCACTTGATTAATGGATTAAACTATGATGAACCTCTCAGTATGAAGGCTTGATTAACCTGAGCTGGGCCATGAATATGAATAAACCTAGGTTAAATTCGGTCCTTCTGTGTAGTCAGATGGCTTTGCCATGTTTGTTTGGTTAATATGACATGTGAAATCGTGTACTGTTGAAAGTACTTGTGTGTTTGCTTGTGCTTGAGCTTGATGGTGAACTTACAATTAGGGAGTTTGCTAAGCGTTTAACCTCATGTCATTTCCGTGAAAGAAGAAATTCCTGCATCTTTAAGCTTGAAATTTCTGGTACATGGTTGAGCTTTTAGGTTTGGCAGTGAATAAAAGTCCATTTGCTGGCTACCAAGACACAAGTTACTGATTTGGCTGGTTGCTTATCTAAAGAGGGTCTGTGATAGAATGGTGATGGGTGTAAACCCATGTTTAACTGTGATCTTTTTGAGACTACCAAAAACCAAGGAAAGTTCCACATTCAGTAATTGTCCCCGTATAGAAACCTTCAGCCATCTCCTACTTTGGCTAGTGTTGCTGTTGTTTTGAAGTTGAATTTTGCTTGTGATTCGTTGGAGTTTGTAGTTTATGGCTGGCCTTAGTTACAGCTTCAATTCTTTCCTGGTCACAAAATTGTTGCTTCATGCAAGGTTTATCCTTGTTGTCATCTCTCCTGCCTTGGTGAGGCACTTGGCTAGATCAACTGTTTATTGCAGGCAATCACTCGTCTGGTCCATTCTTCCTGTATAAACTGTTAGAGCATGTCCATTGGAATCATCTATCTGTTGAAAAATCACGTAGACATGTTTTACTATAATTTTTGCCAATAGGAAAGAAGTTTTCATATTTAAATATGCTACATAAGAAAAACTAGAGAATTGCATTGGAGATGCTCTTAAACACCCCCTCCATGATACCGTGTAACATGCAAGTCTCTGGTGATTGATTACTTGGGGAGAAGAAACCGGACATAAGGCTCTCTTTTTCGTCTTTCTTCTGTTAGTTGTTCAAAGTTGCTCCTTAGGAGCTTCTTATCTTCCGAGTCTCTAGCAAGAATCCGTCCTGCAGTTAATTAAGAGCACTCTGATGTGGAGTAGAAATTAAAGGTTTTGGTTCTGATTAATGGAAATGGATGGTTATGGTACATCAAAAGCAAGCCCTAGCTTTTCTGCAATGGCCATTAATTTAGGGGTGTAAATGGTTCGGTTTGGTTCAGTTTATGACAAAACCATGAACCGAACCGACTCCTAACAGTTTCATTTTTTTCAAATTGAACCGAACCGCATGAGGCTTGAAACCGAACTGAATCGAACCATTCGGTTTGGTTCGGTTCGGTTTTATGGTTCAAAGTAATTTATTTTTTAAATATTGGAAAAGAAGAAGACAAGGTAAATTTTCAAATATTGGAAAAGAAAAAGAAAGTTGAGACTAATTTTGTAAGGTCGAGAGAGATCTTACGATGGTTGAGAGAAAATTTTGGTTCTATGAGGTATGAGAAAGAATGTTAGAGAGGTGAAACGGAGAGTGCCGGCGAGGTGAGAGGGACAATAGCGGATTAATGGTGAAACACGACATTACGTTAAGGTGAGAGAAAAAGAGAGAGAGTTGAGAGACTAAGGCGTGCAATTACCATCTTTACTCTTAGATTTTTCTAGATCTCGGTATAAAATTTTCAAGACAAATCAATGACTATTAATAATAAGAATATTATATATATATATATATATATATAACGGTTCGGTTTGGTTCGGTTTGACCCCTAAAATCACAAACCGAACCGAACCGATCGGTTTATAAAATTTCCAAACCGTGACCAAATAACCCTAGTCTATAACCAAACCAAACCGCTCGGTTTGGTTTGGTTTGGAGCGAAACATTTGGTTCGGTTTCGCGGTTCGGCGATTTAAATTTACACCCCAAGCCATTATGATTATTTGTCTGTATGAGATTATCAAGGTGAAAACCTTGGAGGCTAAATGGTTTGTAAATAAAAATACGTGGGGTTTTATAGTGCACATCATTTTTAATTCATGGGACCTTTATTGGCTTGCAGATGCATTGCTAGTGCCAATTGATTTTCTTTAGTTAACACACTTCACTGTTACTAGCCTGCAAAAGTCAGAAAGTTGTTTAGGAGATCATTTTGCTGAATGGGATGACAAAGGATACCATATGATTTTCCTGGTCTTGCTGCTTCAAGGGGGTCTGACTTTCAACATTCTGGTTATAGAGCAGACATCTATCCTGATTAACATCAGAACGAGTTTTCTACTAGAGAGCAAGCTTTGTGCAGAATCGTGAAGTGATATAACAATCTTCCATCCGTGTTATGATTTGGTTTGTCTTATCTTTCTATGAGTTGGCAAAATATAAATTTACCGAGACTGCTGCTCCAGCAGTTCAAAGGAGACCTGCGAGACAGCTGTTTGCTAACGTGGTCTCAAAGCAGAGGCCCCAAACATTAGACTCGCTCTTTGCAAACATGAAGGAGCAGAGGATGAAGGTTTTACATCAGCAGGACAGCAATGGCAGACGAAATGGACTTGGCCAGCAGAGACCCTGACCACCATGGGGAAGAAATTTAAACAAAAGGAAAATGATAGGGAAATAAACATTTTTGTACAAATTTTTTATACAAATTTGGGGGTCAAGCATGTGATGGGTTAAAGGATGACATTATATGCTAAATTATGTAATATTTTAACCATCACATGCTTATCACGTAGATTTGTACGAAAGAGTTGTAAACTATAAAGCCAATCAGATACATTTGTAACCTTATTCAATGAGATTTTATCACGTATGATCGATCCAAGGGGAGAACAAAGGGATCAAGTATTCTAATGGGGAGGAGGAGAGAAGCCAAAATGTGGTAGCTGCAAAACCCAGGCTGCAGCCTTGGCCATATGTGTTGGAACTATTTGGTATAGAAAAGACTGAAACTTCAACCCCATGCAGGCAGCTGCCCTGTATCTTCTACTGTCCTTAATCCTCCATCCCATCTTATATATGCTTCCAGACTACATATATTATATTCTATGATTCTTTTATATATATATATATATATATATATATATATATATATTGCACTGACTTAGCTATAAATACAGTTGGTACATGTCAGTCAAGTTGCACAACTCCTTCAAATGTGCAAGATTAATTACCTAGCTTAGCTAGATAGCGAGCTCCGTTCGTTCTTCGTCAAGAGGCTTGGAGGACATCAGTTTGATCCCTTTATAAATAACTACATCAATCATTTCACATGTAGATAAGTCATTCAAATGCACTAGCTAGCTAGCTAGTCATCTCTCTCGATCAAAACCATGTTGCAGGGAATGAAGAATATTAATTCTTGAATATATATATATATATGAGCTAGATTAGTAGCTTAATTAGTATATACGGGGAGGCTGGCAGCGTTATATATATAGAATAGAATAGAACAAATGTAATGGAGGTGGGATCTGCCTGGCTCCCTGAATGCCATGTAAGAAGGCTATTATCAAGAACCTTGACAACCTTCCTATTTGGCATGAAGGGAGTCATGCAGGCGCGCATTTTAGTCCCCTTCCATCTCTTCAATTCTACCTACCTACCTACCTACCTTTAAATATATACACCATTCCCTCTCTCCCTCCATATATGAACGAACACATATAAATCTATCCCATTAATTCCACTCCAATCAACACTCGCTCTCTCTCTCTCTCTATCCCCAAAATAAGCATCCTTAATTTGGATGATTTTATACAAATACGTACAGATACTAGATAACAAATTTATTTCCATTTGTTGGATGTGTAAAATTGTTGTTGCTTTTGATCTTGTGTGTGTGTGTGTGTGTGTGTGTGTGTTTTATTTCGGTGTCAAGAAGGCGGTAGTAGGTATAGCTTCTGGATTTGTAGACATTGCTTGTTGTTTATTTTAGTATTGCGGTTTTGTACGTGTGTGTGTATATATATATACATATATATATATATACATATATATATGTATATATGTATATGTATAACACATCTATATACGGTGTAAGGTAACCTATATATTGGGAAGCTTTGGAAGCAGACCAAAGTCCAACAACATACTTAATACTCTAATTACGTATTCACTTTATTTTGACAAGTTAAACTTTTTAATTGATGTTGTATATTTGCTAATTGTTTCAATTAATTGCAGCTAGCACTTTCATATATATGACAAGTAAAATATCATGCATGTTTATTTGCAAACAAAAAGATGATTGAAATTATAGTAATGAAGTTTGTATCTTAAATTCTAAAAATGTGATTCCTTTTTTTTAGGATGCACAAATTCGTAACTAAAACATCATATATTGTTATGGGAGCAGTTTTAAAATAAATAATTAATTTATCACTTAAAAATTTAAATAATTAAAAATAATTATAATAAACTTAAGTAATTAAAAATCTATGAAAGAAGACCGGCCGTAATTTTTCCTTAGAAACGAGTTCATACTAAGCCGAAGTCGAAAACATCCAAAGTTCAAAAGCCCAATGGGTTGGTTATGCTTAGCCCATTATTAGTATGATCAAAATAGATATATTTTTTTATCAAATCAATAAATAGATATTTAGATCATAATGTATCATTGTTTCAAAAAAAGTATCATGGAGTATCATACTATCAGCCAAATCCACGTGTTACTCTCAGTTTCCTCCACGTAAGCTTCTGTTCACACATTTCTCCGACATTGCCATTCTGATCACCTACCTCATCAGTTCTCACCGTCGCCGGCCGCTGCTTCTTTAATTTTGATAGAATAGAATAGAGATCACCGGCTAAACATGGCAGCCACCAAAACCACAAAACAGCTCGATAGCCTCATCATAGCTCCGATCGACGTCCAGCTACAGGGCCTACCCCATTTAACCGATTACCTCCCAAACCTCCAAACCCACACCAACCCATTGGACCACAACCAGTTTTACCACCCCTCGGACGGCTTCTACCTCTCCCAATCCGACGTCATACTCCGCCAGATCGTCTACGACTTCTCCGGCAACTTTCCCTCCAACTCCCCTCACCTCGCTTACCACCGCGCTGGCCCCCGCAAGCAGATCTTCTTTGATGCCTCTCGCGTGCGCGCCGCCATCGTCACTTGCGGCGGACTCTGCCCCGGGCTCAACACCGTCATTCGGGAGCTGGTGGTTGGGCTGTGGGAGCTGTACGGAGTTAGGGAGATATTCGGAGTGAAGTCGGGTTATCGGGGGTTCTATTCGATGGAGCCGCTGAGGCTTGATCCGAAGATGGTGCATAACTGGCACAAGAGGGGTGGGACCGTCCTGGAGACGTCGAGGGGTGGGTTTGATCTTGACAAGATCGTTAATGCCATTCAACATCGCGGCTTTAATCAGGTTAGGTTCAATTCAATTCAATTTCAATTCTTTCATGAATCATGACTCTGACTCTTCACTCTCTAGATCTCTCTTAATGTATTGGTGTTGTTTGAATTTTAGTATGTCACTTGATTTCTATACCACAGCTGAGTGTCATTAATTATGCTACGATGTTGGAGTACAAGTATTTGTCATTCTGAGCGAGCTGGAAGTGATCATATATATTGATGTTGCATAAAAAATCGGGTGCACCGGGGGTGCTGAGCCGATCGTTGCCGTGTCGCGGAGTTGGATATCGGGCATATATTGTCTGCAAAAAAGACATCGTGAGAGGGGCGGGGAGGGTTCCCGCCATAACCCTCCAGCTTGGAAATCAGTCTCTAGCATGAGACGGGAGGGGGTATATATATACACTCACATGGACCGGACCTCTATTAATTTTGGGCCAACTTGCTTGAGTGAAGCCCACACATTTTGACCCAAGCCGGAATATGCACATCATATATGATATCCATTTCATTCGTGAATTCAAAAGAGAAAGCATTTCTAGACAGCTTGCACGTTACCGAAACATATGATGAATTGGTCTAGCGTTGACTTGACCTTCTTTTCAAGCTTGTCATATCATATCTTAAATTACTCCCGTCCAAACAATATTAGTCTCATTTTACAAGTCAAAACTTCTTAAGGTTGCAGCAGCTTTACTTGTTTGTACCTACTTTGAATTGTACTATAAATGTTTCTTCTTTTAGAAATGAGACCACATAATTCATGAGACCAAACCAAACCAAGCAATTTGGTTTGTTTCGTCCTCTTGAAATGAAGTCATTTTCATTTTGAGTTGCCTCCTCTTTAAATATGATTCACATTGTACATTTAATAACTTCTTAAGAGGCCCAAGCTGTCACTTTTCCCCTGCGTTCATACGACATCTCAGTTTTGTACTTCTTCAGTAGATCATCTTTATTTTGTTTCTGATAAATTGAGCCAAACTTAAATATAGTGATGAAACGGGGGGAAATGGTACATTTTTGGATATTTGATGAAATAGCCGTTGAAAGTACCTTGACCATGGAGATATGTGAAGGTCAGATCTACATCATATTCATCACTGCAGGTCTGCAGTTAAGTCTTATGGTGCCCAAATCTCTTCAACAACTCCCTCCATCCCTAGGAAAGAGTTTTACTCAAAGTCTTAACTAGTTATGAAAATCGTTTCCATGTTTATTACCCTTCAGTTACAAAGTGATACGGAGTTGAGGTTTCCTTGTCTCATTCACCTTGCCAATTAAGGAGGATTTGAAAATCTATATTTGTTATTGTAATATACCCGAAATCTTTATCACTTCAATTCTTAACTTTCAAAGGTGGTCAGAGATTAAATTAAACTTAACATCACATGAAGATCTTGGTTGTGTATGATTTATTTCATTGATAATACAATTTTAAATTAGTTGCATTGATCGTCATTTTTCTTGAATCAACTTCATTTTCCTCTGCTTCTGTTTTATTTTGGGGTCATCACCTGTTGTTGGTGCTCCTTTCTCAACTGGAATCCATGAGCAAACCGGAGCACTGTCATGCAACATGAACCCGGAGCCCCTCACCATCTGGTTTAAAGTTCTCTATGATTTGAAATCTCAAGATAAATTTGGTTCCTTTAAGTTTCTTAAACCGTTTCTCCATATTGATTATAGACTAATATTTTAAGGCTGACGAACAACTGGCAGTTTTTGGTGGTGAATGGTGATAGTCATGATAGTGCTAGTTTCTAAGCCAGGAAAGAGATGGAGGAGAGACAGAGCGTCAGATATGGTTATATACAACTTATTAGAGGGGACAAGCCGTTAAGTAGCTGGTTTTGGGATGAGGATGTATCTCCATTGAGCCATTGTAAATTTAGATGCTTAATGGAAGCATTAAGAAATGGTGCATGATATTTTTAAGGGAAAACTACCAAATACTCCCCCAAAAAGAGTTTCATATCCAAAAATGTTAACTTTTGGACATTTTGGTATTAGAAGTTTAACTTTTAGACTTTTTAGATAGTAGATTTATATTTAGGACTTTTTGGATATGAATATTTTTTAGTGAGATTTTTTGGTATTTTCCCCCACTTCTTAGCTTACTTTTAGAAATAGAACTTTCCTTCTAGGAGGCTCCACGATAGAAAACGGTGCACTTCTACTTTTACTGGACGGAGGGAATAAAGTAGTTGGTTCTTGACTCATATAGAGCAAGGGAGCAATTCCCCCATCCTTTGAAGAAAAAATAATATTAGCAAGATATTCTATCGTTTTCATCTGTGAAGAGGGCTGAACTTGTAATCACTTGCTTTTCCTAGAAATGTCAGATACTCCCCAACCCCAAAGAATATGTTGCTAGAATTTTAAATATTTTCCAATCCTGAAGTTATAGTTGTTCGTTCATTTCTTGAGGAGTGGTAATTAGAAAGATATCATCCTTAAGTTGCAATTCTCTACGGAGAAAAATGCAGCATTAGCTCTGTGCAAATTTGCACCAAATGAAGCAGATTGTAGCAATGTAATCTTGCGGTTGTCATGGAACCAGGAAAATACCTACGGTGGTCCCTTCATGATGAATTTCCCATGAGGACAAGCCAATTGATCTGTATCTTTTTGAAACTAACCAAAATATCAGCATGGAAATTCCATGGGTCTCGTTACCAGAGAGATAGTGGAGCTCACTTGCCGCCTATGTGTCATGTGGAAACCTTGTATAAACAAGTGAAAACAAATTCTAACCCTGGCTAGTTGGTGGTAGATCCATGTATTGGACCTTCAGCCTTTTTAGTTTTCTTCCAGCATTGGACTCAGACACCAAACTTGTACATGCATCCCGAAGGATGCTTACACATTGTCGACTGGTGGTTTTGGTGTCATGGGTAATCAATCCTGAAGTGGAACATAACATGAGATAACTACAGTCTACATGTCTGTATTTTTTGTCCCTCTCTGATGGCTCATTAGATTCTCGACTAATTTATCTCTGTTCTCAACAACTGTAGACAGATGGGCTATCATGTTGAGCTGATGGTGATCATTCTCTCTCTCTCTCTCTCTCTCTCTCTCTCTCTCTCTCTCTCTCTCTCTTGTTTTTTTCTTCTCTCTTTTGCCATTGTTCATAGTATATCTTAAAGTTAGCCAAGTCTTAATGCTCTTCATCCAGGCTTAATGTGATAGTCCTCTTTCTTCTGCATAGTGTTTAATAACATATCTTCTTTTTGTTCTTTTTCATTCTCCTCTGCTCAAAGACTGCAATGTTTTATGTGTTTATCATGCTAACCGGGCTGTTTTATCTGGTTGACTGAAAAAAAAAAAAAACGACTGAGCAGATTTACATCATTGGTGGAGATGGCACAATGCGTGGGGCTGTGATGATATTTAATGAAATTCGCAGACGGAAATTGAACATTGGAGTTACTGGAATCCCTAAAACAGTTGACAATGACGTCGGCATCATTGACAGATCATTTGGGTTTCAGACGGCAGTAGAGATGGCCCAGCACGCTATCAGTGCTGGTCATGTGGAGGCTGAGAGTGCCACCAATGGCATAGGCTTGGTGAAGTTGATGGGTCGTAGCACAGGACACATTGCGCTCCATGCAACCTTGAGTAGCCGTGATGTTGACTGCTGTTTGATCCCGGAAAACGAGTTTTACTTGGAAGGAAAAGGAGGCCTGTTTGAATTTCTTGACAACACATTGAAAGAAAATGGGCATGCAGTTCTGGTGGTGGCTGAAGGGGCTGGACAAAAAATAATACCCAGAACTGATGCCCAGAAAGAGGAGAAGGATGAATCTGGCAATCCAGTCTTCTTGGATGTTGGGGTGTGGTTGAAGTCCGAGTTGAAGAGGTGGTGGGATAGGGATCACAAAGGAGAGTTGCTTACAGTCAAGTATATAGATCCGACTTATATGATACGCGCTGTCCCGGCGAATGCTACGGATAACCTGTACTGTACTCTTCTGGCGCACTCAGCCATTCATGGAGTGATGGGAGGGTACACAGGATTTGTCTCTGGCCCAATTAATGGCAACTATGCGTATATTCCGGTGGAAGAGGTGGCTCGGGCCAAGAATATAGTTGACACGAAAGATCACAAATGGGCATGGGTCAGATCAGTCACCAATCAGCCTGATTTTGAGAAGAGTTAGACCTATCATTACTCCTCTGGCTTGGCTTAGTTTTGATGCGTTCTCCATCAGGTCAGTGTGAAGAGAACAGAAGATATTTTGCTTTTGTTTTGCAGTTAAATATAGATAGCAAGAGAGGAAAGAGAGAGTGCACATATAGATGCATCTTGAAGAAACTATTATCATGCGTACTGCCGCCATGGATCAATTTTTGAGCTATTATTTGTTTCAATAGAATTTACTCACAATGGTAAATCGTTTTAATACCTTCTGACCGTTAGGTAGCAGTAAGGATGAGGGAGAGGAGGGGTAAAGGTGCAATTATTTTGAAGTTGTTTAATTTGTTATTTTCTATAGTTGGTGATATACGTAATAGATATGAATAAACATCTTGCCAGCCATTGACTTGTCGCCATACCTAATTGTAAAGGTCATAAAAGTATTAATTAGTGGTAGATGTCATCACTATGATTAACCTTCACATGGCAGCAAGGTGGTAGTACCAAAAGTTGTGATCTAGATAAGAAAAACTAAAAGCATCTAATATTGAAGATTTGGCAATCAATGATTTTATGGGACAGCAGGAAAAATTCCTTGTTGATTTGTGTCGGCCTATTGCTTTTTATTGGCGGTAGATATAGTATGGATCTCCATGTTCAGACATACATATTGTCAAAAGTAGAGGGGCAGCATTGTATTGTAGCTAGGAACAGTGTCCTCTTTTGTCCCATCTCCTGTTGATATATGGAAAGGAAAAATCCTTGCTGGTATTAGTTATGTATGTGGGTGGTCTAGTAAAAGTTGTTGAACGATACTTGGTACTACTACGTATGTAGTTGGGTTTTGTACCCTTATTCGCCGGAGTAGTGTTAATTTAGAGTGTGGAGCTTGAACTGAATTTCGACCGTTTCAGGGGTCTGATGGTGAAGTTCTCGATGGTAGCGTGGCGACGACTTAGTGGTTGGTGATAATGACTACGTCTCTGCTCGGTGCCTTCATCATCACTAGAGTATTTTCAACTCAAGGCCAGCAACGCATGCAAGAATTTCATCACCTCCCTCCCTGGATTGGGGACAAAAATGCTTTTTCATTTGTTTGGTTGTATGAGACGTTAAATTTGGGAATGAATACTTCCTCCGAGTAGCCGCCGATATTATTATTGTCTCAAAACTTATTTTACTTTTGCATGTTCTTTATTCCAATGTTCCTTTACTTGGTTGAATGAGAAATGGTTGTGATTGTACAAGACTAAATTAATCACCAAAGGGTGGGTGGAGAGCTGAAGTTTCAGAATTCCTTTCCACGGCATTTGAGGTGTCAAAATAAATAGTCCTGAGAAAAATTATAAGTCGAGTTTTCCTAGTGCTTGTACAAAAATCTTTCTTTTTTGCGTTTACTTCATGACTTTGCCGTGCATATACATACATACATACATACATACATATATATATAATTGAGGAAAAATGCATTTATGGAACTAAAATCACCAGGGCACTTGTCAAAACAACATCAGGCAGCAGGTTGCTCACAATATATATAGTAAAAGTAAGGATAAATGCAACAAATTTCCCTCTACTTTCTTTGTCATAAATTGAGATTAATAGCCAAGAACGTTCCTTCTTCTTCTTATTCTTCTTCTTATATACTATTATGCTATCGTGTTTTTGTCGACCCTATACAATTTTTATCGCCCAAGGACTGTCCCTTCATTCATTTTTTTAGTTAAATAAATGACCATTATCTATCTTATTGCATTTTTTTTCATCCCTATACAATTTGTATTGCTCTCAAACCGTATCTGCATTCGATTTTTCAGTTAAATGCTTATTATATGTATATATATATATATATATATATATATATATATGTTATGTGTCGTTCACGTATATGGATGGTGTTTTTGTTCAATGAATTAAGTTCCTTCTCGCTCTCTCTCTCTCTCTTCAACAAAAAAGCCCCCCACGTCCCGCCATCAACGTCACCACTCTCCCATCGATGACCAGTTTCCCAAACGACACCACTCCTCTCCCTACCAGCTCTCCAAAGCCAAACATCTCGATCGTCATATATTGCAATCCAAGAACTCATCTCCTCTCCCTACCAGTTCTCAAAGCCAGCCAAACATCCATCTCGTCATATATTCTATTCTAATCCAAGAACCCCCCTCTACTTTCTCTCATCTCTAAGTTTGTCAATCAGGCTTGAAGAACTGAACTTAGTTCTTTTCAAGCTTGGCCTAATATAAATTACAAGCTTGAACTCTGGCCAAACTAACTTAAAACTTTTTTGGGCAAAATTCGAGCCGACACCTTTTAGACAATTTTCAATCACTTGAGTCTACTATAATTATTTCAGACCGAAAAAAGACAATTTTATTGCGAAATGTCATTGTAATGCCCCAAACCTGAGCCCATCTAAACGGGCCCAAGCCCGAACACGTCACAGCTCGCAATCCAACTAAACCAAATCAAATTTGCAATATATCAAAATTAGTTCTTAATGAAAGTGCGCAGCGGAATGATAACCCAAGTTTTACAATCTCAAAATCCAAACCCAAAATAAATTGTCTCGCAAGACTAACTAAGTTATTCAAACATCAAAACTTGAATTAAACTTATTACATAGAAACTCAATAAAATAAATTCCAACTCATCCTTGCTTGCACGCCTCAACATAAAACCTCAATATCTCACTTGTGACCTGAGGAGAAGAATAAAGTGAAGGGTGAGCGAACAATGCCCAGTAAGTTCAAACGCCGCCCCTCGGTTTCTAAGGAAGGGTGGACGCACAAGGAGAATATTCAAAGTGATCAATGTTACAAAAAGGTAGTTTGCAGTTCATGTAATGCTTTACAATGAAAGTGAACAAGGCGAACGAACTAGTGTTTCACAAATGAGAGTTCAAAGAAAAGAAGCATGCAAAGTACGAAGTCGAGTAACCCAATCGTCCCATACCGGCTAGTCACGACGGATTACTCACAGATGCCATGATCACGTAGGTGGTCCATTGACCAATCACACAAATGCCCCCGAAGGGTGCCAAAATTTTACCCCAAGGGTAACTAATAAAGGTAAGTCATGACTACCACACCAAGGGCCAAATGGTGCAAAAATATAAGGTTCACTCTATATCCAGTGACGGGTTCTTCAACTAGTGATCATAGCGGAGTTCAAAATAAAACAATATTATCAAACGATACATACGAAATTTACTTTCAAAGTATAAGTATTTCATCAAATACCAAAGATATGACACAAGGTTTTGAAGAATATAATACAACAAAACGTGAATCGACGGAGTCAAAGCAAATTCCGACACGAGGTCGGGCATAGCAATCAAAACGCTAATTTCAAGAATTGACAAGGAACCTAATTGTCAAAAGAAATATATTTTACGAAATAACCTAAAAGAAGTGAAATCCCTTACCTTAATAACACAGCGGAATAATTAATTCGTACACGAAAAAATAACTGTTACCCGTGCTTGCCCAAATCTAAAAGCCAAAAACAAAACTAAATTATATATATACACATATATAACTTAAATTGCATCTAATTTATAACTAAATAGTATTATTCTTACTAAATTACTTTTCTTCTAACCTTAAGGTATATAGTACTGTTTATTAACTCGAACCACAACCAATACCAATATATCATACTTATTTAATAATAGTCATCAATTCTGTAACATAGGGACTATTCTGAATATTTGAAAAACTACAACCCAAGTCTGGAAACATAGGGGGTAAATCTGTAATTTTCTTCTACATCTTCCCCAAACCGCAGTCTGTTCTGCGATCCTCCTCTGTTCCACAGTTTGTTCATTTTTTTTTTCTTGCTTCCAAACTTTAATAAATTGAAACTCGTAACCTTCTTACTTCCAAACTTTAATAAATTGAAACTCATAACCCACGACTTGAAAACCCATTTCAATTTGATTGCTAACAAAAAATCATACACACACACACACACATTGACACGCACCAGAATAATCCATTCTGCCATTACTCTTTCTCTCGCTCTATTTCTTCCATTCCAATATTTATTTTATCATAAATTCTCACTACACCAACAGACTAAAGCTCCATTTATATTACTTCAATTACCTCTATTCCAGTATTCAAAATTCACAATTAAACTTGTATTACAAAGAACACAATAATCCCACTATTCTGACTGAACAAGAATGAACACAAAACTTACCTCAACTTGTTCCTTCAAAATTCTCGTCGTCCCGATCAAACTCCAAGCGTCGTCTCCTTCTTCTCCTCGCGCCCGTTCTTTACTCTCTCTCTCTTAGGGGTGGGCATCGGGTCGGGTAATTGTAATTTCGGGCTTTCGGGTCGGGTACCCGATAAATCGGGTAGCTATTCTGTCTAACCGAAACCGAACCGAAGCATGTAAAACCCGATACTTCGGGTAACCGAAAATTTCGGGTACTTTGCATTCGGTTTTCGGGTTTTATAAAAGGGAAGCTGCATTATAGCCGGCAGCCTGGCACGTTCCCAGTAAGTTTTGGCATCTTCTACACTCTTCCCCAAATCTT